>JARHVA010000594.1:3555000-4155000 GCA_037957365.1 Torreya grandis | reverse complement strand
AGCACACACTCCCTTTGTGATTCACAAATCCAACGGTCCTACCATTTATTATGAAAATGGTAGGTCCTCAAAGGGAATACACCCTTTTTAGTTTTACAAAAAATGTTTTTGACCTTTTCCCTCCAAATTTGGTTTAGCTTTAGGCCTAGGGGGGTAAACCTACTCCAAACCCTATCATGAACAAGTCTATTTGATTTTGTGAAAAAATATGTGTCTTTTTTGTCTTTTGTGACCCATATAATTAGTTAAATTTTATTATTAAAAATATATATATATATATATATATATATATATATATATATATATATATATATATATATATATATATATATATATATATATATATATATATGGATTTGTAGAGGGGAAAATGTAGTGTGTGTGTGTGTGTGTGTGTGTGTGTGTATATATATATATATATATATATATATATATATATCTTAAATTACTATTTATAATTATTACTTAATTTATGCACAACATACATCATTATGGATGATATACATCTTGTTACAAATACCTTTATAATTGTTTTTTGATTTAAGAGCACCTATATATTAATAAAAAAAGATATGGTACAACACTAATAATACAAAAAAATGGGTGGAAAATTCACACCCCACGAGCATAATCACACCAAGGGCAAAGATACCTTAGGATAAATCAAATAAGTGGTCAAAAAATGACCACACCTACAAAAATAATATCACAACAATAGTTTAATAACAAAGTAGAGAGATAAAGGTAAAAATAAAAATAAAGAGAATAATTAAATAACCGCAACAAACATAGACACATAGGGAGGTGGTGGAGAGGGTAGGTCCTAAGGCTTACTACCCTATTCTTCCAGGGTAGGAGGATCCTCGTCCATAGGTAAGGATTCCCAACTAGTGTTTTGTTGAGCCTCTAATGTCTCATCTTGATTTATTTAAGGTGAAATTGATAGAGATAGGCATGTAAACTTGTCTTG
Organism: Torreya grandis; assembly: GCA_037957365.1. Taxonomy (NCBI): domain Eukaryota; kingdom Viridiplantae; phylum Streptophyta; class Pinopsida; order Cupressales; family Taxaceae; genus Torreya; species Torreya grandis. Next base: position 4,154,030 of record JARHVA010000594.1, on the reverse strand, counting down.
GGGGGTAGAACCTAGCCTATAATGTCACCATCCTGAGATGGGGAAGGAGATACCCATCAAGTCTAGATCTGGACAAGCCATTTAGACCACCAAGATGAGGAAAAGACCAATGAAGTGGTGATTGATGAGGAGAATGGATATTGTGTTTAGTTCTAGACCAATGTCAATGTGGCCCATGCCCTCATCCTCAGAGAGGTGAAGGATGTTGTGAGGGATTGGGAGGTTAATAGGTAACTGTGCATAGGGAATTTCCTAGTGATTGAGCAAGCATTGGAGGTGGTTGAGTTCTAGACTAACCTTGTTTGTTTGGCTTTGAATCTAAAGAGTAACATTAGATAGAATAGTAATCTTGTTAGTAACATAAAAACTATGTTCTAACTTTTCATGATTAAAACAAACATAATTTATAGCTTTCTAGATTTTGGTATAATATATTAGCTTGAAATATATACCAAAATTAGTTGTATTTTATAGGCAAAAGAGTTGAGTCCCCCAAGAGATCCATCTTCCATGTGAAGAATTCATGTTGAAATGACTAGAAAAGGGAATGTATCCATCACCATGAAGATTTTGTGTTAGATAAAAACTAAAAACTGTGCTTAACAGTATCTAGTTACCGACAAGATGGGTAGACAAGGCTAGGTATGCCCAGATGCTTGAGCTAGTCTCCCACAGGTTAGACCTAATAAAGAAGACACCATAATAAATGAGCTTTTTTTGGGCTCAATAGTAGCAGACCACATAGTGCTAAATCATCAGGCCCAAACCCCATGTTTAGAATGGATATTCCATATGAGGTTGTACATATCATCTAGAATATGTTAAGGGGCTAGTAAATGATACCCTAGCTTAGGAGAATATCGAGTAAAGGGGTTGGCCATAGGATAGTGCCAATCCTTCCACCAAGGAACAAGGGAATTTTATTTTATTTTATGAAAATACTTGTCAAGTATGGAGCCTTGAATTTATGTAATATCCTTTGCATCTAAATAATTTAAATAAAATTTATTCTAAATTTGTTGCCAAGTGAGCTAGGACCTATTTTCCTTGAAAAAAAGATCACTGATAACCTTCACACCTTTTCTAAATATCCTTAACCCTTTAACCCAAGGGATTAAGGCATAGGGAACATTGTAAAAATTTAAGCAAGGTGACCAATAGAGGGACTAGGAGTTAATGGAGAGGTCATTCCTAAAACCCTCACCTACCTAGTTAAGGTGAATCTTAAGCTTTTCCCAAGCTTTCCAAAGACTTTGAATCACAAAGGTACCCTTGATTTTAATATTCACTAGGGTTATAAGCAGAGAGTGAAGTCTCAGGCCTTACCATGTCTTTATACCACATGAGAGTCCCTGAGAGATATAATGGAGTAGAAGAATCTTCTAGGCTTCATCCCTAGTAAGACCTCTGATAATCCATTTTCCACTAAGAGCAAGGCCTTGAATTTTAATATCTAGGAGACCTAATCCCCCAACTTCCTTGGGTTAATCGCATATGTTCCAAGAAAATCTGTGGAATCCATTATGACCCTTAGAGTTAGCCCATAAAAAATCTCTTAAAAGTTTTTCCAATTTGCTATAAGTGGTATTAAAAGGGTCTGATTAAGAAGAAGAATACACATGGGTAGTTGTCAAGACTTTAGAATAAATTTGAAATTTTCTAGCCAAAGAAAGAGGCTTGGTGATCTAAAAAGATTTTTTTCAATTATCTACACCACATAGGACCATAGTTTAGAGGGAGAAGCCCAAAAATAAAAAATAATGCCAAGAAACTTAAATTTCACCCCTGGTAAAATCTACTATGATTGATATCCCTCTGTCTAAAGAAGTTTGGGGCCCAGATACTGATGGTAACACTGAGCCTTCCTCCATTAGATAAATGATCCTAAAGCCAAACAAAAAATATGGAGACATTCCATGGCATTCCTAACAGACTCTTATTCTTCTTAAAGAGTGAGAAAAGAGTCATCCATGAAGTGGCCATTTAAAATTTGTCTATTAGACTAAGGGAGGGAGATACCTTTCACCAAGACCCTAGAAATTTAATTAGCTAAGAGGTAGATAAATCCTTATTCTACAAGCACATATAAGAAGGGTCTAAAGGACATCCTGTTTAGATAGAATGATGAAGTTCAAACTAAGAGGATTGGGTGACATTTATAGTGATATAGGCTCTAGCATCCTAAAATAGCATGTTAACAGTATGAAAAAAATTGGGGAAAAAACCAAGTGCTTGTAACATGGCCAGAATGAATGGCCACTCAATACAGTCATAAGATTTCTCAAAATCAATCTTGACAAGCAAATCCTTTTGATTAGAAATTTGAACCCATTCCATACCTTCCCAGATGGTAATGACATTGTCCAGAATGAACCTATTATAGATGAAGTTGGTTTGTTCACTCCTAAGAATTAAAGGGATAATGTGTTTCACCTTGATAGCTAAATCCTTAACAATAATATTATAGGAGATATTGAGAAAAGTAATAAGCCTCTAGTTGGTGATTATTTCAGGATCACCAACCTTGGGAATAAACTTGATGTTACCCTAGTTTATAAGGTATCCCAAAGATTTGGATAAAATAGATTCAGAATAAACTTAGTGAAGATCAAGACCAATAGTTTCCCAAAGGGTTTGTGAGAACTTGCACAAGAAACCATCAATTCTTAGGGCTTTTTCAAATGCCATCTACTTAATAGCCTCATGGAGGTTGATGAGAGATAAGGGCCTATCATAGGTAACTCTTTGAGAATTAGAAACTTTGTAGGGTAAAACTTGGAGGCATTGAAGTAGAGTTGCCTCCCATTATGGAAAAGAAACTTGTGCTAAGAAAACACCATGGTAATGATGTAAAAAATATTATATAATGTTAGGAAGTTTGGTAAGCTAAATGTTTCCTTCCTTGACAACTTTGATTCTATTAACAACTCTCCTAGAGTGGAAGAGGGTTAAAAAGTCCTTATCTTTAATTTTCAACCAATGTATATGAGCTCACAGTTGAGCTCCTCTAGCCTTGTGAGCCTCCTTAATTTGGAGTTTATGTCTCAAGTGTGCCACTTGAGTTTGAAGGTGAACATTTAAAGGTGATTGATCCAACTCATGTGAAGCTTGGATATAATCACAGTTTGTAGCATTATGCAAATACTATCTAAAAGAGGTCACTTGCTTTCCATAGATCTAAATAAATGTGTAAGTATGAGCAAGATCATTAGACTACCACTAAATCTAGCTAGTATCTCCCTCTAGCTGAGGGACCAAGTTCTAAATTTTGATAATATCCCCTACCATTATTTCATGCTTGAGGTGAGTAGTATTGAGATACAATTATGTGGAGGTAGGCTTAATTTGTGGTGTGGTCCACTCAACCAATAATAAAATAGGGTGATGATTTGATAAAAAAGTATCAAGGATGACTAAAACTAGCATGTCCTAGACTGAGGCAAATTTAAAAAGATCTTGTTCAGCCAATAGAGCTCGATTGAGAAACTAAAGCACCATATCTTCTCCCTATTGAAATTTGGACCAAGTGAACTGTGGGGAGTCTAAATTTTTTCTTTGGTGATAGTTGGGATCAAACACCCCAAGTTTGTTGCATATATAAAATCAATATTTAGGCTCACCAGTGCACCACCACATTGGAAGGCATCCTTATTTATACTTAGGCAATTTTACCATGTTGAAATCACCATAGAGGATCCAATGCATATTTTGGAGTGAATTGGATAGCCATATCCATAAGGTGGCCCATTGCAAAACATCATTATAGGCATATAAATTAACCAACCCAATGATGCAGTTATTAAAGTAAAAAAGGGTCCACACCACCTAGTGGGTAGGGTCTAATCTCCAAGAAATAATATTATAAGCTAGCTTTGGAGCCAAAAAAGTGATGGAACCACCACACCTAGATTCATGCCCAATATCCTAACATGGATTGAGGTAAAATTATTCATGTTGAATTATATAGTAAGAAGCCAAAAATCTTGACCTTTTGTAAACAAAGAATTTTTTTATTATTAAAAAGCTGACAATTATTCCTAACCACATACTTACGTAGTGGATCAATAAGACCTCAAACATTCTAAGAGTACACAATCATTAGGTTGTATCGAGGTGCATGCCATTCTCTTATATGAGATATTCTAGTACATCAAATTGATTAAACATGAGTTTATAGGGCAAGAAATCATTTATTCTAAATGGTTATCACTTATGTGCCATATGTGCTTCCTCTTCAAGAGATGGGGAGGGGTTACAATAAATCTATAATACTATTTTATTGTCTAAGGTAAACAAACTCCATTCTTCCTCTGGAACACTCACCCTAGGAGAGGGTTGTGATGGTAGCATTAAAGGTCGTGTCTCAACTAGAGAGGCTACTACTTGAAGAGTATGCACAATAGGAGGAGTAAATTTATCAGGCAAATCAATTTTTCTAATAGAATTCAAAACATTATTATTCCCAATAGGTCTATATGAATATGCTTGTGACTTGATAAAACCTTTAGAAGAGGGTTTTTTGTTGGTAATGGTAGTCCAACCATCATTATTGCCACTCTATAGTTTGGCTTTAGATCCACCCTTTTCCTGAGGAGTAAGGGGTCTATGCACCATTAAAGGGAATTCTCAGATCATATGTTCTAAGGACTAGCATCAAAAACAAGTATTTGAGAGAGTGATATACAAAACACATTGAGAAAAATGGTTAGAGCAAATTTTTATATCAATATAATCTTTTAAATCTTGAGATAGATCCACTTCAACACAAACCCTCTTTTGGGGACAAGCCATAAAGAACTTGGTCTAATCATGGTATATGAAATGCCCTATGGGTTTTATGAGCTAGTCAATAAAACCCCATAAGGGTAGAGGCAAGCCAAGAAATTCAATCCAAATGGGGATTTTTAGTTTTACTTACCTTGAGACTTAAAAGTCCTGAGTCTAGTGAGAAAAACAACTAAAGTGTTGTGAATAAACTAAGGCCCATGATTAATAATGGATTTACAGTGCTATGGGTTAGAAAATAAGAATAAAAAAACCCTTGGTAAGGTTTTCCACTACTTCAAGTTTCACACCATGGCCTTGCCAATGGTTGTGAACCCATTGCTTCAGAAGGATCTCAAGGGGGACTCAACCAACAAAGTAAGTAATCAAAGTAAAATTTTCAAAGAAATGATAGGCTTTGTCAAATTTAGGCACATCCAAAATAACATTAGGTAATGGAGAGTCAGAATCATCAGCATTACCTTGTGGAAGACTTTTGGGATGCATTTTCTCACCTACTTTGGGGCCATAGTTGCACTCGCTTGCTCCAAGTTTCTCTACATCCACATATGCAAAGAGGAAGGCAACAATAATTTAATAAAGGGTACCCCCTACCACCTAGAGGGTCAATCGTCGATCAAAATAAATAATAAATGTGAACAAAATCAGTATCCTACATAGATCCAAGGTGATCGATAGTATGACAAAGACCTAAAGGCTCATCAATACAAAGCTACAAAAACCTAATCTCCACCCTCATCCTCTTCCCTTTATAAATTTTTTTGAATATTAATTGAATTTTTATAAAACTTACATATCAAAAATCTACACAATGTCAACTATGCTTTAAAAAAAATATTTTTATGAAGTTAAGGTCAAAATTTTGTGTTTATATACTTGCAGTTTCAATTTTTTAGTTTTCTTGAATTATATATATATATATATATTATAAAATTAATAAAAAATATTCTCAATAATATTCAATATTTCACCTATCCATATATGAAGTTTCATATAAAACTTTATTCGTTTACTCAAAAAAAGTGTGTTCATACAAATGAAATTTCCTTATATTTTCACAAAAAATGACCAACCTATTGTCATAAATGCATCTGTTTCGCACACTTTTATCCTTTAAGTATTTAAAAAAATTATATATTTATAAAATACATTTAAAATTCCACAATTCATGTTCTTATATTATTTTCAAATTCTTTTTTGAAGTATCTCTAACATTCTCTCTAATTTTAACTATTGTTATTTTAAGAAAAAAAGTGTCACTTTAAGACCCCCTTTTGACCCCATTATCTTTCATCTACCCCCATGTATATTACCCTAGTGATATCACTACTTGTAAGTGTCACATACCACTTACATAAAGTGTAATCAAAATATACTATCGCAAGGATCGATAATACAACTCTCACAACATCTAAAAATCTATGGCCAATAATAATATATAACTAAACATAACTCATATCTCAAACCATGTAGCTATGTTTTCAATCATAACTCATATATGTGTTATAGGTTTTCATGTCATTTTTTTCAAGGAATTCAAATATCCCCAAATTTTATCCAAACATAAGGTTTATCAAGTGTAAAGTTTTATTAAGGACCAATAACCAAATAAGGTTGCTAATTACTTAGCAATAACAACACCATTTTATAATTATATCATGTTCATGTATGCAGTTAGTTTCAATAAAATTGAGAATCAATTCATTATTTCAATAAGGGTTTTACCTAGGTTAGATTTCACTTATTCCAACCTCTCTAATCATTAACACTATGGAATGAGTCAGAGAGTCTTGCCAGGATCCCACTCAAATCAAGATAATAACATATTTGACACAATATGTAAAGATAACTAATCTTTCAAAGAATCTCAAGATAAAATTTAAATACTAGAGGAGGTTCACAAGCTATGGACAATCCCATTTTTAGTTGCTAATTTATTAAAACATGGCCACAATCTTATAACATTGTTGGCACATACTAGAATCCAATAAAATCATTGGAATTATTTATTAGTGGTTACCTCATTCAAAGCCAGGACCAAATATTTTTAAAGAATGAACCATTGAAAAATAAACATATAAGAAGTATATATGATCATAAGGATGTACAGATGGGACGCGCTGGGCACGCTGGAAGCGCGCCCAGAATTTGAAATTGTTGGGCGGCAGATTGATGGTGCCCTATTAGCTGTGGAGAGCGTAGGTTTGAAGGCAAGTGAAAAACTAGTTGTGGAGAACCAGGTAGCAGGTACAGACCCTGGAGGGATAGCAGGAGGTGTAGATAAAAATTTTGGGGCAGAATGTGTCGCTAATGTAAATAATGGAAAACCATCGAGTGGTTCTGATCCTTTCTTTGGGGTCTGTGTCTCCCAACTGGATTCTAGTCCTATTGTGTTGGGGCAGGAGCCTAAAAAGGAGAAAGATAATGTGCATTTTAATAAGGAAAAATCTTCAGAAGTGATGAAGGCAGAGTATGTAGAACAAAAGAAGTGGTCATCTCTGTTTGGCAAGAAACCCAATGGAAAATCTCTTTTCCCACCGGTGACTACTAAATCTTGCTGGGAGAAAGGTGAGTTTCAAGTTTTTATTCTAGATCCTTTAATAGATTTTTCTATGTCTTCAATGGATTTCACCCTAGTGGGTAAATTTTTTGGAGCAAGACCAGATCTGAAATCTCTTAAAAAAATGGTTAAAAGGAAATGGGTAATTCGAGGAGAGATAGAAATGGCACCAATGATGAATGGTTTCTTCTTGTTTATCTTCAACTATAAGGAAGACATGAATACGGTTCTATGTGGAGGACCGTGGTCTTTTGGTAAATGTTCTCTTACTATTAAAAAATGGGAGCCCAAAATGGATCTTTCAGATTCTTTTTTCTTAACCACTCCCATTTGGGTTAGACTTCCCAGACTCCCTTTAGAGTTTTGGCACGAGGATATTTTTAAAGGTATTGCCAGTTCTTTTGGTGAACTTGTGGTAGTGGATAAAGCTACGGCTTCCAGATCCAAACTTCAAAGTGTCAGACTGTATGTTAAATTGGCAGATCTAAATCACCTCCCAAAAAAAGTGGATCTAATATCCAAGCTGGGCAAAAAAACTCAAGGGATTTTTTTTGAAGATTTGCCTAGTTCTTGCTATGCTTGTAAGAAACAGGGGCACTTCATTAAAAACTGTCCGTTCAAAAGCAAAAATCTTCTGAGTGGTGTTTTGGATGGGAGAAAAATCCAGCATAAGAAAGAATGGAAACTCAAGGAAGATCATAGACAAGAACAAAAGAATAATGAAGATTCTAAAGATTTAGATGCTGAGGCAGATAAAGAGCCTTCTTTTGAAGATCCTAAAGCTCCACATACTGAGGTGTATAAAGAGTTTTCTTTTGAGAAAGAAAATTCTGAGAAAGAAGGAAATGGACTGCAATCAGATATCAAAATACCTATACAAAGAATAGATGTTTTGATGGATCTATCAAGACAAATCGTTTGCTATCAAAGGATAGAAGAGCGATGGGGAGATGCTGATGACAAAACAGTGCTAGAAGAAGGAGAAATCTTGGCTGAAGCTGCAAATAATTCAGAAGAGGGAGATATTCTTCTTTCTCAGTCTACGGAGATTCAAGCTGATAATGATATCCCTTTGGATGAGCTTCATGTAAATTATAATGGATAAAATATAAAGCACATTTTAAACCAAAGAAAAAGGGGTGGAAAAAATACGAATACTACGGGAGTAGAAACTAGAAGCAGTAAAAAAGACCAGCAAACAAAGGTGAAACATCTTGTTTCTACTTTGGATAAATCCGGAAAAAGAGATGAACAGCATCTTAAGGTGAAACCGGATATTGGTTCTCCTGACAAACCCGGAAGAAGACCCATAAGGAAAACTAGAGAGCTAGAAAGTATGCAGAATATTGCTGATGGCAGATAGGCAACTATTCTGGATTTTACCCCTAAAAATAGATAATAGTTCTTTTCTTGGGATATTAGGGGGTTGTTTGGTTACTGGATTTGGAGGTTATCCTTGTATAACCTGATTTTGTTTCTAATTTTTAGTAGGTTTTAGGATGGCTTTTCCTGATGCTTGGTAATGCTTTATCTTTTTTGATCCTGTTAAAGGGTTTTGGGGTCCCTTCAAAACCTGTTTTTACCTTAATCTAAAACATATAAGAAGTATAATCTTGTAGATATTATGCCAATTCACTATTTATACCATTTTATATCACACAATCTTCACATAATTTCTATCAAAAGTTTTTGGTTGGAAAGCTTAAATATATATTCACATGAATGCTAAATTGGAACCCTAAAAAGCTTATAGTTTAATATTGTATCTTAGATTACAAATCCATGCATCCATAATTATCATTAAATCCATGAACTTGGAAATTAATTTTCTCTTCCAATACTTAACAAAATGACTCATAATATGTGTTTTGAAACTATAATAAAGAGGAATGAAACCCATAAATTATTCGTTTAAATTATATTTCAATTAGAAGTAGAAAAAGCATCTAAATTCCAGCTCTAAATTAGTATCTCATCCTCATAAAACTAAAATTTATTACACTTCCTTTCACTCCTATTAACCTATTATGGTCATTTTTAAACAACCAATGTTATGATACAACTTTAATACTTGTTGTTCAAGGGAATAATATAAAAGATTAGTATAGTAGGTCCATTTATTGCAAAAATTTATTTGGAAGGATGATGTTTAAACTTGTACAACACCATAACAATATTTTCTTTATTTTATATTAGAAATTTAATAACTATGTGGTTAATGGCATATCCAAGTGGAAAATAGTTTTCACCTGATAAGAATATGAAATATGAAATGGAAAAAATAAATATTGTATTGAAATTTAGGACTGTCTTTTTATTGTGGTACCCTACCCACTCATGTTTCTATTCCAAATAAGGAAATGGGAAATACATACACGGACAAAAATAATTACCAATCCATCTTATTACATTAGTAAACTACCATCATGGAGCTAGTTGCTGCATGTGATATATATTCTAAGAAGTTTTCTACATTACTTAATATTGTTTGAGCTAGGTATAAATTAAGTGAGCTTGAAGAATGTTATATGATCATTTTGGATTTTGCGGTGAAGCTTCAGTTAGCCATCTAACAGCCTTCATCGATGAGGGGTTTTGTCCAATTCCTATATATTAAAGTGTGTCAAGCGCCTAGGGCATCTTTTGTTGCGGTACTAGCTCTCTTAAGATCAAGAAATGCGTTCTCAATGACATGGATTTTGTCAAGGCTATTTAAACTAATAGAATCAAACTTTTCTCCCCTAGTCAGTGCATATTCATGTTTGGTAGAAGTGGGCCAGTCATGTGGTGGTAGGTAATCTTTTGGTCGAAGCATGGACATATGGATGACACCCATCATTATTTTGGATTATGTGATTTTATGGATTTTAGATGTGATTAGGGTTGATAAGCTAGTTGTGGTGAAAGATGTGGTCATGGTGGCAATCCTATTGGGTTGGCATAGGCTTTGACTATTATGGAGGTTGACGGTGTTGAATATGTGTTATACCCACTAACCTTATGTGGGGATGGTTGGATTAAAAGTGGCAGACTAGTGGCATCTCTGCTTGTTGATGGAGGGGGTGGCCAAGACTAATTACCTTGATGGTCTAGGCTTACCTTGCACTTGGATGGTGGGGTGGTAATGGTTCAGGCCTAGGTTTTATTTCCTTTTCATTCTATTTTGGCCTCTATAGGTGGTCTTATTTCTCTTTGGGCTTATCCAGCTTGGTTTGATTCTAGTTATCTTTGGTCATCTTGGGTCTCTTTTAGTATATTGTAATCATTGGTTTCTATTTAATAAAATGGCTGAGGGACCCCTTTAATGCTATTAATCAAGTAAAAAAAAGTACCTCTCCTCATTCAAAGCTAGGTCCAAATATTTTTAAATAATGAACCATTGAGAAATAAACATATAATAAGTATAATCCCGTAGATATTATTCAAGTTCACTATTTGTACCAATTCATCTCATATGGCCTTCAAATAATTTCTATCTGAAGTTTTTGGTTGGAAATCTTAAATATATTCACATGAATGTTAAATTAGAACCCTAAAAATCTTATAGTTTAATAATGTATCTCGTATTACAAATCCATTCATCCATAATTATCATTAAATCCATGCACTTGGAAATTAATTTTCTCTTCCAATAATTAACAAAACCAAGACTCATGATATGTGTTTTGAAAATATAATAAAGAGGAATGAAACCCATAAATTGTTCATTTAAATTATATTTTAGTTAGGAGTATAAAAAACATTTAGATTGTGACTCTAATTAAATTAGTATGTCATCCTCATAAAACTATAATCTATTATGTTGCATTCCATTCCTATTAACCTATTATGGTTACCTTTAAACAACTAATGTTATGATACAACTTTAATACTTGTTATTCAAGGGAATAATATAAAATATGGTATAGTATGTCCATTTATTACTATTGTTTTTATTTGTAAGGATGATGTTTAAACTTGTATAACATTATAATAGTATTATCTTTATTTTATATTATAAATTTAATAATTTTGTGTTTCATGACATATCCAAGTGGAAAACAATTTTTACCTTATAAAAATATGAAATATGAAATGGAAAAAGTAAATCTTGTATTGAAATTTGAGACTATCTTTTTATTGTGGTACCCTACCCACTCATGTTTCTACTCCAAATAAGCAAATAGGAAATACATACATGGACAAATATACTTGTCAAACCATATTTTTATGTTAATAAACTACCATCATGTAGCCAATTGCTACATGTGAGATATATTCTAAAAGGTTTTCTACATTACTTATCATTGTTTGAGCTAGGTAGAAATTAAGTGATCAAATAGGTTTATTTGACATTTATAAATATATTCATATATATTCTAAAGGATATTTATAGACAAAAATAAAATGATTGAAAGGTAAATTCAAGTTGATATTTCAGCTAGCCATAATATGTCATGGCAAAAACTAAAAAGATGATGAATTGAAGATCCTTAGCCATGGTCAATACAATTCAAACACATAGATACATCCAATTTTAAATTTAAAAAACCTTTTTTTTTAAATTGATATAATATGTTTAATTTGTTTTCAAACCATTTAAAATTGGATATATAAAAATTAATTAGGATGAAATTGATTATACATTTAATTTTTTCAAACCATATGTTGTTCAAATGTTGATTTTAGGATTAAAAAGAAAGATTATTAGTTTGTATATCACTCATGTGTTGCTCAATTACAATGTAAACAAATACAATGAGTAGTAATATTTGTGATCTAATGATGTCCACACCATCCTCTAAGGCACCTCTGTGCTCTAGTTTGGTTTTCTTAGCACCCCAGGTGTCTCCTTTATCTAAGGCATCCTCTTCTTATCTAATCCAAATATCTCAGGAGAAAAAATCTTTTTATTCTTCTTTCAAAAAAACCACTCTTCCTAATGTCCTCTTATCTTGTATCAATGTTGTTCAACATAGAGCTAAAAAATATGCATCCCCTTAGCACATAAAAAATGATGCTTAAAAATAATTTTCTCCTCTTAGAATTTAATTTGGTTACCTCCTATTCTTTCATGCCTTTGTGAATTCAAAGTTTATATGGATGAGGCATTAGTGATTTTCAATTCCTTCACAAAAAAATATTACCTCTAGTTACTATAAAAAAATATTACCTCTAGTTAAATAATCATGATGACAATCCACCAAAAATAAATAAATAAATCATGATGATAATTTACATAGGCCCATTGTGTCTTTGACCTAATGGAATATTATGATCAAGTCTTGAAAACATAGGACTCAAATGGAAGATGATAACACCTATCCATAAAGATATGCAATAATCATTCAAAACATTCACTAGAATCATAATTATAGTAGGTATACACATTGTATTATCTATATGGTTGTGATAAAAATCAATCCCTATAATCAGATCATCTATTAAATAGTTCAATCTAGAAGATGAGAGCAAACAAACATGCAATCAATCACCCAACCCCATGTGGTCACTACCAGTTCTAAAATAGGATAAAGTAAATGTCTATGTTTGTCATGAAACTAGAATGATAAAAAAACTAATCCATATGATTCTTTCTCCACTACTCATAATCTACATCTAGTTCCTTCTCTCTAATAATTTTCTCCCTTACACCAAGGGGATGCAACTTTATCACAAATAAATGAACAAGAATCCAATTATCCAATTCATTATATATCAAACCACTTGATACAAAATATTAATGACATGACAATATACAATGATAATTATTCCCCATAATTGAATAACATTAATTTATCCAAATGAAAATGAACTCTATTAATTTTATCACACAAACATATAAAATAGGATAACAACAATTAATTGATTCATATCATATAAAGAATTTAATAGATAGTCAAAATCCATAATCTTTCAAAAATCAATTACTATCCCCATTATTAGTTGTGTACATAACATCAATTATAAGCAAGTGCCTTTGAAATGTGGCAATGGAAAAAAATGATATAACATCCTTCCCCTCTTAAAAGAGACATCATCCTGATGGTTTAACTAAATGAAGCCTAACAAAAATGAGGAAAAATACTTTCTCATAGTTATCTAGCCTATACAGTTGATCAAGCAACACATTTGGAGAATAGTTTTCTAAAAACTGGGTACACCCCTTCCATTTGACTTCTTGTCAAAGGTAATAGGCTAAAAAAAATTTACTTCATACTTAAAACTAAATAACTTAATTTTTAAACTTAAATTATTATTCTTCCCCAACAATAAGTGATTGTATTATATTATTAAAGAAAACATTTATTCTAGATACATATTTTCTTAAAATATATACAAATACAATAGTGTCTTTTTATCACAATAGGTGCACATAATCAACAAGTTTCCTTACTATGATCATTAAGAATGTAGATCACTACTAAAGATAATTAATTTTATAAGAATTAGAGAGGGAGAGTACCATAAAGCCTTTTAGATTCTCTACACACCTCACATCCACTAAGAGTGTCTCTACCCTTCATGAGAAGGATAGATATGAATTCATATGAGGAAAATGTGTATATAGGTCAATATTATAACTACTTTACATATAATTGAGAAATTATTATAGTGAATATGAAATAGAAATGATACATTTCCAATGTATATAAAAATAAAGAATAAAACATTCATACTAGATAAACTAAGTATATATACTTATGTTCATAAAATTGAAAGTAAAAAGTTCACTTTATAACATATGGAATCAATAATTTACTTATGATTCAAAGTGATATTAAGGATTCCCATAATATCTTAGTAATCATATTCTTAGTTCATATATCAATCCACAAGTTTCCCAAATCTAATGATCTCAAGAAGTGTACATGGGATAACATATCACATAGGCATCCCATACTTTTAAAGTTAACTCTTAGATTTTATATTCTAGGGAACCTACCTCATCCTGAGTTTTATTACTATATCCAAGATCTGATCGATCTTGTTCATAAGTTCTTTATCTTTTAGGTTACCATCCTTATTAGTTCTTGTATGAACAATGTTTCCTTCTTAAAGGAACATGAAATTCAAAAAATTGAATGTGCACATTAGGTCTAAGTGTTAAATGTAATCTTTGATACTATAATGTAAGAACCTCTTAGTTGATATTGAAAAAATGCATCTTTTTTATCAGTTATAGATCGATAATAACCAATTGTAAAGGGTATCAATTCCACACTAATCCCTAGTCATGCATTCCTAATCAACGTTGATTTATTAAAATTCATACAACATTACATCAATGTAAACATCCCTATTAATTTCAAAAATCATTAGAGTATAATATCCATTACTATTATTAAAATTACATTATGAAATTCTATAGAAATCTATCTATGAATAGATGTCCAATAAATATTGCTCAATTAGATATTGTGTTTTCATTTTCATTTACATAGAAAATTAATATTCATTCTAGTAGCACACAATCATCAATATTCAAATTTTCCATAAGTTTCCATTCTCATTTTTTGGTACAATATAATAAAGGTGAAATATTTTTTATTATTTGTATAATTTTTTAATTTCATCATAGACATATAAAAATACAAGAAATCTATGGGTATCATCCAATATTACATTCATCTACCTAACTTGGCAGGAATAAAAATAACTATATAAGGATTACTTCTCACTAAAGTATTTCACACCTGTAAAACATCCATGTTGAAGGAAGCATTGATCTAAAATGGAAGAGGAAAAACATTGTTGGAGGGAATTCTCTCTAACTATATATCCTTTTGGATCTCCAACACACCTATCATCCACTGAGAGTAGATATACCCTTCCACAAAGGTATTATATGTAAAAAATTGATAGAGAAAGATAAAATACATGTGAATAGAACAAGTCATTAAAATAACATGCAACTCCTCATAAAAATTTATATATGATGATTAAATAAAATACATGCTATAACATTCCTAATATATACTTAGATATATGCATATGGTTACATATTTTAGGAAACAGTCGTATACCCATAAATGCATTCAAACTTTAGTACTATGGCATGTTTGAAAACCAAAGACATTGGGTAGACCTTGGTGACCCTTTAGAAAATCCTAACCCTTATGCATAAAGTTACTATACAAATTATACAAGAGTATCCATTACATCATTATAATTACCATGTCTCAATGTTTATTACATAGTTATATAGCTATCCATCATTTCATAGACTCCATTTTATATGCATAAAAATGATATCACTTTAATTACATACAAGTCAAAATGTGACCCAAATGTTAATTCCAAAAAAAGGGTTCTAAATATTCCAAGCATGAATTTCAACTCCAAACCAAGATATAACATAAGATTGAGGATCATAACCTAAAGTCTAAAACCAATTTTTACCACAAGGTGTTCAATTTCCAAACGTTTTTCGACACCCAAAAGTATTGCACTGCTAAAAATGATTTTAATGTCTGTAAATAAAGTATCACCTTTCAAAAATTATTCAAATGTTTCATCATCCCAAGTTTCAATCAATATACAAAAGTGTGATTATTTACATATATAGGTTCCAATTTCAAAAGGGTTATCTTCAAGTACATATTCATAAATGATTAACTTCCATATTTATCTTACAATTGATCTTAAAGATTCCAAACACATAATTTTCAATTTGTCATGCTATGATTCCCACTTAAGGTAAATATCTCATTCTGTCATAGATATAATGATTATCAATCAGCCAAACAAAGGAAAATATTACGTGAATCCAAACCTTAATTCCAAACTGAGGGTTTTTGAAGGTTAAACGGTCCAATATCTTTATCATCCCAATGAGTATCCAAGTTTATTATTAGGTTAAACATCCAGAATCAATATTCATGTCCAATAGGGCTAATCATCCCAAAACTTGATTTACTAATTGGTTAAATTATCCACATTCCTTATGTGATTTTATCACCCAACAAGGGTTCAAAATCTATTATAATTTTAATGATGTAAAAATTTATTTATCTATAAATATTTTAAAAAGTTAATTATTATAAATAAAAAGATTATATTTATTAAAATATTAAATTTATGCATAAAATGTTAAAGGTTTTCATAGCTCAAGTTAGAGAAAGTGTATTCAATCAAAATAGTATCCTTTGATCCATGAATAGTTTCTTAATGATAAAAATACTCGTAAATTTTCATATCACTTATGAAAAGTGTTATTAGATGGTAATATCATAAGAATTGATAAAATAATGCACATAAGTTCTAACAAAATGTGACCAACAACAAGATATAATTAAATATATCTTATTTATAAAACCATATACCAATGTTTTCACATGAAATACATATATGTGTTATAGGTTTGTAATTCAAATTATTCAATGAATTTACATATCTCTAATTTTCATCCAAGCACAAGGTTTCATTAAGGATACTTAAAGAAAAAGGGTTGATAATTAATTAGTGATAACAACACCATTTTAGAACTATATCAATTTCATGTATGCACTTAATTGCAAGAAAATTGAATGTCAATTTATTATTTCAATATTTTTTTGCATAAATTAGGTTTTACTTATTTCAACCTCTCTAATTATCAACACTATGTAATAGTAAGAAAGGCTTACCAAGAACCTACCCAAATCAAGATAATAACATATGTGATACAATATCTAAAGATAACATGTATTTAAAATAATCTTATGATAAATTTTAAATACTAAGGGAGGTTCACAATATTAGGGCATTCTTCTTTCTAGACACTAATGGATCAAAATATGTCCACATTCTTAGCACATACTAGACTCCACAAAACCATTGACATTCCTTATTATTAATTACTTAATTTAAAGCTAGGTCCAAATATTTTTAAATGATGAACTATTGATGAAAAAATATACAATAACAATAATCCTTTATATTTTATGTTAGTCCACTATTTTTTCCATTTCATCCATACGACCTTCAGATAATTTCTTTCATAATTTTTTGATTGGAAAGTCTAAATATGTTCATATGGATGTTAAATTAGAACCCTAAAAGGCTTATAGTTTTAATAATGTATTTCATATTAAACACTCATGCATCCACATTTAAAATTGAATCTGTGAACTTGAAAATAAATTATATCTTCCAATAATTAATGAAACTAAGACTTCTAATATGTGTTTTTAAGCTATAGGAGGGAAAAATGAAACCTAAAAATTATTTGTCAAATTGTATTTCAATTGGAGTATCAAAAGCATTTATAATCAAGGGAAAAATGAAACCTAAAAATTATTTGTCAAATTGTATTTTAATTAGGAGTATCAAAAGCATTTATAATCAAGCTCAAATTAAATTAGTATTTCATACACATAAAACTACTATTTATTAGGTCACCTTCCACTCCTATTAATATATTATGGTTACTTTTGAACAATTATCTTCTAAATAATATTTTGTGAAGCTATGAGATTAATTATATAATATACAGAATAACCCCAATTTATTATATTTAATAAAATAAATTTATATTATAAATTTAATAGTTGACATTGTTACATTTATAATTAACATCTATTTTAGTAAATACACACAACTATTATGGTTGTTTCTAGACCTAAAAACTAATTGAAAAGGCAACTTTAAGTTGATGTCATAAATGACCATAATATGTCATGACAATAACTAAAAATATGATGGATTGAGGAGCCTTATGACCTAGATCAATAAATGTCATGCAAAAAGACAATCGGATTTAAATTTAAAAATCCTTTTGTTTTTAACTAAGATAATTTTTTTAATTCTTTTTCAAGCCATTTAAAATTAGATATATCAAAATTAGTTATACATTTTAAAAATTTCAAACCATATATTTTTTAAATATTTATTTTAGGATTAAAAGGGAAAAATTATCAATTTGTATCGCATTCATGCATTGTTCATTCACAATATAAACAAACATAATGAGTAGTAATATTTATGAAAAGGCATGCACATGATAATTGATGTTAATGCTTGACCTATGTTTCCCAACTATTCTCCAAAGCATCCTTATATTATTTGATCCAAGAGAAAAAATCATCTTCTTATTCTTATTTCAAATAAAAACCACTCCTCACAATGTCCACTTATCTCCTATCCATATTGCTCAGTCCAGAGCTAAAAAAAAAGCTTCCCCTTAACATATAAAAAATAATGTATAAAAAGAAATTTCTCTTGTTGTTTCAATCCACTCATAGAATTTAATGTGGTTACCTCCCATTTTTGCATGCCTCTATGCATTTGGAGTTTATATGGTTGAGGTGTTGGTTATTTTCAATGCCTTCACCGAAAATTTCTTTGCTTTAGTTAATGGAATTCACTTGAGCCCATATTCTACCACTTCTCAATTAATTCATTAGCTAGAAATTAATTGGGCATGCTGAGAAAATCTTAATAAATATCAAACTATTAATTCCAATAATAATATTGCACACCCATGTTGTTGAAATAGTAAAAATTTAAATTTAACACCACCAAAAATAAAAAACTTTACAGTGGTAAGGATGGTTTATTGGACAATGTTTGAATAAAATACAAGCTTCTTTTAACTTACCATGACCACCATACATGGAATAAGAATTTAAAAAAATTGAGTCCAAATCACTTTTAATAATTTCAAACCTTTCCCCTTGAAGGTCATCTTAAATTTCAAATTACAATTTATATTTTACATTTTAATAATAAATATTACCATCTCTTTATAAATTAAACCTTTATTAATTTTATTTATTTTAGATAAATAAATTCACATATTATGTGTGTTCCACATCTAGGTATACTTATGAATACATATAATATTAAATTAGAGAAGTCTAAAAAAGCCCATGCTGTCTATGCCAAGTTGATTCTATATCTTATTTTTTAACTATTATGAATAATACAAGGACACTAATTAAGTTTGGATAAAACACATATGAGTAAAATCCTATAAAAACACATTGTTCATTCATGAACATTCAATGTGTAAAAAAATCTTACAAAGACAATACTTATCAAGATACAAAAGAATTGATGTTAATAAACTGTGACAATGGTTTGAATAGGACCATTAGGTATCCAACCCAATGGTATATTATTAACAAGTCCTAAAAATGCAAGACATAAATGGAAGCTAACAACACCTACCAAAAAACACATGCAACAAACATTCAAAGCATCTCTTTAATCATAAATCATAATTATAGTAGATACACACATTGTCTTATTAGTACTACTTGACTACAATAAATCCATAAGTTTAGTGCATCTACTAAATTATTTAATTTAGAATAGGAGAGTAAATAAACACACAATCAATCACCCAATCCAAAGTGGTAACTACCCATTCTAAAATAGGCAAAAACAAATGTATATGTTTTTCATGTAACTAGAATGATAAAAAGCTAATCCACATGATTATATATCCAACACCCGTTATCTATATCTAGTTCCTTCTCTCTAATGACAATCTCCCTTGTACCAAGGGGGTCACACCTATGTCACAACCATATAAAAAATAAGGCAATTATCCAAGTCATGATATCAAATCCATATGATATAAAATAGTAATGACATGACAATATAAAATGACATTTTTTTTCTAGGTTAGTGGGTTTTGACCGGGGTCATAACCAATCTAGGACATAATCGAGGGCCTAGTTCCCCATTTGATATGATTATCACAAATACTAGATATTAATAACTATTACCAATAACTCTCAAGCCATTATCGACCTAAGAATCATACCTAGGTCTAAGGATGACCTAATTTCCAACAATGGCCATAATTGGCCTAAGAATCACTCCAACAGCTAAGGATGGCCCAAGTTCCAACAATGGCCATAACTAGACTTGAGGATGTAAATAGTCATAACCAACCTCATATGCCTTTCCAAAGATTTGAACCTAGGTGGGGCTTGGAACAACTAAACCACTTAACCAACTCACCCAAATCTCATTGGTAGTATAAAATGACAGTTATTCCCCATAATTGAATAACATTAATTTGTCCAAATGAAATAATTCAATTAATTTGTATTGCATAAGCATTTAAATTAGGATAAAAATAATTAATTAAATCATAATACAAAAAGTATTTAATAAATAGTCAACATCCATATTCACCTATAAATCAATTAATATCCCCATTATTTGTTATGTAAATAAGGTTAATTACAAGTAGTTCCTTCAAAATCTGGTAATAGGAAAATGAGATGTGACACAAAACAACTATTATTAATTCAACTGTAACATCAAAAGAATTGATACAACTCTGATTACAATATGATCTAAATTCAAATTTCTCTCAAACTATTACAATACTCTATTCTAGTGTCTACTTGATTATATGTATAGCTTGCAAATATTCTCCACATATAGAGACAAGGCATTAATTTTATTAGTTAATTTATAATCCTGAAGGTTACAACAATCTAAATGTTAGAAATAGTAGAAAGGAAACAAAATAGAGTTGTTTCAAAATAAGAATATTGAAATCATGCAAGAGAAATATAAATGAAGTGTTCCAAGAAGGAAGGAGTAGAATATCTTCGATTGGAGTCAATCTTTCCATCCTTGAATTTAAGGAACCATTTATTCACAATGAACTATGGAGTAGTTTTAGCTCAAACTTTCAAATAAATATTACATTCAACAAAGTGCACATATATTAGTTATTATGGGTGGACTGTATTAATTTTTCATAAGTATACTGAGATACAACAATGTATATGGGTTCTCACAGCCAGTTGCTACAGGTTGATGGTGAATTCAATGAGTTTCTCGTCATTTAGGGTTGTGGGTATAAAACATCTCACAAGAATATTCATGAATATTTTGAACTCTCGATTCACCATTAATAATACCAAAAATAATCAAATCATTAAATCATACTAATTTGTATAAATATAACTAATTTTAACCAAAATAATATACATGTGCATCATTCATCTAATATGTGTATATATCAACATAGTGTGGGAAAAAATATTATACATAGAAATATAAGGAAGTGTTTTATGAAATACTAAGTAGTAAGGTGAGGGCCATTTGTGGGCCTCATTATGCCTCCCAAATTAATTATTTTCATGTCAATGTGCAAATGATATTAGTTTAGTTCTAGTCAAAAGGGAAATGAAATGTGCATAAATGCTTTTCAAATAAAAAGGTGATGTATATCAAATGATTTCTATAGGAAGGTATCCTTTATCTTTCTCAAATTTCTCCCATTTGTTCATTTCCTCTTGTTCATCAATTTATCTTGATGTTTACATCCTTGAAATTGTAACAAAATCAAGGTTCTCTCTATTGTAATGGAGTGGTGACATCTCTCCATATCATAATAACTATCTGCTTCCCTACGCGTTTCATTAAAATCAAAGATGAAGTGGGTTAGAAATTATTTTTTGGTTTCTTAAACTATTTCAATAAAGTTTAGAATAATGGTTAATTACTCCCATTGATGATATTAATTTTTGGACATGGGTACTCTACTCTAAGATCTAGTCTTGTAAATTTATTTACTTTAGTATAATCTATCAACTCATTTTTCATTATTAATTCATATCAATATTTTAATTATATATCCAAATAAATATCATTAACATTATTTTTTAATTATAAAATATGACTACATACCCATAGTAAATATTTGTTCTCAATAGAACTAGAATATAGGCTCTGAAATAAATAATTAAGAGAACTTATTTCAGCCTTATAACTTGAAATATTTTCATGTTTGATATTAGATCAATTTTCCCTTATAATATATAGACCCTAGTTGGTGGTCTACATTTGAACATGTTCAGGAATAATTAATAAATTCTAGTTGGTTCAAAATATAATCTAGTTATTA
Organism: Torreya grandis; assembly: GCA_037957365.1. Classification (NCBI taxonomy): domain Eukaryota; kingdom Viridiplantae; phylum Streptophyta; class Pinopsida; order Cupressales; family Taxaceae; genus Torreya; species Torreya grandis. Next base: position 4,131,846 of record JARHVA010000594.1, on the reverse strand, counting down.
TTACATCAAGATCCATGTTGTTATTTTTAAAGTTCATGGTCCTTATTCAATTTCATTTGCAATCCCTTTTATCATTTAATATTTGATGTATATTTTCATTTTTATATCATAAAACAAGCACCATATAGTTTTCACATGTTGTAAAATTATTTAATGCTTTATTCTAGAGATGCAATCAATAGAAGATACCATATGAGCAATAGGAATACTTGAAATATTTATACCTATAGTAGTAATACGAGAGGGAAATTTAGATAATATATCTTGAGTCTCACCTTCAACACCAGGTATATAATATTTCTTGTTTTCATTAACTTCTTATGGTTCAATCACAATTAAGAGGAATCTTGGCAATCATAAACCAATAAGGTAAATACAATAAAATAATAACTTTTGGAGTATCTTTAGTTGGAAATGAATTTGTATTTTATTTAAGCACAACAAATTATAGGTGTTTTTATCATGACATGAGGAATCTCATTTTACAACAAATAAAAAAGTATACCATTGCTACAAGTAAGCTACAATAGCGGATGTAGGTGTCACACGACAATGGCAACATGTTTTTGCAATAATTGTTAAAGGTATTTCAAAGAATTGTTGCATGTATGAAACCCATTGTAAAAAGTATTATAATAATAAATATTTTCATTCTTCCTTGATTATCTTTAGAGATTCATATGTATTAATTACTAAAGGTGGTGAGATTTATAAGTATAAATAATACTTCTTTATTAAAATTTATCATGTAATGATTGACATCCCTCATTTGATATTGTTATACATGACATGGATTTAAAGCCTATTACCCAACTTAATGTTTGAATTTTGAATCAAACTAAAAGATATAAATGCAATTTATATCCTTATTCCCGCAACTTAAGGTAGACATTTGTCCTCAAGTGAAGTGCATGGTTTTATTTTGTGAAGGTGGCTAAGATATGGGACATGACTAGCATTAACATCATGAGGGTGTTTTGGGTGGATGTGATAATAAGTGGGATGGATAGGCATGATGTTAACTAAACCCTATTAAGAATACAAAAGGTACTAGGTAATAGAACATAGAATATAAACATTGTACATACCCATTGAAAATAGAAGAACATAATTATCCTAAATAAATAGTATAATTACTTAACTTGGTATTGGTTTTCCAATAAAAATTATGATGTCTCAAAAATTTATGCTAGTTAGTTTGTTGGAGTGGAAAAATGTAGGTCCATAAGAAATGGGACCAAGTAATGAGTTTATAAATCCAACATGTTGAGTGATGAGTGAAAAATGTAGGATGGATGAGAGTTGAAAATAGGGATATTAGAGTCTATGAGATCAAGAGATCATGAAATTTTGATAGTACCTTTGTGAGTCATGTGGGAATATTTATTTGAATGGACATGAATTGAACATATCAATTATGTAGTAACCAATTCTTGATGTTGACCAAATATAATAGGCTCATTGATTATCTTAGAATTTGAAAAATAACAAACACTAATCATGCAAAATGAACATGTTAAGGCAATAAGAACTATTAGTAAGATGGTGGTAGTGGTTGTGGGATTAAAAACTCCATAGTGGTTACAAAATGAAAAAGAGGCTATAATGTTTGTAGGTTTAAATTTGAGACTTGTAGTTGTTATCTTGAGTGAAGAACCACGTATAAATTATTATAGCATGGATTTTTACCCGTAAATGGATGGAAGAAATATATATTAGGGTATGTGGGCATTTAAAAAATGAATAACATGGATCTCACAAGATGAAAATAGGCATATTTATCATGTATAGTTATGATGTTTTTTATTCAAAATTTATAGGTAGGAAAATGTAACAATTGAAGGCTAGTTATAGTTTTTGAAAGAAAATATACAAAGGTTATATAGGCCTAAAATAGTAGGCAAGATTTCTATAAAAAAATAAGAATAATTAAAATGAATAAGACATCTTAGATTATTTTATTTATTGATTTATTTTATTCTATTTTCCCTTGATCAGCTCGCAAGTTATTTTTCTAATTAAAGCTCTTTATCTAGTTTTTGGTCAACCAACAATCTAGTTTTTTAACCAAGACCATCAACAATGCCTAAAGGTTTTCATTATTATTTTTTTTAATTTAATTGTGAGAAATTATGACATGATGAAAATTAAGGATGAGGCTATACCATAGCCTCTGAAACTTACAAACAACATGGGACTTGAGTGTTTTTCATTGGTTCTAATCTCATTGTCCAACATCTATTAAACTTGGAGCCATCTTTTTTGAAGTTCACATTGGTGATTTTTTCCTTTGAAATACTTAATGGAAATATCCTTGATTTATGAAGGCTTGCGACAATATTATTTAACATAGTAATGGAATGCATTTGTGCTAAGAGATTCCAAAGGAATTATTTATGTGGCACATTGGTGGAAAGTACTATCATCCCCAATAGAATCCAAAGATCCCACCATTTGGAGGACAATCAATATGTTTATTGATATATTTATTTGGTGTGTGTATATTATGTATATAATTAAAGATGAATGTATATACATTTAGTGCTCATAACATCAACCTTTAGTCAATGGTGACAATTCATTAAATAGGATATTGGTCATTTCTAGTGATTTCTAGCCATAGGGGTGGTTTTTCATCTAGTGATGGTTGAGTGGTTTCATATAAAACTAAATTTTAAACTAAATTTTGATTGTTGTTTTCATCTTAAAATGACATAATATTTGATCTATAACTCATTATGCATTAATTTTGGAAAACTAAAGTCTTCTAAGGTAATTGGGTGCCACCCAAAGAGGGATTTGAGATTTAGTATCATGAAAGCTACATATTATTGCCATAAATCAATTTATTTGATGAACTATTCTATACCCCCTCAAGTTTTACAATTGGCTTATCTACCATTTGGAAGATAGAAGCAGTGTGTTGATGATCTTAGATATTTTTTTTAATCCATTATTTCATTAGTTATGGTTGATTATAGATTTAAAAGGTTTTTCATATAATCAAACCAATTATATGTGTATCTAAAACAAGGATGTGTGGTTTAAAGTGCTTGAGTGAAACCATATTTCCAAGCACAAGATCAATAAGAAATCTAATTACTTTGAGTGTTTGAAAATATTTCATCTTATACCTATGTTTTCTCAAGCATACCTCTAAGATTGTGTTTTTATAAGTGGATACATCTGTGATAGTGTTAAAATAATGAAATATAGTCACAAACATTCTTCAACTTATTTACAAATTCATTTTTTTAGTAATGTTCTTCCCTTGCATGATTCAAACTTTTGTGAAAATGAAAATTTTGAAAAATGGTACAACCTAACTTGTTAATGGAGGTGGTTCAAGGATTGGCTCATTTATTGGTAAGGGATTTTTTATTATGGCCTTATAAAACTCCTCAAGTGGTTTTCATTATTATGGGTGATGTGGGTGGTCTTAATAAAATTCCTAAATAAGGATAGAACACTATTGAATTTAGTGGGTGGGATTGTCATCAATTCATTAGTGTAAAATAGTTAAGTTGGATTGTCATTAGGGATATGTGTGAATGGATCATAAAAATTAGGCATTTCAGGGTGAGATTGGGAATTTTTTTTGGGTGTTTACTAAACCTAGTGTGTCATGGTTGTTAATGTTGGGGTGGTGACTACCATTACTCACATTGATACCACAACCATGGGATATGTGGTTGTTGGTAGTATATTGGCCAATGTTAAGATGTGGTGGTATGTGATTTCAAGCATGGGGTGTGTAATATTTATGGGAAGTATAATTAAAATAATGATAATAGAACAAAAAAGGCTCACTAAGCATCCCTGAATTTCCTTACATTAGTGGTCAAGATCTTCTTTGAGATACAAAGATAACCTACTTGCTTCTATAAACATTATATTTAGTCTTGTTTGTATATAGTGACTTATTTTGTATGTCATCATATTTTTACAAAGAAACTTGGCATCTAAACTCAGTTACTCCCTTGTAGTATTCAAAGAAATAAACAATAAAATCTTTCTCTACTACTTGCCTTTGAAAAAGTCTCTCTTCCTCTCAAAGTCAATAAATTCATTTGTGCCTTGTGTCATATAATAGGAACCATCAAACTTTAGCTATTGAAATATGATTTAATGCTCAACTCTAGAAATAAAATGTGTATATGATTGCAACACTATTGATGGAAGAATAAAAGCATTTAAAATACATCCATGAGGTAGAAGAATACTAATAAATAGATTTTTTCAGTGTAGCTCCCATACTAATTTATTATCTATCTATAGAATCTAAATGCATGGTTTTAGGGGAAGAATCCGTCACTGGGTTCAAGGGAAAACACCCCTTATAGGATTTTGGGGCATGTTTTCATACTTTCATGAACTTCAAATTATTCATCATAGAAGTAATTTTGTTTATATATGGTGACCTTTGAACCATCTTCAAAATGTTGTATTAACTATGTAACACTTGTGATATCTTTACTTGTGGAAACAATTACAGGAAGTTTCCTTTTATCATCAACATGCATAATAATTTCTACATGTTGTTGTTCTTTACTAATAGGTTTTGAGTTTTTTGTAGGAGAAGGTGTAATACCAATTAGTAGAGGTTGTTCTTATTCATCAATAGATGTAGGGATTTACACATGTTGTTCTTGTTTACCAAAAATGAAAATATTTCTATAGTCACAATCACATAGGTTGATATAGAATAAATTTGTGTAGGAAGTCTTCCCTCATTAACACATGCAACGGTTTCTATAGACACACATGTAGAAATTTTTTCCTAATCAATAGGTTCCAGTGTTTATATAGGATAAGTTGCTTCAAGTTACCTATCCTTATTAATAGATGCATACATTTCTATTGGATAAATTTTTACATGCACTTTTTCCTTATTAAAAGTTATAGTAATTTATTTAGGCAAAGGTGTAGGAGTTTCATCGTTAATGTGTCTTGCCTCCACTTTTATTGTGCTAACTAGGGCTTGTAACTTATTGTTATTATCATGTAGCTCTTTAATCATATCATCAAGGGTTTTTATTTCTTGGAAAAATACAACCAACAATGTGACATCATACTTACAAGTGGATCTCCCTCAAAATAATTCTTAGCATTATTTCACTTGGATAGGGTTAGTTTGTTTGGGGGAATTTTATTTTTGAATTTTTCCTAAAGAATGTTATACCACATAGAAATCAAACTTGTGGTATGAGATTCCCAATTTTATATATGTCATAAAACCCTAATTCAACTTTTCAATATTTTAATACTTTGATACTTTTCTTTGATAACACCACCAAAAATGTAGGGGACATATAATCCACTGCTATTTATAAGCTCAAGGATTTATCCTCTGACCTAAGGGAGGAACCCAAATAGGAAATCTTATAACATATAAATTTTATTATCCTTCATTTAATTTTCAACCTAAGAATGTATAACTTTTTAATGGGTCTAAAATGTATATTCAACACTAAACCATTGAAAAATTGAGTGAATTAAATGTAAGCTATTACATATAGTGAAGTGAAATTAAACTAGCCCACACTTGTATTAAAAGTAAAGACACTTGTTGAAATTAAATTGTAGGAAAGTAAATGATATGAAAGTAAATGTTAATCTAGATTGGAAGCTTCCCACCCAATAGAATTGAAAGGTACACACACTTACAAAAATGAAATGTAAATAAATCGCACAAATGACTTAAATGAACTAACTAATGGATGGGAATCCAGATTGTTAACTCTTTGTGAGTGAGCCCTACCTTGGTTGGATTGGATATTTTTTCCCTCAAATTTAACATAAAATTAAATCAAAGCAGTAACTTAATTCAACTATAACATCAAATAAATTATTATAGGTCTGATTACATTTTGATCTGGATTCAACTTTATCTCAAAATATTAAAATACTCTCTTATAGTCTCTACTTGATTATATTTACAAAATGTAACTCTTATCATTATTTAAAGAGAATATGTTACTTTTATTAGCCAATTTAGAATCTTGGAGGTTACAAAAATCTAAACCATACAATGTTAGAAATAGTAGAAAAGAAACAAAATAGAGTTGTGGCAGAATAAGGATGTTGTAACCATGTGAAAGAAATAGAAATGAAGTGGTATAATGAGGGAATGATTGGAATATATTTTGTTGGAGTCAATCATTCCATAAAATATTTCAAGGAACCAATTATTCCCAAAAAATTATTGAGTATTAATATCTCAAAATACCAATTAACTATCACAATCAACAATGTGCATCTACAACAATTACTATAGGTGGACTATAGTCAGTTGCTATGGGTACACAGATATAAAATTGGCTATGGGTTCCCAAAATTAGTTTCTACATGTTTATAGAAAACTCAATGAATTTATCTTCCTTTACGGATATGGTTATAAATCATCTCTCAAGAAGAGTCATGAGCATTTTTCACTCTCTATTCACCATTAGTAACACTAAAACCAATCCAGCTATTAAATCATACTAACTTATATAAATATAAGGGTAAGTGCATGGAATCGGGGGACAAAAAAGGGTTCTTAATTTTATATTTTCTTTTTATAAAATGAGAAACCTCAACTTGTATAAATTTTTTGATATACCTACACTCAAAATTTGAAAATGCTATAAGAACATGAATTATAGCATTTCGAGTCTAGTTTTTAGACTACTATTTTTTGACAAAAATGGTCAAGTATAAATAGGTCAAACAAGTAAAATTTGAAGAAGATAACCTCTTTATCAAAAAAAAAGTAGATATACGACCATGTGCCCCACAATTTTTTAGCATTGTTTAGTATTTTTTGAAACCCTTTATTTGAAAGTTAGATAAGATCATCTAATTTGAAACCTATATTTTTTTGTAAAGTTTTTTAATGAATATTTTATTTTTTATTAATTTTATAGGTAATATACCCTTAAAATTATTTAAAAAATGGATAGTTAACCATGCATCCCACTAACTACCTCAAAAAAAATAAAACTTTTGTTTTTTTAATGTGTATAGAATTAGACCAAGTTTTCAAGCATATATTTATTTATTTTAAATTTGGATGAATATAATTAAAGATACGTAAACAAAGATAAACATGTATAGTCATGGCATATAGTGGCATAAAAAGACATACTTTGAAAACAATATATATGGGAACCTTAAATTAGTCAAAAAATATTTAAATTTATATATTTGGAAATACAAGAGTGTGCTTGATGTTGTAGTCATATTTTTTTGATATATATTTTGATAAAATTCATGGCTTTTATTATTCTCAGAGTTTAATTTTGTTATTTTTAGGCTAAAACATAGATTTGTCTATCTTTGTAGGTCTAGGCCTTAACTTCAAATTTATGAACCTAAGGTGTATACGAACCATAACATGCATGCATTTGATGTGTATACATTAGAGCATGTATAAGGCACTTATTTTATGTAAGGTGTAAATATTTTTAAGCATAAAAATTGAAGAACTAAAAGGCAAGGTGTGCGTTTACTAAAATAGATGTTAAGTTTAAATATAACAATGTCAATTGTTACATTTATATTTTAAATTTATTTTAGTATATATAGTAAATTAGGGCCACTTTACATATTATATAATTGGTCTCATAGCTCCATGAGATACAATTTAGAAGATATTTTTTCAAAATCCGATCTCATTTGTACTTAGTCATTTTTAGGATTTTAGTATTAAAACTAAGGGCTTTGGGGTATAACTTATGCAATTGATGTCCATTTAGGAAAAATAAATAGGTGTTTTAAGGTTTTAAGGCCTTTTAGATTTCTTATTGACATTTATAGGAGTTATAAGTGTGTCAAAATTAAATTTTACAAACTAGCTCACACCCAACCATCCATTTATGCCATTTCTACTTGTGATTAAGTCACTCATAGGCCAAAGATGACACAAAAATACCATAGTCATTAGTGACTAGGGTAAAAGGGGACAATTTTAGGCACATTTATATGTGGTTACCCTAATTTAGTTTGAATTCATGCCAAAGTGGTGTGAATGGGGAAACATAGGTCACATTGTTGACCCACACAAACCCAACCACTCCTTTATGTTTATTTTAATTATGATTAGGTCCAACATAAGCCAAATCAACACATAAACACCATACCCACTTGTGACTAGGGCAAATACAAACCATTTTAGGCACATTTATGTAATATCACCCCATTTCTCTTTGCATTTAGGCTTAAATGGTGTGATTGGTAATTTAAGTTGTATTTTGAAAATTGCATCCATAACCACCTATTTATGTTGATTTTATTTGTGATTAGTTCCCTTATAGGCCAAAAATTACATAAAAACATTTTATCCACTTGCAATTAAGAGCAATACAAAAAATTGAGGTCATATTTATGCTTGATCACCCAAATCCACTTTTAATTCAAGCCAACGTGGTGTAATTAGGGAAATGTAGGTTGCATTAGTGACCAACACACACCAAACCTATACTTTATGTTATTTTTACTTGTGTTTAGAGAGATTACATGTAGAAAGAGACACAACAACACCATATCCACTTGCGACCAAGGAAAAATACATAAAATTTGTAGTACATTCATGTGTGATCAACCCAAATTGCATCAAATTGATGCCAAATTGGTTTGATTAGCACAATGAAGGTCCCATTGATGACTAGAATGCACCCACCCACTTCTTTATGCCATTTTTAATTACAATTAAGTCTATTATAAGCCAAAAGTGACATAGCAATGACATGTCCACTTGTGACCATGGCAAATGTGGATAATTTAGGGCACATTTATGCAAAATCACCCCAATTCACTTTGAATCTAGGCCTAATTAATGTGATTGGGGCAATGTAGGTTTCATTGGTTATATGTGCACAATCAACTACCACTTTATTTCATTTTGAATTTAGGTTAAAGTGGTGTGAATGGGGTAGCATAGGTCACATTAGTGACATACTACACTAAACCACCCCTTTAGGTTATTTTAATTATGATTATGGGTATTATAGGCCAAAATAAATATAAAAACATCATACTCACTTGCACCTATGGCAAATACTGATAATTTGGGGCACATTCATGCTCAATCACCTTATTTCACTAAGAATTTAGTCTAAAGTGGTGTGATTAGGGAAATTTAAGCGACATGGGTGACCAAATCACACGTAAAAAACCCTTTATGCCAATTTTAATTATGATTAGGTATGTTATAGGCTAAAATCTCCACAAAAACACCATCTTCACATATGATTAGGGAAAATATGGATAATTTTTGGTATATTTATGTCTAATTATCCCAACTCACTTTGAATTTAGGCCAAAGTGGTGTGATGGGAGTAACGTGATTGTATATGGTGTTGATGCATCAATTTTGGCCTATAAGGGACCTAATCACAAGTAAAATTAGCATAAAAGGGTGATTAGCCATGTGTTTATACCAATGGAAACTACGTTTCCCAAATCCAATTACTTTTGCCTAAATTTGAAGTGAATTGGGGATATCATGCAAAATTATGTTGTAAATTATTTGCATTTTTCCTGGTCACAAGTGGATATGGTGTTATTGTGTCACTTTTGGCCTATATAGGACCTAATCACAAGTAAAATCAACATAAAGGTGTGATTAGGTGTGCATGAATCACCAATTTAACTTGTATTTCCCCAATCACACCACTTTGGCCTAAATTCAAAGTGAATTGGGTTGATCATTCATAAATGCATAAAAGAAAACTATATTTTCCCTATTAGAAAGTGGATATGGTGTTTTTGTGTCACTTTTGGTCTATAATAAACTTAATCATAAGTAAAATTAGCATAAATGAGTGGTTATATATGAGTTGATCACCAATACAAATTAGTTTTCTTTAATCACACCATTTATAATGAATTAAAAGTGAATTGGGGTGATCCTTCATGAATCTGACCTAAATTTTTAGCATTATCCCATGTCACAAATGAATATATGGTGTTTTTGTATTGTTTTTGGCCTATAATACCTATTATCACAAGTAAAATTGACATAAATGGATGGTTGTATCTATGCAAGTCACCAATGTGACCTACATTAGCCCAATAACACCTTATTAGAATGAATTCAAAATGAATCAAGGTGATCACACATAAATGTGCACAAAATTATTCATATTTATCATAGTCACATGTGGATATGATGTTTTTATGTCATTTTTGGCTTATAATGGACGTATAACAAGTGAAATTGGCATAAAGGTGTGGTTGGGTGTGTGAAAGTCACTATTACAACTTGTAATACTCCAATCACACCACTTTATCTTAACTTGAATTGAATTGAGGTGATCATACACAAATGTTCTAAAAATTATCCATATTTTCCCTAGTTGCAAGTGGATATGGTGTTTTTGTGTTGTTTTTAAATTATAAGGAACACAATTTCAAGTAAAATAAGTAAAAATGGGTGGTTGGGGCTTTAATGGTCACCAAAACCAATTAAATTTAACCAATCACACCACTTTGGATAGAATTCCAAGTTAATTGGGGTGATCATGTGTGAACGTGTCCCAAACTTTCAACATTCTCTGTAGTCACAAATGGATATGGTGTTTTGTGTTATTTTTGGACTATAATACCCATAATCATAAGTAAAAATTACATAAATGAGTTTTTTTGTGTGTGTGGGTCACTAATATGACCCTCATATCCACAATCACCTCTTTGGCTTGAATTCAAAGTGAATTAAGGTGATCATGTGCAAATGTGCCCTAAATCACCTATATTTATCCTAATCAAAGTGGATATTTTTGTGATATTTTGGCCTATAATGGACATAATTTTAAGTTAAATTAACATAAAGGGGTCAGGGTCACCATTATAATTTATGTTTCCCCAACCACACCACTTTGGCCTAGATTATAAGTAAAATGGGGTGCTCATAAAAAAATGTGTCCAAAATTATTTGCATTTCCTTGGTCACATATGGATATGGTGTTGTTGTGTCACTTTTGGCCTATAAGGGAACTCATCATAATTAAAATCAGAATCAATTATGTGGTTGGATTTGACAGGGTCCCAATGTGACTTACATTGCCACAATCACACCACTTTGGCCTAAATTTGAAGATAAATGGGTTGATTTTACACAAAATGCCTTAAATTGTTCATATTTATTTTTTTCATAAGTGGATATGGTGTATTTTTTTCACTTTTATCCTATAATGTACCTAATCTTAATTAAATTTGACATGAATGGATGGTTGGGTGTGTGGTCACCACTGTGACCTATGTTTCTCCATTCACACCACTTTGGCATTAATTCAAATAGAATTGGGATGACTGCACATAAATGTTCCAAAAATTATCCCCATTTACACTAGTTGAAAATTAACATGGTGTTGTTGTGTCACTTTTGACCTATAAGGGACCTAATCACAAGTAAAATCATCATAAAGAGGTGGTTGGGTGTGTGCTAGTTTGTATAATTTAATTTTGACACACCTATAACTCATAAAATTGTTAGAAAGATCTCTTAAAGACCTTAAAATATAAAAACAACTATATGTTTTCTCAAAATGGACATCATTTAAAAAATTTATGCCTTGAAAGCCTTAGTTTCAATAATGAAATACTAAAAATGGCTAAGTACTGACTAGATTGAATTTTCAAAAACTATCTTCTAAATTGTAGCTCATGGAGCTATGAGACCAATTTTAGAACATTCATAGTGGCCCTAACTTCTTATATTTAATCAAAAAAATTAAATTATAAGGAATGTAAATGTAACAAGGTAAATTTCAACTTACACATTAAATTTATAAGTTGGATATAGCATATACATGTAAATGCATATTGGATTTAGCACATACGTAGTTTTAAACCACGTAAATTATTTAGGTTCAACTATAACTGAGCCTAAATCACAAAATCATGTAGGATTTTTTATTGAAATTGTGATTTCTCAAAAAAAAAAAAAAAAATTATCCCCCAACTTCATGGACTTACCCATAACTAGTTTACCAAAATAATATGCATATACTTCATTCATATAATATGTGCATATATGAAAATAGCGTGAGCCAAAAGAGTTTGCATAATAAAATAGAGATTTTTTAAGGAAAGAATAAGTAGTAATATGATTTCCATTTTTAGGCCTCATCAATAATCATGACCAATAGGGGAATCCATAATTCATTAACATGGTCAGTCTTAAATACACCATATAACATGTTTAATAACACCATTCTAACTCTAATACCTTATATGAAAGTTCTAATAATCTAAGAATCAATCTCCTATTTCCTAGTGAGAGACTTATAATCCTCAGCCTAGTCCCTCAATTTCACATACATATTATATGTTTCCTTTCATCGTAGAATAGTTGGTTGATCATAAACCACAGTGGGATCCTCAAGTTTGTATATGTCACAAAAAGTGACTCCATAATAAAGGGTGAATAAATTCCTAGAGGATGAATTTACATGATCATTTATCAACATCACTCTTAAATAGGTCAACACAATGCAATAACTCTATTTTTGTATTTTTATGTAATATTAAGTTCTTAATAGCCTAAAAAATCATATTCTATCTAAATTAGTATCCAAGCACAATATAAATATGATTTTTTAAGGTTTTTAGTATCCAAATTAAAATATAGGGGGGGCCTCATTCCTTGAGGAATAAGGGTGGGTTGGTGATAATAGTACCCCATCATACCTTGGGTCTAAATATTATTTACCTTAAATGGTATTATTGTAGACATGATTTTATCTCTTTTTCAACATTCACACTTTGGAAAGATGATGTCATATGATTACTATAACATTAGGAATCTAAAAAGCACACAAATCTCGTTAGTTCCTTGTTAGTGAATCTCAAGAAAATTCAAGTATAAAAATGCAATGAAACTAAACCACTCTTGCCTAAGTACTATGTTGAGCATAACACAATGAATAAAAATATAAATAAGAGATAAAAACATACAATAATATTACCTCCCTTGTCAAAACTAGTGTTCATTCGTTCGCATAGAAGATGTTCTTACTCAGTTTATGGCATTAGAGAATTTAATAAATGCATTATACATATTTTTAGTATTTCTCTATGGCCACATATGGCTTGGCTTGGCTTGGTGTGAAGCTTCTTAATATCAATTTGTCATTATAAAATTACTTTGATGCCTTCTTGAAGGCATTCCTATAGAATAACCTTACACATAAAATCTTATTTAGATAGAGTGAGGGCACTTGTATTTATAAGTCTTAAAACTAACTCTAACCCTAGGGTGGTTAGGTTTAGTTTTAACCTTGGTTGAGTCAAAAGTAACCTAGGTTGAGCTTAGGTTAACTCTAGGTTGGGTCAAAGTAATTATGAAGGCTTGACAACTCATAGAAAATATGTATTGCCATTACAACTCATAGAAGATATTTATAAGGTTGTGACTCACCTTTTCTTTGAATTTTATTAATTAATAAAATAAATTACTAGTTCTCTTGACTTTGACCTCATCTTTATTGAAAATTTCCTTTTTTAGAAAATGTAATTCCCTAATTCAACTTGGAATTTTTACTTAAGCAAGCTAATTGAATTTTGTTTTTTAATTAATATTGCTTAGGGTTTTTGGAATTTGGTAATTATTTTAAATATTTTTCATTAAAATATCAATAGGCTAATAATGCCAATTTAATAGGTCATTATTTGACTAGGGTTAAATCCAAGCTAGGTTATTAGTGCATACAGGGTAATAACCTAGATAAGCAAACCTAAACACATTTTTGGGTTGTTATATCCCTTATACGAATGAATTTGGGAAATATAGGTAATTTATAGGCTTAAATTGTGTCATTTTCTATAAATTGATCCGATACCCTATTCAGACGTGAAAGTAGCCAGAAATGAGTGTCTACAGTTTGCCCCTATTTGAGAAGGCATTTCAAGACATAGGTACAGTAACATATTTTCAAAGAATGAAAAAAAAATTAAGAATAAAAGTAAGATAATTATTGATGAATGATGCTCCAAATAAATTTTGGGAAGCTTATGATGCCCCCTCGAAGGAGTGGCTGACACATAGGATTGATGGACAGTCCCTTGAAAATAAGCAAGAAGAAAAATGAAATTAACCCATGTGTGAGATTAATCCAATCAAGATAATTCTTGAATGCATTGATTAAAATATTAATTTGAACAAAGGTGGTTATAATTAGTAATTGGTTTTAAGACACTAATTTACCCAAAGGTAATTATAATTAGTGGCATAGGTATGTGCCCCAATAGGGCAGATGGGTTGAAATAATGATTTTCCCAAAGGTCGTTATAATCACTTTGACAACCTAGATTGAATCATGATTTTTCCCTAGTAGGGAATATTTGATCATGATAAATTGGATATGCCATAGGAGGGAAGATTGATAATCATAACTCAAGGATATAACCTATCACCCAGATTAAAGATGAATGGGTACAAATGTAAGTGTAATGGTCTAATGAATTTTTATAGATTTAATAAGTCAAAAATAGCCATGCACACAAGGATGTACAACATGATGAAAGAGATGATTGTAAAATAATAATAATGGGTATGGAATAATAATGGTGATGATAATTATAGTTGAGCTGACCTGAGATACGTCATATATCTAAGTGTTTATTATATAGTCCATATGGGCCTCAAGACATTATAGTTCACCCCAAAGAGGGAGAAAATGGAAAGAGGAATAGAATATAAGAATAATAATTGATCAATGTGAGTGACTCATTTGTACATACCAATGTGGATATGCTCATCCTTATTAGCATTGATATGACCATAATAGTTAATGAGTTGATTTGATCAAAGAACAGGGGATAAATGTCAATTTGCCATAATGGGGCCAAGACAACTCACATAATGAACCCGTAATAATGGATCAACAATGAATTAATATAAAGGATAGTTATTAATTTGAGATACCTGCTAGTATAGATATGCATGTCCTAAATAGTAGGTATTGCTATTTATTTGTGATTTAATTACTCTGTGTTTGGGTGATGTTTAGGATATGCCTAGGTTGGTGATCTTAGATAAGTATTGCCCAATGAATTGATTGATAATTACATTGGCTTGATGTTTTTTATAGCATGTTATGGTATGCACCATGATATGAAATACCATGATGACTTGGCCATAATGTGCATAAGGACTGACTCTTGATCCAATAGACAATTGAAAACAACACACCAATGATAAAAACCATGATGAAAATGTCGATGTATGAATATGGATGGACTCAAGTATAATTTCAAATAAATCACCCAATGAATTAATATACACTAATTCAAGCCAAAATAATGAAAATAAACAAATAGGAAAACAAACAAATGCATGCAAAGGTTGAAAAAAAGGAACATAAAGCATCTTGTCATTAACTAAGTCAATATCTACATGTGAAGGCTCAATGGAATGTTAAAAAAATGGTTCCCAAAAGTAATGCTATATTCAAGGGGATGAAATGCAAGGATAAGATATCTTGATATAAGTTGCATGCTTTAGTTGTACCCCTGTAGGAAAAAAGCTATGAGCTTGGCCTAAAAGTGTGAATTGGATGGTGCCCCTAAGCAAGGATACATGCAAAGATAAGGTCACACCCCAATGATACTTGTCTTAAAATTATAAAATTACATAGTGCCCCTAATAAAGGATACATGAAAATGTAAGGTCACACCCCCAATGGCAGTGGAATGGATAATAACCAACATTAAATTTGCCCTTGTGGGATAGATCAAAGATTGATGACTAGGTTTTAAATAAGACAATTTTTTTGGGATTTTGTGGATTTATATATCATATGGATATTGTAAGCCTTTTCTAATTTTTAGGCCTTTGAAATGTTTTTAGAATTTTTAAGCATCTCAACTCAATGGAGAATTATGAGACATGGAATGGGCTAACTCATAAAATGGTGAGAGTGTGGCTTAGGTTGATCACAAAATAATGAGAGCATTCAAACTTAAATTGATCATAAATTGTTGAGAGTGTTCAAATAAGGGTGGTAAATTTGACATTAAAAACACTAAGCACTACCTAGATATTCCAAATGGACCTTGATCCATTGTAGTTTCATCTTTACATTGGAGGATGTTTGGAAATATTCCCAATGTTTTGGGGTTTTTTGGTATCTCAACTCAATGGAGGATTACAAGATACATAATGATATAACTTGTAAAATGATGAGATAATTACCTTAGGCTACTAGAAAAATGGTGAGAATTCTTATTAAAGTGCTCATAAAATGACAAAAGCATGGTCTTAAGTTGCTCACAAAATAATGAGAGCACTACTTAAAGTGCTCATTAAAAGGTGAAAGCATGGGAAATGGAGTGACTGAGCTGACCTCAATGTAAATTAAACACTTCCTACATAGTCCCAAAGGACCTCAAGTTAATGTATTTCAAAATATGACAAGGTATGAAAGGATGGTAAGGTGAGCCAAATGGCAAGGCAAGGCAAATGGAAAGGGAAGGTGAATGGCAAGGCAAGGTAAATGGTGTTATAATAATTAATCCTAAGTGGGCCTATATGTCCCTTAGCCTTGGTAATTATTAAATAATAAATAATATATTATTTATTAACTTGAGGTATAAGCATCAAGTAAATAAATAATCATATTATAGTTATTTAATATTTATCAAATATTAATAATTGGTTTCTATTAGGATAGATGGACCCATTATTTTTACAACGATCACCTCCTTTGGTTTTTTAATATAAATAGGGTTTTACCCCTATTGTAAGTAGGGTTTTACCCATGTTTTAAAACTAAGCTCATAAATATGAAATATTTATCATATTCATTCTAAGGATTTCAAGAATCTTGTCTAAGAAGGAGTGAAAAGTTGAATATTGTATTGGGTACGAAGAATTTTCTCTAACTATGAAATAATCATCATTGGTGGGTTTTTTACCTCTTTGAGGTTTTATCATGGTAACTTATGTGTTTTGTCAATTGATATGTGTGAAATTATTTGCTTACAACTATATTTTTAGACCCTTTGTATGCATCTATATTTCTACATGTATTCTATCAAATGGCAAGGCAAGGTAAAATGATTTTGTTGTTCCTATTGATGTGGAGATACTCGTCTTGATCTGCATATGATACAACTAGAATGGTCAATTGTTTAAATTGATATTCCATACCCCTTTTGAATAGATGCTCTATCAATAACATGTTGTTGATTTAGACTCTAAAAATTATGTTGTGATCTTTGTTGGTTTTTTATTTTGTTTCCTCCAAACTTTGAGACAAGATGTATTTGTAGCCTATGTAAAGGAAAGTGCAGCTAGGGATGGTAAAAAAGGATAAACACTAGATAAAAGGTCTGATTTGGAAATGTAATATAGGTATAAAATGGAGAAATGGATTATAATAGAATGTATAATGGTTGGGTAACAAATGAATATAGGGATTTTCAATCACACACAATGTTATTTATTCTCGATTTGATATATTTTAGTTGTGTCATGGCCAAAGAATTTTGAATATGCTTTCGATAGGACCACCATATTTTTATATTATTTGGGATTGAGGGATGCTGCCATCTGATTATGTTATAGAATGGAATTTGTATTGATGTTATATTTTATAATGTCTTCATCAAATAATGAATAATTATTTTGCTTAACTATTGGCTCCTTGAAGAAGTTTTCACCAATAAAGTTGTCTTGATTATCCCATAACACCTCCGAGAAGGTTTTACTAAGGAATGTTAACTTTTGACTTTGATTGTCTTCTATCACCTCAAACAAGGTTTCATTAGAAGATGTTGAGTTTGGATTTTGATTACCCCCTAACGCCTTTAAAAAGGTTTCACAAGGAGATTGTTCTTATTATGCATGAATATGGTCCTGGTCCCCTTAATATTATAAAATTGATACATCACCATGGATGTAGTTCAATAATGTGTGATTTTATTGGTCCTAATCAATACTTGTGAGAGGTAAAATGTCAATATAATGGCTAGGTTGGTTAACAACATTAATGGAATATGGAACAATAATGGAAGGGTAAGAGGCAACACAATCCTCATAGAAGATACTAAGATAAATTATGTTGATGTAGAAGTAATCATCCTCAAAGACTGTAGAAGGATCAAAAATGTATTCAAATTGATCTACAAGGTGTGTGTAGCTAATGTTGTAACATCCACCAGTGTATTCTGATTCTAAATTTGATTCTAACTCGAAAGACTCTAAATCTGATATTGAGACTGACATTGATTCTAATTTTGATGCTAAATATAATATCAGTTCAAAAATAGAACCTGACTTTAATGTTGATTCTTATTTTAGTGTTATGGTAAAGATGTTATTTTGAATGTTTAGTATTGGATGAGTAATGTCCTACGATTGAACAATGAGATCTTCAAAAATATGCTCCTGTAAGAATAACTCAATAAAGACTGGCTTGTCAAAGTGAGGCTCCTCAAAGATAAGGCAATGGTTGAAATAATTATTTTCCCAAATGTGTTTATAATAATTTGAGGGTGATTCAATAAAGATTAGATTGTCAAAGTGATACTCAACAAAATAGAAATGGTCAATAGGAAACTCCACAGAGACTAGCTTGTCAAAGTGATGTTCCTCAAAGAAAGGGAAAAGGTAAAAAGGTGATTCAACACATGTTAACACATCACAAATAGGTATTCTAACAAAAAAATCATATAATTATTGGTTGCTTAGAATTGGATTTCAATTGGTTAAAAAATATCAGCTTTGAACACATTTTGGTCTTTAAATGATGGCTCTTGCAAAGGTAATGATGGCTCTTGCAGAGGTAATGATTGGCTCAGTTGTGGTTCAAAGACTGGCTTGGATTTTATAAAGTGTGGGAAGTTAATTAATGGATGACTAATTACTTGTGATTCAATAATGATATCTTTGTAAATAGTATCATCTAAGACATGCTCAATAAAGACTGGCTATGGGTCTAGAATGGTAATTGTGATTCGTTTAGTTAAAATTATTAAGATAATGAGATACATATTTGAAAGGGCCTAAAATGTAATCCTTGGGTGTTACAAAGCTTGGTTGCTAATTTAAGCCAAAGGAAGAGGTCTTAGAATGGTAATCATTGGGAATTGTAGATATTGATTACTAACATAAGCCAAAGGATGAGGGATTGGAATGGTAATACTTAAGCACTACAGAGCTTGGTTGTTAATGCAGACCAAAGGAGTAAGGGTTGGATTGGTAATACTTTGGCATTATAGAGTTTTATTGTTAATGTGGGCCAAATGAGGAAGGCATAAAATGGTAATCCTTGGGTGTTATGGATATTGGTTACTAATGCATACCAAATGAGGATTACCGACATAAATAGGCAATTAGATACCATTATCATTGAAAGGGAAAACTTGGTACTTTAATTGGCCCAAACAAGGTAAATCTCAACATATGATAATCGACATGGATTTATTTAGAAATTATCCCAAAGAGGGCGGTATTGGTCTATAAAAATGGTGTAAAACTTTGTCTTGATTATAAAATGATCTTGGTCTAGGTCAAGGTTTGAAAGTGGCATTGGTCTAGGAATAGGTCTTGGTTTGAAACAAAATAGGACTTGGAATAGGTACTTAGTTTTGGTTTGAATTTGTTTGAATTAACATGGACTTAGAATTCATCTAGGTTGGATTTGGCTTGATTGGCATGGTATAAAAGGGGTCAAAATGACCCTGATTGGATTAGAATGTGGGTTCAAAAAAAACCCTAATTTGGTATGTTAGTAAAAGTTGGTTGAAATACTTAATTTTTGGAAAAGGCCTAACTTGAAAACAAACTCGATTAACGCATGTGAAATAGATCTTGACACAAATAAACTCGGGCTAGGTATTTTAAAATAAACTCAACTAAGGCATGTGAAATAGATCTTAACACAAACAAATTGTTGAATTTTTATTCTATTGATTAATACTTGACATTGATGTTGTCATTAATGTTAAAGGTTGTTTATGAGGTGACTTGAGAAGGATTATACATAGGATGACTAGTCTTGTGCATATATGAGCATGGTGTGCTAGTAAGATGGGTACATAGATGCTTAAGAGGATGTTTGAAGATACTTGAGCATGTTTATGAACCATTGGATCACTCAGGAAAGCTTCAAGATAAGTCTACAAGGGTAGAACCTACAAGACTAGAATGTATCTAGACTAGTTCTAGACTCTGTCTGACCTAATGAGGGGTCATGAGATCTTTTAAAGACCTATGAAGAATAAAAATTAGTGTTTGATCATGGTATTATGTTTTTTGGCATGAGAGTGAGTTTTAGAGTGCATCTACAATGGCAAGAAGGTCAGTTTTAAGGCCTAGAGTGACTTATTGGTCAATGCCTAATGAGTAGAGAGAGTGAGAGTGGCCTTACGAGGAGTCATGTTTATTTTCCTAGGAAAGTATGCTCATGTGAGAATTATATAAAGTGTGAGAGGTTGTATCAAGCATGTTCATGAAATTTTAGGTCAAATTTTGAAATAAAAATCATGAAAAATTGGATTTAAGGTCTCTCAAGTGCTAAAAAAAGGTATTGTAGACCCGAGAAGGACTTTCTTGTGCTTGTTGGCACGTACAAACTTTTCATGATATCATAATAAGTTCATGGAAGTTTGGGAAGGATCCTATCTCAAATTTCCAATCATTTTTTTTTGGATTAAGGACCCAAGATTTATGAATGATTGTTAAGATTGTAAGGTGGTCTTAACCCTCTTTAAAACCCTAATTGTGACCCAATATGGAAGATCTTGTTAGAAATGGATCAAAATGAATTGTATGACCTAGTTTGATGATTGGATCATGTATTTAAGTCTACCAGGTATATCTAGGTGGAATTGGTCCATCAGATGAGTAATTGGACCTTATAGGAAAAGCCATATTTCTTAGAAATTTGCTATTACAAGTAGAGTTGACTAGTCAAAGTTGTTAAATGGATAGGGGTTATAGATTGAGACTTATATATTATTCCCATGATGGTTTTTGAGCTAGTTTCAGACCTTATATATAATAAACCAACCATAGAATTTGACCTATCATAAGGCCTAGTGAGGAAAATTAGAAAAATTAGGCAAAAGTGAGAATGAGATTAGGGATGTATTGCCATGGATTAGGTTTGGATCCAAATACATAGGGTTATTTTTCAAGACTTTTAACACATATCCATAATGGATATAAGTTTTGAATATGTTTATGTATGGTATAAAATTTCTCTCTTGACTTGTCTAACATAGTGAGGTTTGTGTACAGTGAAGCCATGAGATTGGTCTGTAAGACCAATATTGTTATTTAAGCCTATAATATATTTATTTTAGGTTGATATAAGTATGTTTTAGTATCACATAAATCCATTTGAATTTCATTAAATTAAATCTACAGGTGTTCTAAATCAATTATTCATGACTTGGTTTTGAAGCATTCAAGCAGTTCTGAGTCGTAATGTTACAGAAGTGAGTTTGAGGCTTCAAGCTCTATGTTGAAGTGTCTAATGAATTTTGTGATGACCCTGAGGTCATGAAGGTTATGAATATTTTTTTCTGTAGTTGTTTGGAAAAATTGTGTTTGATATTCAATTGTTGTTGACAAACTTTTTGGGTGTGAGAAGGTCTAATTGTGAGTAGTGCTAATGATGTGGTCCAAGTAGTGAATTGGACTAAAAGGTAGTATGGACCTAAATGGATGTTATTAGGGGTCTATTTGAGGTGTGTGTGAATTTTTTCATCTATATGTGGAGGCTCAACAAGTTTCAATAGGGATAAGTGTAACATGTAGCTTGAGAAGGCCTAATTCAATTAGGTCTCCTTTAGGGCTAATAGTGGTTTTAGTTCTTATACATGATGACCAACCTATGTGGTGGATTTTTAATGTATGAAATGTGTTATTTTAACCATTATAAGGGTGATACATGTGTGGAGAGGGTTGTGCCTAATGAAGGTATGTTCAAACAAGATTCAAGTATAAGAATAAGGCCTAATTGTCTAGGTTGAGAATATAGGTATTTGAAGTGAATGAGATAGAGTTTTGACAAGCTAAATGAGGTCCTATAGATCATCAAGAGGATATAGAGAAACCATCATGAACATTAGATAGGGTTACTAAATATTATTATCAATGTCATTTGACCTAATCAAGCCATAAAAGGGCTAATTGAGCAAAGAAGGTAAAGAATAGTTATGCTTGTGTGAGAGCCAATTTTGAGTGTGATAGAGAAAGAGAAGACCATCATCAATTATTAAAGGGAAACAAGATCAAGGTGGATAGGTTCAAAGTTTGATTGAGTGGGTGCTTGATTATCAAGGGGGTTATGTCCTCCTAACAAGTTGGTGATTACTAAATTCAAGTTGGTGCTTGATAAACTTAGGGGTTGGTGCTCCTTGTTGGGTTGGTGCTCAACTAAATTTGATTCATTGTATTATAGGAAAATTGTTCCAAGTTGTGTTTTAGTGGGTTTTATTCCACATGAGGGTTTTACACATAGCTCTTGTGTGTATATGCTATGGTATTACTTCATGCTCATATGAATGGTTCTAAATGCATTTTTTAATCATTATATTGGTTTGAATGGTTAATGGATAATAAGTGGTTATGAATAAAAATTTTGATCACTAATTCACCCCCCCTCTCAATGGTTGTTCGTCCAATAATTGGTATTAGATATTTTTCCTTTAAGGCAATTTTATCTACTTGAAAGGTGATCCAAAATAGCACAAGAAAGTCTTGTGATCAAAAATAAGAAGATAACATGTATGATGGAGAATTTTACTATGATAGTGAATTAAGAGAAACTAAAATAGACCTTGAATTTGAGCTCATGAGTACCCTTGGTGACTTAAAACACCAGAAGGAAAAAATCAAGGATCTCAGGAGTCAAGTAGAAGAGGTCAACACAAGGTGTAATTCAAGTTGAATATGACCATTTTAAAATAAATATAGATTCATTGAAGGTTAAGCATGAAAAACTCAAAGACAAGTTGAGCGGATTTGAGAGAGAACATGAGAAGTTAGGACATGTCAAGAGTAACAAACTAAAAATATCAATTAGGCAACCCAATTATATAAAGGATAAGTCATCATGGAATCAAGGTAAGTACATAAATATCACTAGCTACATCTGTCACAATATAGGACACATTACTAGATTTTGTTCTAATAGAGTTAGAAAGTCCACAAGATTCAATAAGACATATGAAGCTCATAAAATGCATAAGAAGGATCAAAGATTGGTATGGAAACCAAAGCAAGATAAGATGCATCAGATTGAGCTTAAGAAGCAAGATGGACTATTTTTAAAAGAAGAACAGAAGACCAAAAAGAACTTTATGTTAGCTCAGACTACCTTTCACATTTAAGATGAAGGCACACAATGGTATATAGATAGTGGATGCTCAATCCATATGACAAGAGATAGAAAAAAGTTCATCTCTTTGAAGAAGAATGTTGTAGGAATAATGAGGTTTAGAGACAACACAACTACCAATATAGTTAGCAAGGGTGTCTTGAGTTTGGACAAAGGGAAGACTAAGACATAAAATGTTGCATGTGGAAGGTCTAAAACATAACCTACTTAGTGTGAGTCAAATATGCAATCAATGACACACACTAACCCTTCATGATAAAGGATGTGAGATAAGGAGAGCAAAATCAAGAAGGCTAATTGCCAATTCTAAAAGGACTGAGAATAACATATATGTTTTTAATGAGATCAAGAAGGAAATATGTTTCATCAATAAGATAGATGAAAGTTGTTTATGGCACAGAAGACTAGGTCACCTAAACTTTGATAACCTAGTCAGGATTAGCACTAATAAGTCTATAAAGAACATGCCTCAGATCAACAAACTTACAAGCATACTTTGCAAGGCATATCAACATGGTAAGAAAACTAGAAGAACGTTTAATTCTAAGGATTAATCTACTATAAAACCCTTGTAGCTAATCCACATTGATCTCTATGGGCCTACAAGAATTCAAAGCATTCAAGGTGATAGCTAATTCATGTTACTCATTGATGATTACACAATAATGACTTGGGTTATATTATTGAAAGAGAAATCAAAACCTCTTAACAAGTTCAAAGCTTTCAAGGATCTTTTTGAGAATGAGAAGAATGGAAATATCAAATGCCTAAGGTATAATAGAGGAGGAGAATTTTGGTCCAATGAGTTTGATGAATTTTATGAGGTCCATGGAATAAGAAGACAATTCTCAGTAACAAGGACACCTTAGCAGAATGAGGTAGTGTAAAGGAATAATAAGATAGTACAATAGATGGCTAGAACCATATTGAATGAGTCCATACTATTTGATGTATATTGGAGAGAGGAAGTAAGCATTATTCTCTACATTTTGAATAGGGAATAGATAAGAACCAATGGTAATAAGACTCCTTATGAACTATGGAAGGGTAAACATGGAAATGTAGAACACTTTAGAGTGTTTGGGAGAAAATGTTTCATCAAAAGACATGATGAAGACTTGGGTAAGTTTGATTCTAGATTTGATGAAGTCATATTCTTAGGATACTCATCAATGAGCTCAACCTATACATGTTACAACAAGAGACTATAAAATATAATGGAAATCACCAATGTAAGGATTGATGAGATAAGGAACTCTCACTCACAATCAAAGAACACTTTAGATAATATGGATTTCAAGAATGAAGATGAGACTATAGAGGTTGATGAAGAAGAAGAAGTTGAAGAGAGATGGGACTCAAAAGGACCCTCAAGGAAAATTCAAAGAGACCACCTTAAATCTCAAATCATTGGCAACAAGAATGCAAGTATGCAAACTAGGAGAAGACTGGTAAGTAATACAAATCAAGATAATGCTTTATTATCCAAGATTGAACCTAAAAGTCTTATAGAAGCTAGCAAAGACAAATGTTGTATAGGTGTTATGAATGAGGAGCTGGACCAAATAGAGAAGAATGAAACTTGAGAATTAGTTCTTAGGCCTAAAGACAAGAATGTCATTGACACAAAATGGGTGTTCATAAACAAGTTGAATGAAGATGTAGAAGTTACTAGGAATAAGGATATATTAGTATGCAAGGGATATGCACAGGTTGAAGGGGTGGACTTTGAAGAAAACTTTTCATCAGTAGAAATATTAGAGGCCATCAAGTTATTTCTAGCTTATGCAAGATATAAAGGATTCAAGGTACACCAAATGGATGTAAAATATACCTTTCTAAATGGGAATTTAGAAGAAGTGTACATTGAGAAACATGAAGGATTCTCACTTTTAGATGACAAAGATTGTGTCTATAGAATGAAGAAATCCCTATATGGTCTAAAGTAAGCTCCTAGAGCTTGGTATGCTAGGTTGGACAAGTATCTATTGGATCAAGGTTTTAAAATAGGAGTTTCAAATAGTAATCTATACATTAAAACAAAAAATAACCATCAATTAATCATATTTATATATGTGGATGACATCATCTTTGGTGGAAACATTGAGAATATGACAAAGGCCTTTATAGAGGTAATGAATAAAGAGTTTGAGATGTTCATGCTAGGAGAACTATCATTATTTATTGGGTTTCAATTCACTCAATATGAGAAAGGTATAGTCATCTCACAAACCAAGTACATAAGAGAGATGTTGAATAAGTTTGAGCTGGAGGATTGCAAGGTAGTCAATATACCCATGATCACAAGGTGTATGTTGATCAAGGAAGATGAGACTTAAAAATTTAATTGGACATCATACAAGTCAATGATTAGAAGTTTATTTTATATTTGTATATCTAAACCTGACATCATGCAAGAAGTAGGTCTTATGGGAAGGTTTAAAGCAGATCCAAAGGAGAATCATATATAAGTAGTCAAAAGAATACTCAAGTACCTCAAAGGGAATATGGAATATGAATTTTGGTATCTACGAAGCAAGGATTTCAATCTGATAGTCTACATAAATGTAGATTGGGCAAAAAGTATAGTTGATAGGAAGAGTACCAGTGGCAGAGCCTTCTTCCCAAGTGGGTGCACAATGTCATAGATAAGCAAAAAGAAACCATCAGTATCTTTGTCTATTATGAGCCTAAGTATATTGTAGTATCCTAATGTTGCACTCAAGTTATATGGATGTGATAGACTTTAAAATACTACAAGGTGGATTATGAAGGTCATATCCCTATCTATTGTAACAATACAAGTGTTATAAGTGTCTCAAAGAACCCTATCATGCACTCAAGGTCCAAACACATTCTCATTAGGTATCATTTTTGAAGAGATTAAGTAAGTGAGAAAAGTATAAAACTTTAGTATATGTCTACACAAGATCATATTGTAAACACCTTGACCAAACCACTCTCAAAGGTAACTTTTGAACACTTAAGAGAGGAATTGGGTTTAATTCCTACCTTTAACAATCATTAAAGAAGTCAAGTATTTAGAGGGAGCTAATCATGCTCATTAGATACAAGAATAGGTGGGTTATTACAATAAGGTATGCATGGATATAGTGGGACCATGTTTATCTTTTGTCTCATAAGTTCATTGTTCTATGTGTTAAATATCTTGTTTGAAATGAGTGTGGTCCAAGGAATTGAAAACATCACTTTGTCATTTATGTCAAAGGGGGATAAATACTAGATGGGGAGATAAGGATAATCAGTGTTCAGTATTTTTTTCCATCATTGACAAAGGGGGATATTATTTATCTTTGATTCTATTGATTAAGACGTGACATTGATGTTGTCATTTATGTCAAAGGTTCTTTATGAGGTGACTTGAGAAGGATTATACATATGATAACTAGTCTTGTGCATATATGAGGATGGTGGCCTAGTAATATGGGTATATAGATGCTTAAGAGGCTGTTTGAAGATACTTGAGCATGTTTATGAACCATTGGATCACTCAAGAAATCTTCAAGATAAGTCTACAAGGGTAGAACCTACAAGACTAAAATGTATCTAGACTAGTTCTAGACTCTGTCTGACCTAATGAGGGGTCATGAGATCTTTTAAAGACATATGAAGAATGAAAATTAGTGTTTGAGCATGGTATGAGGTAGTTTGGTAGGAGAGTAAGTTTTAGAGTGTATCTACAATGGCAGGAAGGTCAATTTCAAGGCCTAAAGTGACTTGTTGGTCAAGGCCTAATGAGTATAGAGAGTGAGAGTGGCCTTATGAGGAGTCATGTTCCATTTCCTAGGAAAGTCTATTCATGTGAGAATTTTCAAAAGTGTGAGAGTTTTATCAAGCATGTGCATGAAATTTCAAGTCCAAGTTTGAAAGATAGAGCATGAAAAAGTGGATTTAAGGTCTCTTGAGTGATAGAATGTGGTGTTATAGACCCAAAAAGGACTTTATTATGCTTGTTGGCATGTGAAAACTTTTCATGAGATCCTAAAAATTTCATAGAAGTTGGTGAAGGATCATATCTCAAATTTCCAAGCATTGGTTTTAGGATTAAGTGTCCAAGCTTTATGAATGATCGTTAAGAATGTATGGTCATCTTAACCCTCTCTAAAATGCTAACTGTGACCTGATATGGAAGATATTATTGGAAATGGATCAAAATTAATTGGATGACCTAGTTTTATTAATGAATCATGTAGTGAACTCTCCCAGGTACCTCCATGTGGCATTGGTCTATCAGATGAATAAGTGGACCCTACAGGAAAAGTCATATTTCTAATAAATTTACTATTGCAAGTAGAGTTGATCAATTCAAAGTTGATAAATGGATAGAGGTTTTATATTGAGACTTATATATTATGAACATTAATATTTTTTATTAGGTTTTAGAGTTTAGATATACAAAACTGATCATGAAATTTGACCTATCACTCAAAAGGCCTAGTGAAGAAGATAGGCAGAAGCGATAATGAGATTAGGGATGTGTTATCATAGATTAGGGAAGGATAAAAATACATGGGGTTATTTTTCAATACTTTTAACACATATCCATAATAGATATAAGTTTTGAATATGTTTGTGTATGGCATAAAGTTTCTCTCAAATTGTCTTATTTAACACAATGAGGTTTGTGTACAGTGAAGCCATGAGATTGGTCTGTAAGACCAATATTTCTATTTGAGTGTATAATATATTTATTTTAAGTTGATATAAGGATGTTTTAGGATCACCTAAATCCATTTTAATATCATGAAATTAAATCTACAGGTGTTTTAAATCAATTTTTCTTGACTAGGTTTTGAAGCATTCAGGCAGTTATGAGTGGTCATGTTGCAAAAGTGAGTTTCAGGATTCAAGCTCTATGTTGAATTGTATAATGAATTTGTTGATGACCCTGAGGACATTAAGGTTTTTAATATATGTTTTATTTCCATATTTTTTTTGTAAAATTTTTGTTTGAGATTTAATTATCATTGATAGACTTTTTGCGTGTGAGAAGGTCTAATTATGAGTAGTGTTAATGATGTGGTCCTAGTAGTGAATTGGAATAAAAGGTGGTATGGACATAAATGGATGTTATAATGGGTATATTTCAGGTGTGTATGATTTTTTTCATCTATATGTATTGTTTTCACTTGGATATGCACCCTTTGAGGAGATGTAAAGCTCTCCTCATCTAAGTGGCACAATGGAATCACCTCTACGCTTGTGGGTAGCCTAAGGAATTAGGTGAGTCTCTAGATAGGGATATCTCCCTTTATATACCACTTAGGATTGAAACTAAAACTAAATTTATGGGGGTGAAAAGGGATAAATAAATTTAAATTAAATCTAAACTAATGGAGGTGATACACCAGATAGATTGATGACATCTAACCATATGCCTATGACACTTAAGACCAAGAAACAAACCAAACATACACTTTCCCAATCTATAATTTCTTATATCACATGTTACATTGTGAGCTCAAGATGAACATATAGGATAGGAGGACTATAAAAGAGGACTTTAAAGGAACTTATGAAGAGACAAAATCAATTAATTCTTGACATTTCATAATAACACTTCACTACCCTATAAGAAGAATCTTTTTAACTGCAAATAGGTTGCAAGAATGGGTTAACATGTTAAGGAAACAAGAGTGTCACTTAAGAAAAATCAAACATTAAAGTACACACACTAATTAAATTCATGGAAGAGGTGAAACTTATTCATTTTATTGATCAAAAGGTTTATAATTGAGTAGGGATTCACCATACTCAGGTGGAGCATCCAATACAATGCCAAAATGGCCAACTCTTATAGAGTTTAAGGGAGGGAGAGAAGAAGAGAAGTCCAAGGGTCACAAATACACTTTTAAAGATAATAATAATATTTATCCATGTATGGTAAGAGAATATGGGTTTAACCATGCAAGGTTAGGAGTGACAAGTGTCAATCCAAGTCATCAAATTTATGCAAAGTGGCCTAAATGTCCTTTTCTTGCACAAAAATCTGCTTTCATAATTAGGCCTATTTGAGTGACCTATAATTAATCAAGGTTATATATAATGATTGTAATGGAAGGGTAGGATATCATACATATATCTCCAAGAATTTATTGCATTCCTGGTCTTGTGTAATCACCTGAAAGAGAACCATCATCACCTACACTCTAGGAAACCTCCTCATGTACCTTCCACACTTGTATTAAAATTTTGATTAATTTATTAATTAAATTCCATAAAATGTAGTGGATGAAATTTTTAAAGACCCTCCATGGCCTTGGAATCATCAAGGACACCTTAAAAACACTTTACTTGAAGATTTCTTCCCTTCTCTCTAGCTTGTCCAATATGCTAGAATTGACTGGCTAAGTTGAAACACCTAATTGGGGTA
Source organism: Torreya grandis (assembly GCA_037957365.1). Taxonomy (NCBI): domain Eukaryota; kingdom Viridiplantae; phylum Streptophyta; class Pinopsida; order Cupressales; family Taxaceae; genus Torreya; species Torreya grandis. The sequence goes on along the minus strand of JARHVA010000594.1, from coordinate 4,102,116 downwards.
CTTAGAATTTTCATGGCATGAAATTAATATTAGGAGTTATTATAAGTGTCAATATTTCTCCAAAACTTGGTTTCAACTCATAAGTCCTCTTGTAGCCTTCAAAACACATAAAATAGTGAGAAAAAACCTATTTTTGCCCCCATACATATAATTTTGTATAAATCATCATGGTTTTAAGTAGCATATGGGAGTCCTATAAAACCTATAATCATAATTATGTACAAAATATTTCATTTTGGTAGTTATCCTACTCTATTTTCCAAGATTGGTCCTTAGCAAGGGTTTAGTAGGGTTTTAGGCTTGTTTTTGGTTTTAACAATTGTTCATAAAGCTGGGACATCCAACTTGAGAAAAAATTTCACTAAAATGGCCTATAATACCCCTAAAAACATCACATAAATCCTTTGGCTCACATGCATAGTCTCATGAAAGATGTGAGCAATTAAAAATGGCCTCTTGAGCTTGGTTTTTCCTTCTTGCAAGCCAAAATTTGTTTCAAGGTCCAAAAAGGTTAGTTTTTGATATTATTTGCACTCTGAGAGTTTTGAAACATATGTATACATTTAATTAACATGTTTCAAGTCATGGTAAATCTTTTCTCAAGCTATAACTAAGAGTGACCCTCCATTTGGACACTAGGCTTAGACCTTGTCTAGTAGGTCTATTTGCAACTTGAGAGCTTAAAATTTCATTTCATGGTTTATCTTACCTCATAATAGCTAAAAACTTCTATAATATCCTCATATGCATGTTCCAATATATTGGAAGACATATCTTGTGCTAGGGAAAGAAGTGGTTCTCTTTTTGGCTTCAAGGTTCCAATCTTGCCTTTAGGCCTAACTGCTCCTTTGAGGGTTTAAGTTATTCTATTTGGTTTCATTACTCCTTAAAAGTTTATTTATGATAAATTAAGTGTAATTAATCTTTCACAACTACTCTTCAAATTATTTATCTCCTCTGACTCCATATCCTTATCTTATTCTCCTAATCCTATTATTTTTGTATGAGGGGAGAACCCCCTGTCCGAGACAAAATAGGGGGTTCCTTCCCCTATCTACCTAGACTATATGAATATTGACCAAGGTTTTACAATATATTTATGTGATCCACACAAAATTTTGGCCCTTGAGTCTGAGTGTAAACCTTCCAACCTCATCCATTTCCAAAACATGCTTCTCGTAGTGCAAACTGCCTACAAGGTTTTCATGTGGACTATGTTCTAGCTTATAAAAGCTACTTCCTTACTCAAAATCCATTTTAGAGGGAACATTCACGTTTTTAAGATCATGATATATTTTTTTAAAACATTTTTCTCATATTTTGATCTCCCAAACACCCCTTATGCTCTTTGAATCATAAGACTGGGTTTACAAACCCTGACTGTGTTGACTTGCTTTAAGATGAGTGCTTATAGGTTATTCTGCATTATTTGTATTCAAGATAGTTAAAAACCTCCTCTACCTATACAAGGTTCATTTTATGTTTTTACTCCTTGTATTCATGCTTAGGCCAAGCCTAAACACCCTCAAAACATATCTTCTCAATTGAATGTTTGTCCACAGTCACCTACAGGTGACTGTAGGGGTATTGTAGGTGACCTCTATTCTCAAAATACATGCTAAAATATCACTAGAAATACTTGATGTTCTTTGGTCTCATTAAAATTTGATTGGAATCATATATATGTCTTGTTTGAGCTCAAATTGTGCCTTCCACTCTTGACTGAGACCCTTTCTTTGAGACCCTACTTGTAGTTATTGATCTCTATGTTGCTTGTTCATGAAGTTTTAAAACTCCATTGAGTCCTCTTTAGGTAATAAATCTTCCTTCTCTATCATAAAGTCCTCCTTTGTGTCCTTTAACCACATTCACACACTTAGGATGTCCCTTTTCTTTCTGACTGACACAATCCAACATTAACCCTACCTATACGTGGGCCTTTTGGGCAATTTGTATGAATAGGGTATGTGAGGGAGGGGTCCAAACACCAATTGTGAGTCTTTTTGATGGTTTCCTAAGTTAAGGTATTCCCTTTACTCTCTTATAAGAATCAAACATGTTGGTAATGGTCAAGTATACAACTTGGGGTATGAAAATCTCCTTTTGACCTTGAACTTGTAGATATCAATGTCTTCCCACAGTGCATTTGAAGCCATCTTTGATCTCTTCATCAAGCATATTCTCTTTATCATCTACTTTCTGCCCCTTACAAGGTAATAGACCTATGTAAGGATGCATATTTTACCAATCTAGGTGCTTGGATTACTTTGAAATCATGTTGTATGAGGTCTACAAAAAAAAATTAGACCTCTATTTGCACTTTTTAGGGAATGTGTCTCAAATTTAGTCAACTTGTCTTCAAACACGTTTCCACACTTGAACTTGCCCTTCAGACACTTTGTATAAGTCTGATATGATGTCTTCAAACCACTATGGCTTCAAGTAAGGTTAATACACCTATTTCATCACCGAAAAAGACCATTCAACCCCCTATGTTACCACCTGTAGATGCATATTTGATTGATATATAGGTAGATAGTGAATTTAGGTAAGAAATATGCAGGGCATGCATATTTATGATCAACCTTATATTCTCCAAAAGTTCAAATAGTATATGATGATATCAAAGAGCCTGATGGAAAGATATGCACCTTATTTCAATGTGACATTTCCCTTCTGTGGCACCTGTAGATGAACATGCCCATGGTAGACTGTGAGAAAATGTTATATGACTGTAATTTTCACTCTTATTGTACTATATTAAGGCTCAATTATAAATTCATGTTCATAAAAGATACATAAATATTTCAAAACCTTAAAAACACCTTTATGGACATCCTTAGAACCTTCAAAAATCATGACTAAAGTTGAAGAGTAGATGGGAGTTGACTGAGTATGATCATGGGCTAGAAGTTTAATTCAAACATGTAATATTGAATTGAAGAATGATATTTAATGATGAGGGGATTAATAATATATTTAATATATGGTGGTGAACTTATCCACACTTTTTGGAACCATTCCCAAGCATGACAACCTCTGTAGATAGTGGAAAATTGTTTATCATCTAAATGAGATTAATCTACCATCATGAGATGATTTACTCATAAAATAAACCTAAAGTATGAAACCAAACATGAATAAAATTATATAATGAATGTAACATCATCTGGAAACATCCTAACCAATTGGATTTTATGGAATCATCCAAAACAAAGTAAAACCCATAGGGTGCACAGATGAGCAGGCAGTTTTGGAAGCTAAACTTAAAATGGATGATTCATAAAGCTCAAGCCACCAATATTCAAGATCCATACATTAAAATTAATTTATCCTACTGTATAATAATCTCTAAAAATCATTTATCTTGAAACTGATTGTGCTAACCGTACCAAGCAAGAACCTGCAAGTTACTTCTTTATGCCAAGAAGGGTGAAAAAGAGATAGAATGGTTTTGAGCTATAAATGGAAATTCTAAGTCATTAAAATAATTTATTTGAGTTAATTAAGATTAAATTACATTTCCTTACACTTTCCCATGTGGCACATTTCCCAAGCAAGTTGTACAAGTGCCCAAATCTTACTTTTTCACTATAAAACTATCCTTTCTTCTGCACAACCTAAAATATTTAGTTAGTAACAGTCACTAAAGACTTCCTAGGACACATGGAACATTAAATAAATATTTTTAACTTTAAAATTCCCCAATAAACTCGTACAAAGCATTAAATACACCTATTTGACCCCTTAAAATGACTCAAAATGATAAATGGACCTCGAGAACTAATGACCAAAGTTATTATAACATAAATTGACATTAATTGACCTATGAAACACCTCATAAAAATATATTAGACTCCCTATAGACCTATAAAACTAATTTTTTTGCGTATAGGTGCCCTAATTTGACTAAAAGTCAAATTTGGTCAACATGATAGGCTCAACAAGTTTAAATATGGCTAAGTGTAATGCGTTGCTTGAGAAGGCCTAATTTCATGAGGTCTCCTTTAGGCCTAATAGTGGTTTTAGTCCTTAAAAGTGATAACCAACATATTTAGTGGTTGTTTAATTTATGAAAAAATTTATTTGACCCATTTTAATGGTGATCCATGTGTGGATAGGGTTATAGTCAATGAAGGTATGTGCAAGCAAGAGTCAAGTATAAGAATAAGCTCTAATAGGCCTAATTATCTAGGTTGAGAATATAGGTATCTGAAGTGAATGAGATATAGTTTTGACAAGATAAAGGAGGTCTTATTTATCATTTATAGGATCTAGATAAACCATCATGAAGATCAGATAGGGTTACTAAATATGATTATCAAGGTCATTTGACGGAATCAAGCCATAAAAGGGATAATTGAGTAAAGAAGGTAAAGAATATTTATGCTTGTGTGACAAGTAGTTTTGAGTGTGATAGAGAAACAAAATACCATCATCAGTTATGAGAAGGAAACAAGATCAAGGTGGACACGTTCAAAGTGTTTATTGAGTGGGTACTTGATTAGCAAGGGGTTGTAGCCTCCTAGCAAGTTGGTGCTTTCTAAAGTCAAGTTGGTGCTTGATAAACTTAGGGGTTGGTGCTCCTAGTTGGATTGATGCTCAACTAAATTTGATTCATTATCTTATAGTACAAGTTATCCAAGTTGTGTTTCAGTAGGTTTCATTCCCCATGAGGGTTTCTCACATAGTTCTTATGTTCATATGTTATGTTCTTGCTTCATGCTCATATGAATGGTTCTAAATGCATAGTTTAATCATTATATTGGTTTAAATGGTTAATGGATAATAATTAGTTATGAATAAAAAATTTGATCACATATTCACCCCCCCTCCATAGTGGTTTTGCTTTCAACACAAAATTTGGAGAGGCATTTAAAAAAAAACTCAATCGAGGCATGCGAAATAAGTCTTGACACATAACAAACTTGGGCTAGGCATTTGAAAACAAACTCATAAGTCTAAAAATCTTGATTCCAAACAAATGACACACTTGGTATCTAAGAAAAGGTCTTCAAAAATAAAAATAAAAATCCATCCAAGTTGCACAAACTAAAGACATAAAGGTAAACCATTCAAGACCAAGTTGTTGACAAGACTCAATTGTAAACCAATTATTTTAGATCTGAAATTTGAAAGATAGTTTTAGAATGAGATTTTTAAAAGGATTAAATTTTTATATGAATAATGGCCTAGACTCAAATAGGAAACATAACCATGCATTTGGAACCAAAAGGCATGACTAGGTTTTGAACTTGGTTTCAAGATAGGCAAATGTTTAAAACAAAATTGGTAGTGTAATAATGCTCTGTTAAACTAGTGGCACACAAATGGTTTTGGAATAAAATATAAGGTAAATGTTTGAAAAAAAAAATGGATAGAGTAAAACCCCTTAGTAAAAAGTGGTATATAATATGTGAAGGTTTATACTCGTTTCAACTTTGACAAATAAACAAATTTTAGACCCAAACACACATGCTAGTAAAATAAAATAGAAAAAGCACTAAGTGCATGTCCTATCCCTAAAATTGACAAGGTGTGAATAGGTTTTTCCATAGTTTCCACTAATATACTAATGCTCAAAATAAATTAAGTGTTAATCCAAAAATTAAAGAGAACATGTAGGTAGATTTTTTAAATCCCCCTTTGTCTCTAAAGCATTGGTATGAGGCACAAACTTAGAGTGTGAAGCACTCAGCATTTGTCAATATATTCCATGGAAAAGTGGGATTTACTAAAATATATAAGTTTCAAAATGATCTAAATGGTCCCAAGTGTGGATAACACAAGGGAGAATCACATAAATTGGATTCAAACTCATTAACTTGTTATGCAGAGGTAAAGTCATTTGCACGATAAATTTAATCATGTACTGCTTAGTGAAGTATGATGTTTAGCATGAATTGATCTAGGTTTTCATTAGGATTGGTAGGCTAATTTCTCATCCATAATTCAATCCTAGTATCATGTGCCCAATTTACATACCCCACCATAGAGTGGGGTTGGTATGATGTTAGATGATGAAACCCCAGGTCAACACACCCCTAAATAACTTGTGAGGAGGAAATGAACTCCCACCCACAAGCCAATGCAGAAAAAATAAACAAATAAAAATTGGAAGAACTTTAAAGGTCATTTCTAGGTCACCCAAGTCACTCAAAGCTTTGGGAGAGCATACAAAATATTTCTTTTGTTCTAGGATATACAAACAAGGTAATAAACAAGGTGTTTTTTTATCACTCGAGCTCCCTAAAGGGGATGGGGAAGAGCATACACACAATGGTCAATTAACCACTAAAATATTAATATAAGAATTCTAAAACTAATTAACAAACAAGGAATAAATAAAAGGAAAAAATACTTAAGAGATCTAAGCTAAGATGGATGTTCATTTTAAAGGCACCAAGATGAATAAATAAAAGGAAAAAATTACTTTGATGACTTCTTGAAGGCATTCCTATAGAATAACCTTACACACAAAATCTTATTTAGGTAGAGTAAGGGCACTTGTATTTATGAGTCTTAAAGCTAACTCTAATCCTAGGATTGTTAGATTTAGTTTTAAACTTGGTTGAGTCAAAAGTAACCTAGGTTGAGTTTAGGTTAACCCTACGTTTGGTCAAAGTAATTATGAAGGCTTGACAACTCATAAAATATATTTATTTCCAATATAACTCATAGAATATATTTATGAGGTTGTGACTCACTTTTTCTTAGAATTTTAGGAATTAATAAAAGAAAATACTAATTCCCTTGACTTTGACCTCATCTTTATTGACAAATTCCTTTCTAAGAAAACATAATTCCCTAATTCAACTTGGAATTTTTATTTTTAATTAATCTTGCTTAGGGTTTTTGGCATTTGACAATTATTTTAAATGTTTTGCATTAATAGATCAACATGCCAAGAATGTCAATTTGCTAGGTCACAATTTGAATAAGGTTGAATCCAAGCAAGGTTATTCATTCATATAGGGTAATACCCTAAATAAATAAGACTCAACACATTTCCAACTCATTATATACCTTACATAAATGAATTTGGGCAATCCAATTGATTTCTTGGCTTAAATTGTGTCATTTACTAGAAATTAATCTTATACCCAATTTAGACATGAAAGTAGCAAAAAATGAGTGTCTACAATTACAACCCTCTCTACCCCATCTTAAGAACTGATATAGTATTGTTTGAAGCACATATCCACCTTGTTTTCATAGCATAATGATCTTCCCAATAATGTTAGGTTTTATTTTACCTCCACCAAAGGAATCACCTCAATGTTAGTGTTAAATTGTGCTCCCATTATGGTTAATTTTGCATTCCTTAAGACTCCTAATGGTCTTAGACTCAATTTTTCTGCCATAAATAACACATTATTTGAAGTTGATAGTTTAGTTCTACCCATATTTTTCCACACATCTTATGTGAGAATGTTTTCTTATTTTTCTATGGTATTCAAGATGTTATAAAGCTCCCAGTCATTTACATAATCAATAATGGTCAGCTCTTAGTCATACTGCACATTTTTAGCAATATGAATTATTTCATTTTTTAAAGGACTTATTTATGCACACTCCCCAAACTTGTCCTACATCAATAATAAAATTTATTATATATTCAACATGGACATAATTTACATGATCTTCGATGTTTCATTTTTGTTAATATTTTTTTTTGATGACTATTTTTTATCTTTGCATTTTTCTCCTTGTCTTTGTGCAGTTATTCTAAATGACTTTGCATAATATTATTTGCATGAACCATCGACCTCTTATCCATTGATGTAATTGAGTAGTCTAAAAATAATACTATTAGCTTAGGTATCACATCCTTTTGTGGAACTAACATCATTGCATGGGTATCGACTTCCCCTATTTTGGTGATGTTCAACTTTGGGCCTATGTATACCTTATATGAAACTTCCTTAACTTTGGAATTCCCACCTTAGTGTTTTCATTTTTTGCACCTTTCACTGCCATTTTCTCTTACAAGAATTGTTTCCTAATATCTAATAAATCCTTTATCTTGTTCCCATAACTATAGTGAGGAAAAGTAGGGAAATTTGTGCTTTCTTTTTTATAATGATCTGATACTCCACACTTAAAATAAGATCCTTCAAACATATTTTCTTCTCTTCTACAACCTCAACTTTTAAATTCCTTCTAGTATATCCCATTCCCTACACTAAGGTTGTTGATTATATGTGGAATAATGTTTTTCACCTAGTCAAAACCTTGTTTCTTAAGATCATCAATCTCATCAATGACTCGATAGTTTATCATGTCATGATTATATGTGTCACAAATATTACACCACATTACTTTTACTTGTCCTTTTCAACCAATGAATAGTTCCTCATCTTGTGTCCCTCATGACACACTTCACAACAAATCATAACAACATGCACCTTCCTATATGGGTATTTTTTCGTAGTACACCCATGAGTCTCACTATTTTTCACCATAGTCTTTTCTATGACTATTATGCACTATTTATAAAAAACTTCTAAATATACATAGTTATATTTGATATGTGAGCCTCTAATAAGGGACTCATTCTATTATCAATATTACTCATGAATTCCATATGAATCATGTCATCCAATTATTCCCATGCATCAAAAAAATACTTCATGGTTAGTTGTCTTTAGAATGTTAGAAACAATCCTCCCATAAATAATTGTGCATGTTGTAGTAGATGAATCCCATAGCATATATTATAAATAAATATATTAAAATGAACATCTTACATGCACATGTTTTTAATAGCATCTTTATTAATCTCATTCAGTGTATAAATAATTTTCTAATTGAACTCTACGATGTATAACCTGATTAAGAATACAATCTTGAGTTGGTTCAAGCACCCCATGTTTTTTTTGGATTAAAATTATTATACCATGTATGTGAATAATTAATCATCGTGGTGGAAAAATGGATTTATTTTCTCCATAATGTAATCACTCCCTTTACAAACCATGTGATTTTAAATTTTTGGATGTGATCCTTAACTTCCTCAATCCCATAACATTTTGGTAGATTCATTTACTTCTCATAGCATATTATCTAATGTTATGTTATTTTTTATGTCTATGAGCTACTTCATATAGTAGTACTTACACTTAGTTTGGACAATTTTATGTCCTACACTCCCTTGCATGCCAGTTGATATATTTCATCAAGAAATGTTCCAACCAACCAATGAACCTTGTATATTGGTCCCTCATGTTGGTGTACTGATTATCACAATAACTTTTATAATTAGTGTATTGAATCCAATGATCCACCACAATTTATCTTACCCAATCACCAATATCATATTAGATTGAAAAAAATCACTAAAAAATATGGCATGAATAGGAATCAACTATATATAAAATTAGAGTCATGATACCACATAATTACATGTCACTATTCACTCCCTTATGGATTCAAATCCTTCTTCATAAATTGAATCTGTACCTACGGATTCTACATTGCATGCCATTGTGTCCTCATTAGAGCAACTATCTTCTTCTCACAAATAAATCATTTTCCCTCCCCATTCTTTGTGGGTTATCATGATAGTCATATGACCTAGTTCCCCTTTCCCCATGGGTTCCACAATTCATAGTCTCATTTCCATTTCTATATAGTAATTTATCCTCCATTTCCTTGAACTAAGTTTATCTCTCCTATAGTTCCCCCATGTTTGGCCCTTATGTAGTGAAATTATTAGAAATCTATGACTGGGATTTCATTTTTTCTCTCCAAAAAAAAAAATCCATACATATTATCTTGATATCCACACTTTATACAAATTAGGTCACAAAAATGGAATTTAAATTTTGTGTTTTTTCTTTATCTACCCTAGCCATAGAGAGGCCAGGTCAAGCACAACAAATAGAAGGACACTCAAAATTTAAACACAAACATATCACTTAACCTTGAAAACTTAAGCACTCACCTGAGGCACAATAAGAGAACACCAAGAAACCAATTGATATAGAGAGAGAAATGAATACAATAAACATGCACAAAGATAAGTCATACAAAACCTACAAACTATCAACACAAAGGGAATAATACACCATCTCACATTAACACATCTTATAATCAAAATTTAGTATTCACATAAAATATAAAAACAAGATATAATTTCCATGAACATTATTTTATTATAAATTTGAGGTATAAATCTTAAATAATGATTACAAAATCATGCATCATTTGAATATATCTGAAAAACACAATATTGATCTTCACCTTGCCTTAAACATGAAAAACATGTAACCAAAACAAAATATTATGTCAAACATGTAAATTATATTGATCTCTCAAAAAAGAGGTTAAGGGTCCTATTTATAAGTTTCCTAGAACCCCTCGACCCCTACCGACTAGTGCTAACTCATCTTATACTAATTTGAACAACTAATTATTTATGCATATTACAATAATATGCTTTCATTAAGACTCAATATTGGCCCATAAATGTGATTATATTATTCATTTTTGACACATTTTGGATATGTGCTTCTTTGTGATCCATTTTGTACTTCTTTTTATCCTTGAAATGCATTTTAAAACTATACATCACATGCCATTATTTGTGCATGTTGCACTTATTATGCACACTATCTCTTTTAAGGCTTTTTGAGAATGCATATTACAGAGAAGTGTGTCTCATGCACACTCTTTCATACTTATCATTTATTTTAGTTTCCTTTAGTATCCAAATTGAGGTTCAGTAAGCATCCTAAAAAATCAATTGTGGCTATGAAAAAGGTCACTTAATTTTGTCCTAGGATTTCTAAAAATCAATTTTGATGAATCAAGACTTTTGTTGGGAGTAAATAACCCATTCCATCCCTTCCTAAACTATAATAACACTATCTATAATGTATATATTACGAATGAAACTAGTTTTCTCAGGGTAGATGCTGAGAGGCAATAAGTATCTCACCTAAAGAAATATATATTTATAAATAATATTGGAAGGCATTGAAAAGAGTAATACAAAACTATCTGGTGATGAGTTTTAGGTATTTAGTCTTAGGAATGAACATGATATTACCCTAGTTAATTAATTTTCCAAGAGAGTTGATCTTAACATCTTCTAGGTAGACTTTGTATAATTCTAGTCATGTTGTGTCCTAGAGAACTTGGTAAATTTTATAAGGGAAATAATCAATTCCAGGGGCCTTTTCAACAATTATGTAATTTGATGCTTCATCATGGTCTTCAACTGAAAATAATCAATCATATCAAACCCTTTGGCCCTCAAATAATTTTTAATGAACCACTTGTAGACATTTTTATAGAGCATCTTCATGAGTTTGGGAAGTTATCTAGGTAGTGAAAGATGCATGGTAATGAGAAGAAAAAGTTCTCAAGATATATGGAAGTGTTGAGTCATTAATTGGCATCATACATTTTGTTCACCCTATCAACCACTTATTTAGACTTAATAATGGAAAAAACTATTTATAATCTTGGTCTCCAATTTTAAAGCAAGCAAACTAGAATTTATTTGGGCACCATAAGCTCGATAGGTCTTTTTAATAATGATATTATGCCTACACTGGATAGTCTCTTTTTTTAATTATTTATTGATAAGAGACATCTATAATTCCTATGAGGATAAATTTTACTCATAATATGATACCTCATTGTATTTATGGTGATAATTAGAAGCTTATTTTCTATAAATATGGATGAATGTTGTAGTTCATGAAATGACATCCCCCACCATGTTATCCATCTTAACTCCCCAAAAGGACAAGCAACAAGGTTCAACCTTTGAATGATGTAAAAGAGGGTTTATTCATGGTTGAGGTGAGTTATGTTAAGGTAAACATGTGTATTGTCCTACTTCACTTTGGGTGTTATCCACTCAATACCAAACTTTATGGGAAGGTGGTCTAAACTAATCACTCCTAGAACAACCCTGATTGGAAGATAAAAATTATTTGCATAAGTGATTTTTTTTCTCTAAAAATAATTATTTATCTAGCATCTTCAGGACATTGTCTAATTTTAGACCAAGTAAACCATGAGGCAGTGCAAGATTGACATTGGTGGTTGTTGGGATCAAATAACCGTAGTTTATTGTGCATGTAAAATCACTCTTCTCTTTTGTCTACACACCACTACATTAGGTGGAGCCCCAATTTATACTCTATTAATTAAAACATATTTAAATCTCTACATATAATCTAGTTAGAATATATAAGTGTGTATACAATCCATTACCAAACACTTGCCTTTCAAAAACATCCTTGTTGGCATAAATATTGTAAATATGGAAGAAATGACAATAAATTTTGAAAAGAATCAACACATATTCGATGAGTGAGTTTAGAACCCCAAATGAAGACGTGCAAAGCCAAGGTAGGTGTATTCTCATGATTTCACTTCTGGAAAAATATTTTGACTAAATAGACTAGGAAATGGAATGAAACAAAAGTCTCAAGATTTTAACTTATTGCAAACACAAAAATTTTATATTATCAAAAAACTGACAAGTGTCAATTACCATAAATTTGTGTGATGTATTAGTAAGGCCATGTATATTCCAAGAGTATACTAGCATTGGAAATCATCAAGGTTCATGTTGGACTCATCATTCATGTCATCTAAAGCAAAAAAGATATTATAAAAAAAAAATTAATTTTTTTATTATTTATTTAATATTTTAATATTTTTAATTCCAAAACTTTCAAAATTTAGATTAAAAAAATTAAAGGGTGTATAAACTAGTTGAAACAAGCATTTCTATCATATTGGCATTTCAAAACACTAAAACGTGAAATATTGTGTCATCATGTTTCTTGCTACTAGCGTTCTAATATTCAACACTACAACAACCCTATATGAATATTTAACTATATCTATTAACATTGAATATAACTATATGAATACCTAACTAACATGTTAACCTTGAAAACTTTCACCTAACCCCGATAATATCTCTTTCTAATTAAATTTATATACAATTTTTTTTAATGTAGAAAAATAAAATTATAAAAAGCATTTTTATGGGATCACTGAGCGGGAAAAAGGAGATGGAGATGGTTCAGCACAAGAAGGAATTTTCAAGTAATAAGAGGTTAGAAGAGTGTTGGATAAGATGGGATCTACCTGATCCATGGATTTGAAAAATAAGACATAATTTTGTGAGAATCAAAACATCTCAATACAATGGTCATAGGTTGATCGAGTACAAGGAAAAAATGGGATTCAAACCCCATATAACCAAATATCTTTGGCATTGGAGATGGTATAAGGATTTCAATGGTGAATCACTCTTTTTTATAGAATGTAAAATGCTTTAATAGGAAAATTATTGGGAGATAGACCAAACATAATGTGGTTTGTAAATGGGCAAATATATAATGGAGACCAAAAGAGCATATGTAAATATTAACAATTATTAAAGGATTTTTATTTATTTCTTTTTCAAATTGGGAGGATTTTTATTGAATATTGGTGGGTGGTCCTTGGTTTATAGGGAAAATAAAGCTTTTCATAACAAAATGGATGTTAGGTTCTGATCCATATGAGAATATTTACCTTATGCCTTTATGGGTAAGGTTACTAGGGCTTCTACTTGAATAATGTAAGAAGAAATTTATGATTGGAAATGCTAAGACCTTTAGAAATATTATTTACTTTTATGTAGTAACCAAATCATGAACAAGATTTAAATATGCTATATTTTACGTAAATACTTGTGTGGATAAGGTTCTACAAAGATCTATTAAGCTCTCATCAAAGTTTGGGGACTGATTGCAACCTATAGAACATGAAAATGATTCTATGATTTGTCAAGAGTGTCATAATTTGGGATAATTGGTAAGATATTTCCCTTTGAGGAAGAATAAAATATTGGTTTGGAGAAGGAAGGAGGAGAAAAAACATCAAGATAACAAAGAGCAAGAAAAAAATGAAAATAAGTAAACAGGAAGGGAGCAAATGAAGAGCCCTAATAACTTAGGCCAAATTCAGATTCAAAGTAAAAAAATGGAATTAGTTACAAAATTAAATTAATTAAGGATAGATTAGAAGGAAAAAGGTAATAAGGTACATAAATAAGAAGGTCAAGTGAAGGAAAGAGCTTAAGATTCAATTCCTAGATCTCCTAAGCAGAATGAAGAAAACTCAAAAGAACTAGAAGAAAGAGATATTATCTCAAAAGGTAAGATTTATGATTATGATAACTATTATATTTATATACAAAAGGAAGATACAAAGTAAAACGATGAGAAAATTAGTAAGCTGAATAAATTTGAGAGCAATGAATAGATAAGTTATAGGTGTAAATCAAAGATGAATATAGAAGAAATAGTTCATTGTTATCTAGAGGTTTCTATAGACTTACTGATGACTTTAATTTCAATTTTTTTAAAATCTAGTATGGAATATCCTTTTGTGAGACTTACAATAAATTCTAAAAAAATAACAGATGTTGGATCATAAAATGGGAGATTAAGACCAAATCTTTAATATGTTAGGAACAGAGAGATTGCTAAAGAACTATCAAAATTTTATCATATCATTATTGATTTAAGTGAGAAATGACCATCAAAATATAAAAAATGAAAGTTATTTATTGGAATATCAAGGGGCTTAATAGTCCCAATAAATAAATAATTTTTAAAAAAAATAGAAAGAATCATAGACCTAGTTTTTTGGTGATTCAAGAAATAAAAATTTCAAAAATACTATTTTGAAGACTAAAAAAAAGTTTGGAAGAAAGCCTCTTTATTTGGAATTATCTCTACTATGGATTTATGAGGGTTAGTAAATTTTTGGGATGATCAGGTGGCTACAAGGGATATTTTATTCAAAAGCAATCATCACTTGGTTATTTTGTTTAACAATAAGCTAGATAATTCCTTTTGGATTTTATCTAATATTTATGCTCCTGATTCTCATACTAGTAAAAGAGTTCTTTGGAAATAACTAAAAGAATTTACAAATTAATGTAAGGGTTTCAAATGGACCTTGGTGGTATATTTTAATACTCCTCTTTCACTTATGGAGAAGAAATGAGGAAGTTAGGATTATATGGACAACATGGAGGATATGGTTGAATTTATAACAAATTATGAACTTATTGATGTAAAATTAAGAATTTAAGAGGAAATGGGTACACTTAGACTAAAAAAATAACAGGAGATAACACATTCAATTTATAATTGATAGATTTCTTGTCTCTACTGATTGGATATTTATTCATAACAATTGTCTTTCTTTTTTTTACCTAGAATTGGATCAGATCAAAACCCCTTGATGCTAAACCTTGAAATAAATGAAAAACATTTTAAACCCCCATTTATATTTTATAATGTGTGGCTACAACATGAAGGTCTGAAGGATAATATTAAATAATGGTGGAATATCAATACCAAAGGAATGACTATGTTCAAAATATCTAAGAAACTCAAGAATGCAAAATTTAATTTGAAAAAGTGGAATAAGGAAACTTTTCGAAATATTTTTTAGAAAAATAAAAGAATAACAAAAGAATTGTCAAATCTAAAAAATCAAATATAATTGTAAGGAATGAATTACAATCTTTTCCATAAGGAAAAAAATCTTCAATGCGAGTATCATTCCATAACAATAAAAAAGAGAATTTATGAAGGCAAAAATTGAGAGATTTATGGTTCAAATATGGAGATAGAAAAATGGATTTTTTTTCATATTTATACTCTCAGATTTATAAATTGTAATAATATTAATGAAATTTCCAAAGAGGATGGTATTTAGAGTTCAAATACAGAAATAATCAAATAAGTTGTGTTTCTTTAAAAATCTACTTTCAAGGACTGTAAATTGCAGAGAAGATATAAAGACTAATATCTTGGACTATATCCCTTCAATTTTAAATGATGAATACAATGAGACTCTTTTTGAACCTATCTCTGAGGAATAAGTTAAATTCACTATTTTTCAATGGCAAAAGACAAGGATCCTAGACCATATGGTTTTCTTGCAACTTGCTTTTAGCATTTCTAAAAAGTAATACAACTTAATGTGATAGTAGTTGAAAATGAATTCCTTATCTCTATAAAATTTATTAGGGAAATCAATAAAAAAAATGGTCATCATCCCTAAAAAATAGGGGGATAACTAGTTTAAATATTTCATGCCTATCAGTTTGTGTAATACTCTTTATAAAATCTTTACTAAAATCTTGTCCCTTAAATTAAAAATGATCTTTCCCTACATTATATCCCAAAACAAGGGAGTTTTATTAATGGAAGGAAAATTTAGGATGGTATTATTATGGTAGTATAAACCATTCATTATATAGACAAAACAATAAAGAAAGTGTGCTTCTGAAATTAGATATGTATAAATATTATGACAGTCTCATGGAAATTTCTTGATAAAGTTCTTCAAAATCTTGGTTTCCATGTTAAGTTTAATAACCTACTCAACAGTTGTATTTTTATTCCTATGTTTTTTCCTATGGTTAATTGTTTTTTAAGGCTTACATGGTAGCAAAATACGTATAGGCAAGTGGATCCTTTATCTTCTTTCCTATTCGTCATTATGGTGGAGTCTTTAGTCATAAATATTGTCAATTATGTGAGAAAAGGTCAAATCAAAGTTGTCAAAATTACCTCTTCTTTGGAGCCAGTATCACATCCATAATTTTTTGATGATACAATTTTTTTCTTTGTATCCTCAATAAAAGAATCAAAAGAATGGAATTTTTTTAGGAAATTATGAGGAGGTTTTAAGTCAAAAATTTAATATGGTCAAAAGCTCCCTTTTCTTCATCAAAACACCAATTCATAGGAGGCATAATATTTAAATAATTTTGGGTTTTTAGATCCAGGATCTTCCTTCTACCTATTTAGGTATGCCTACTTTCATAGGGAAATAAAATCATAGCATTTGGAGTATTCTTATTGACAAATTTCAAATAAAACTAGCCGGTTGGAAAGATTGTATTCTTAGCTAATCAGGAAAACTTCAGATGATTAAAAACACCCTTGAAAACATTCCAATGTATTTGATGTCAATTTTTAAAATGTTGAGGTTTATAATAGACAAGTTGGAATGAATTTAGATAATATTCATGTGGACAATTTTGAGGAGAATCAAAGGCTTACTTCAATTACCTGGGATAAATTATGTCTTCCCAAAATCTATGGTGGATTAGGAATTCATAAAATAAAGGAGATGAATAAAGTTATAATTGCCAAATTAATTTGAATATTTTTATTAGAAACA
The DNA here is from genome assembly GCA_037957365.1 of Torreya grandis. Lineage (NCBI taxonomy): Eukaryota > Viridiplantae > Streptophyta > Pinopsida > Cupressales > Taxaceae > Torreya > Torreya grandis. The sequence continues at coordinate 4,084,887 of JARHVA010000594.1, read as the reverse complement.
AATTAATGGATAGAGAATTTAAAATAAAAATATCTAAATAGATATGTTGGAAGCATAATAACAAAGAGGGGGGTGAATCAGTCTTCAAATTATTTCAATCAATTACATCCACTCATCTATGAACTATGAAAGCAACACAATGATCTAGCAATGCATTAAGAACCAATCACATGAGCATGAAACACGATAACACATCATATATGTGGGAACCCTCATGGGGCATAAAACCCACTAAAACAAATCTTTAACAAACTATATTATAATACACTGTATAAAATTTAGTTGAGCACCAACCCAACATAGATCACCAACCCCATATTTATCAAGAACCCACTTGACTTTAGCAAGCACCCACTTGTTAGAAGGCTACAACCCCTTATGACTAACCACTGACTGTGTTAGAGGACACTTATACAAGCACCAACATACAAGTCAGATCCAACTCCATATTAACCAAGAATCAAATCAGCCAAGATCAAATTTGAAAACACCAATCTGCAAGGATGCTTCAATTCCCTCTTTGACCAAGCACCAACTTAGCCAATCACACTTCTTTCTTCTATTCTTCAACTCAACTCTCTATCTTTTCCATCTAAACTATATCCAATATCATACATCAATAAAATATATATGATGAAACTATGATATCCTCTTAATAGATAATGATCACCCCTTCAACTCTACTCCACTTGATGTCTCTCAAAATTGCCTCTAGGCTTCTTCGCTCAACTAGCTCTCTTCAAGACTAAATAGGTCATATGACCTTGATATTCAACTAAAGAACACCTATATGATCTTAATTATATACTTATATAATCTCTCTTGATTTTTTACAACATTTTAACCAACCTCCATAGGCTCATTTATTTATCAATCCATTCACTTACTCACTACACCTCCAAATAGGCTTGAAATGCCTTACTTATATACATGAATCTTACTCACACACCTAATGGTCAGCCACACACATTAAACATCTTAGGTTGGCCATATAATAGGTCTTATAACATATTTTTAACATGTTTCAATCATAATTTTTATCTATCTTGGCCGGCCATAACTCAATTAGGCCTTATTTCTCTATTAAGACTCATGGAGACCTAATTGCATTAGGTCTGTCTAGTAATGTGTAAACTTCATCCATTGGAAAAAAAATCAACTATATAGATGTCAATATAATTTAAAAAACAAATAAAATATACCTTATCCAACATCCTATGATATCTATAACACCTTTTAGATCCAACTCCTTCATAAAACCCCTCAATAGTACTCGGTCCTATTAGGCCTATGTACACCAAAAAGTTTGTTTTTCAATGATAAAGATCAAGGACACTTAATCCACTCAAAAATTATAAAAAAAAATGCATATATATAATATACATGACCTCATGGTCATTAAAATTTTTATTATAAACTTTAACTCAAATCTTAAGGCTTAAATAACACCTCTACAACCCGCTCACTCAGAACTACTAGTTTACCTCAAAGACCAGTCATGGTGACTCAAACCTCCAACACATGTGTATACACTTGTCATTAATCTTGATGAATATAAATTATCCTATTATATATCCATACCATTATCATATATAATTTTCATATGGTTAAATGGTAAATATTGGTCTTGTAGACCAATTTCTTGACCCTATATCACACAGTCTAAACTAAACCAAACAAGCCATTTTGGATTCAAAATTTTCATTTATTTTATTGACATAAAAATATTATTAAAATAATTAACATGAATTAAAATTCTTTAAAAGCATCTCCATGCACTTGGTTTCATCATTCTATCATGAAAACACACTCAAATTCATCTTCTCACTTTTGCCTAGGTTTTACACTGTTTACACCATTAGGTTTGTCTACAACTGGCTAACTTGGAAGACCGTTTTAGCATATTTTAAGGATATAACCTATCAATAAACCATAATGGACATGTATTATGATTCTCTATATTATTTTCACATTCATTTTCTTTCCTTTACCATTGCAACTTTTGAGAGTTACAACAACTTCTTAAAAAATAAGCTTGTATCTATGCATTTTATTTCCCATTTGATTAACCACCACCACCTAGAGGTACATGGGAGAGTTTAATACAATATAAAATAGGTTTAATAATAATTTAAATAAATTCTAAGCTTATTTTAATAATATATTTCACATTAGGTCCTTATTAGGGTTTCAGGGAGGTTTAATAATGGTTTTGGTGTTAATGACTATTCATAAAGGACTATCCCTTAAATATAAAACCAATGCCTTTAGATATTATCTATGACCCTTTCCAATATCTTCTTAATATCTTAGGTTCCCATGCAAATTTACCTGAAAGTCCTTCTTGGGTTTTCATACCTTCATTCTATGCACTCGAGACACCTCAAAATGACTTTCCATGCCTTTTCCTACAAACTATGGCCTCATACTTCATGATTACTCCTAAAAAAACTTGATTTAACTCTATCCATGCTATTTTTCACATATTAATCTTGAAATATGATCCTCATACCCCATTAGAATATCTAGGGCTAAATAATGGTCTAGGTGCAGACCAAGACTAAAGGACCTACCTTAAAAGACTCACTTTAAAACATTTATAAGTGCATCCACACCTTATTATCATGCTTACACAACCTCTCATAGTATTTATTTCACTCACCTCATCATATCACTAGTTTATACCTTCACCATGCCATGACTAGGTTGAAGTTTCCAATGCACTTGATACCTTGACCTATTCCTTCCATGTCATGACCTCAACAAAACATGAAAAAAGTAGACATAAGACATCATAACACACTCATATCACTGCACCATTATATTTATGATGACAACACTCTTCCATATCCTCATACAAGCCTAAAACCACATGACCAAGCTTCATATGACTTGACATCTCTCTCAATTCTCATTGTCACATCACATACCTTTGTTCATTCATTTCACTATGCTTCCTTCACATGTCTCACGCTAAAACTCTTCATGTCATTACTATGCCACACTATGCACATACATTCCTTTGCACGTACCTCTCCATATCAAAACATCAATGACTTGTACATATTTCTTCATATATTATTCTTTTTATGTAGAAATTAGTTGTCTTCAAAACATTTTTCATCAGTTGTACCTTCCATTCTCATAACACTCATGAAAATTCTCATGATCACACTCTTATGTACCTTGACATATCACATACTACCATCTATCCTTATTCACCTTTGACACAAACCCTAACACCAACTTTGACATCAATGACAATATAATCTTGACATGATACACCTTTTTAACATCAATGACAACAACATGCCAACAAACTCCCCCTTTGTCATTGATGGTAAACACACTACAGTCTGAAATAATTTCAAAATGGTACTTTTCCCATATTCTCATATTCCCCCTTTTGACATTAATGACAAAGATACACCTAAAACTTTCTCTCCCATGATGTAACTTTTTGAATCACACCTCTTGCAAAAAACAAGATCTTCAACATTTATTTAGTCTATAAAGCATTCTGAACTTTATCCATTTTTGATCTCTCTCCCCCTTTTGGTAATAAGATCATAGAGTCTATGAAGCATCATACAAACATGATCACCCTAACTCCATACATACTTTATTCAAATGAATTCGGATACACATGAATACTCATTTTGTCCTTGATATGACTAATATAGATCAAAATCTTGATCACTCACTAGGCTACCCCACTTCTGACACCATCTAAAGAATTAGGGACTCCCCCTATGTCTTCATAGCTTATGCTCATCACTTGAGTCATAAAGACTCTCAACCCATCCTCAACTTCCTTCAAGCATCTTGATACCAATACTAATTCTCAACACAAATCAAGCTATCAACTGTTAGAAACACTAAGCAACTTTTCACGTACCTCTCATATACTAATCAACTACACAAGATGTCATCACACTTTTGGCACTGTTAACAACATCCAAATTGTCTCTATGACCATATTGGTCTTACAAACCAATCCATACTCAGAATGTCTCTAGGCATAATCCTATGCTTAGAAATGCATTCCATGCCATGACTCCTCATGAATTGATCTCTAAAATCAATGCTCATACTAACCTAAACTCCTTTCACCTTGTCATATACATACAAGTTACAAATAAAACATCTCATACCTTACAATATAAACAACCTATAATCCTTTCAAGATGATTCATTCTTTGACTGTAGCCTCATGTTTATATTGATAAAATAGTGTTTCCATGAAGCCTAATGAAGTCACCCCTTTCCATATGGCTCTCGAAAATCCATGAACTTAAGAGATTTCCAGATCTCTAAACCACTCTTCTTGAACATCTTACAATAATTAGACTGATAGTCCTTCCTTAGAATCCACTTAGACTTGACTGAAGCATTCGACTCATCTACCTTGTCATCCTCCTTTTTCTCTTTGACTTCCTTGTCAATACATGTAGATAATAAGTGTTCTTAACATTCCTTCACTTTTGATCCTTGCTCTATCTTAGCAAACAATCCATTTTTACTCTTAGGCTCAATATTATCAATCCTGACTTTCTTTGGTTTCCATACCAATGTTTGACCCTTCTTATGCACTCTAGGAGCTCCATATACCTTGTTAAGTCTTGAGGGCATTTTAAATCTATTAGGATATAATATTGCAATGTGTCCCATATTATGATAAATGTATCAAACAAAATTATTTTACTTACATTTTGACTTATCACTCCTCCCATAGTCCCATGATAACTCATCCCTTGAGACCATTCTACAATCACTTGCTTTATGACCAAAGTTATGACAAGTAACATAATAACCATTGAGATAATTGTAATATATCATTGTATTGGGATGCCAAATTTATATCTTCATGTTGATTTTCATGTTGGTACTCTTGAATTATTGATGATCACTTTGAGTCTCAGATTTTAGAGTTCCTATATTGGTCTTTGAGGTTTGACTCTCCTTGTTCTCTTTTTTGTCTTTTTTGAACCTAAGACCTATTTTGTCATGTTGAGACCTTTTACTACTCAAAATATCACCAATAACTTTAGTAATCTTTTCAAATATTTGATGTGTATTCAACTTGACTATTTTTTGATCCAATTATGCCTTTAAGGACTCCATTTCTATTCCAAACTTGATGCATTCTTCCTCCTTGATCTTAATACTTATAGTGATAATTTCAATATGAGTTTCCAGCTATTTGAGGATCTCCTCATGTTCATTGGTGTTGTTTCTCATTTTATTTTCAAAGAGATTTATATTTTCAAAGAGATTTATTTGCTCCTCATAACTCTTAATCAATGATCTTAGTTTTGATTCTTCCTTCTTTGGAACTTCAACTCCTCTATAGCACTCACCAATTCTGCCTCAAGGTTCACTTCAGCCTCTTCTTCATCATCCATAAGGATTTTCCCTTTTAATCAACCCTCATTATATATTTATATATCCATGAATAATGTTTAATTATCATCATGATCATTAATATCATCATCACTATCAGATATATTAGTGTCACTTACATCAGATGAGTTATTGTCTTCTTTGGTATAGAAACTTCTCTTGTTCTTGAATGACCCTTTCTTGTCTTCATACTTCCTGAAACCCATTTTGATCTTGTTAAAATTATATATCTTCTTATCATCACCATAATTTTCATCATGTTATTCATCATGCTCATTCTTATCCTTGTTAGGACATTTAGATGCAAAGTGACCAATCATATCCCAGTTAAAGCATTTAAATGGCAACTCGCCCTTATACTTACCTGAACTTTTCCTTAGTTTTTTTAAAAACATGGATTATATCTTATCATCATCAATGTCTATGTGAACATCATCCTTGGACTTCTTACTTTGTGACTTATTCTCATTTTTTAGTACAGCTTCCTTTTTGGAAGGTCTTCTATTACTTGTTCTCACTTCATAAGCAGTTAAGATGCCATGAAGCTCATCCATCTGTAATGTATTAATATCTCTAATCTCCTCTACTGCAAACACTTTTGAATTAAACTTATAATTCAAGGATCTTGGTACCTTTTGTACTACTATTTATTCTTATAACTTCTCTCCTAGACCTCTGATGACATTTAATGCTTCATCTACTCTCAACAAATAAGATGCAATGTTTTCATCCTCCTTCATTCTCAAACTTTCAAATTGCCTTTGGTGAGTTTTTAACTTTACCAAATTAAATTAGGTGTCTCCTTCATAGATGGTCTAAAACTTTTCCCAAATCCCTTTGGTCTTATCATAATTCATGACCTTAAAAAATTTTACTTCTAAAAGACCACACACGATGACATTCATTACCTTAGAGTTGTTCTCACTTGCCTTCTTGCCTACTGCATTAGTTGGTGGTGTAGAGGGTAGAGTGAATCCATAAAAAATATATTTATATATGTCATAACCCAAGGACATTAGATAGGTATTCATTTTCATGCTCTAAAATGCATAGTTATTCCCATTGAATAGAGGAGCCTTATTGGTTGATAAACTTCCTTGTATTTGTTGACTAGACATGCTTGTGCTTCAAGAATCACCTTCAAGATGTTAGACCTACTTCAAAGGACAAGGATATAATACCAATTTTTAGAAGAATAATGACTAAGATAGGGGTTGAATCAATATTCAAAAACTTTCAATCAATTACATTCACTCATCTATGAACTATGAAATCAACACAGTGATCTAGCAATGCATTAAGAACCAATCACATGAGCATGAAACAAGATAACACATCACATATGTCAAAAACCCTCATGGACAATAAAAAACACTAAAATAAATATTGGAAAATTTTTCCTATATTACAATGTATCAAATTTAATTAAGTACCAACCCAACATGGAGCACCAGTCCTAGATTTATCAAGCACCCACTTGACTTTAGCAATCACCCACTTGTTAAGAGGCTACAACCGCCTATGACTAAGCACAAACTAATTCAGAGGACACTTATGTAAGAACCAAACTACAAGGTATCTTTAACTACCTCTTGACCAAGCACTAACTTATTCAAGACCAATTCTGCAAGCACCAACCTGCAAGGAAGCTTCAACTTTGTCTTTGACCAAGCACCAACTCAACCAATCACACTTCCTTCTTCTATTCTTCCACTCGTCTCTTTATCACTCCATCTATACTCTATCCACTATCATACATTAGGAACACATATCTGATACAACTATGATAGCCTCTAAATATAAAATTATCACTCCTTCAGCTTTACTCCACTTGATCTCTCTCAAAACTACCTCCAGGCTTCTTCACTCAACTAGCCCTCCTCAAGACTAAATAGGTCATATGACCTTGATATTAAAATATATAACACATATATTATCTTCATGATATAATTATATTCTATCTCTTGAGGGTTTAAAACATGTTACCAATCCTCCTTAGGCTCATTTATTTATCAATCCATTTGCTTACCCACTATACCTCTAAATAGGCCTAAAATGCCTTGCTTATATACAAGACTCTTAATCACACACCTCTTGGTCAGACACACACCTTAAAAATATTAGGTAAAACCTATAATATGTCTTATATCATATTTTTAACATGGTTTAATCATAATTTGTATCCATCTTGGTTGGCCATAACTCAATTAGGCCTTAATTTCTCTATTAGGACTCATGGAGACATAATTACATTAAGTATCTCTCGTAATGTGTAAAACTTGATTCTTTGGAACATTTTTCACCTCCATAAACATCAATATACTTTCAAACACAACTAAAATATACCTTAACCAAAATCTTCTAAGATCCATAACACCTTTTAGGTCCAACTCCTTCATAAAACCCCTTATTAGTACTTAGTCCTATTATGTACACCAAAAAGTCTGCCTTTCAATATTGAATATCAAACACACCTAAGCCACTCAAAATGATATAAAAAATGCATAAAAATAATATAAATGACCTCAATCTCATTAATAAATTCATTATAAAATTTCACTTAGAGCTTAAGGCTCCAAGAACACCTATGCAACTCACTCACTTAGAACTGCGAGTTTACCTCAAAGACCAGTCATGGTGACTCAGGCCTCCAACACCTATGTATACATTTGTCATGACTCATAATTCATGCAAATTGTCCTATTATATCTCTTTACCATTTATATATATATCATATGGTCAAATGGAAAATATTGGTCTTGCAGACCAATTTCTTAACCCTATATCACACATTCTAAATTGACCCAGACAAGCCATTTTGGATTCAACATTTTCATATCTTTTTTTGAAGTCTAAATATTCTTAAAAGAATTAACATGAATTAAAATTCTTGAAAAAAATATCCATGCACTTGGTCTCATCATTCTATCATGAAAACACACTCAAATTCATCTTCTCACTTTTGCCTAGGTTTTACACTGTTTACACCATTAGGTTTGTCTATGACTGGCTGACTTGAAAGACTAGTTTAGCATATTTTAAGGTTGGAACCTATATATAAACCATAATTAACATGTATTATGAATCTCTATCTTCTTTTACCATTCATTTTCTTTCTTTGACCAATGCAATTTTTGAGAGCTACAGTAACTTCTTGATAAATAACCCTGTATTTGTGTATTTGCTCTCTCATCTGACTAACCACCACCACCTGGAGGTACCTGGGAGAGTTTAACAAAATATCCAATAGTTTTAATAAGCATTTTAATTCATTATGATCTGATTGGAATAATATATTTCACATCATGTCCTTATTAGGGTTTTAGGGAGGTTTAACATTAGTTTTGGTGTTAATGATTGTTCATAAAGGATTGTTCCTTAAATACAAAACCAATGACTATATATCTTATCTATAGCCCTTATCCATCTCTCCTTAATATATTAGGTTCCCATGTAAAGGTTACATGTGCCAAAAAACACTTGAAAGTTCTCAAGTTTGCATACCTTCAGTTTGTGCACTTGAGAGACCTCAAAATCAATTTTCATGCCTTTTCCTACAAACTATGGCCTCATACTTCATGATTACTCATGAAAAAACTTTAATTACCTCTATCCATTCTCTACTTCACATATTCACCTTAAAATATAATCCTCATTCCTCATTAGGTTAGGTAGGGCTAAAAATAGTCTAGTTGGATACCAAGACTGAAGGACCTGCCTTAAAAGACTCACTTTGAAACACTTATAAGTGAATCCACACCTTATTCTCATGCTCACATAACCTTCAAAACATCTCACATGCTTTATTTTACTCACCTCATCATGTCACCATATCATACCTTCACCATGCCATGACTAGGCTCAAGCTTCCATTGCACTTGATACCTTGACCTGTTCCTTCCATGTCATAACCTCAATAAAACATCAAACAAGTAGAAATAATACATCACAACACACTCATATCACTACACCATTCTCTTTATGATGACAACACTCTTCCATATCCTCATACAAGCCTAAAACCACATGACCAAACTTCATATGACTTCACATCTCTCTCAATTCTCATTGTCACATCACATACCTTTGTTCATTGATTTCACTATGCTTCCTTCACATGGATCACCATAAAAATCTTCATGTCATGATTATGCCACAATATGAACATACATTCCTCTGTACATACCTCTTCATATCATGACATCAATGACATATAGATTTATTCATATGCTATGCTTCCTATGTAGACATTAGTTGTTTTCAAAACATCTATCATGACTTGTACCTTCCATGCTCACAAAACTCATGACAATTATCATGATCACACTCTTAAGTACCTTGACATATCACATACTGACATCTATCCTTAGTCACCTTTGACATCAATGACAATACAATCTTGACATGATACACCTTTTTGACATCAATGATAACAACATGCCAACAAGATCTAAATTTGAAAAAAAATTGTTAGTTTATTCCATGTCATATGGTTTTTGTTTTTAAAAATTTCTAGTGAAATGTAAAATTTTATTAAGGGGTTGTAAAGTTAATGTGGGTTCAGGAGAAAAGGCCTTATTCTAGGATGATAAATGGATACTAAATTCTCCTTTAAGGGTCACTCAACCTGGATAAAAAAGTAGTAACATGATGAAATAAGATGTGGGGGATAAATTTGTTGATTATTGGGAAATAAAGAAATAAATTAAAGTCTACAAAATCATTCCATGTGAAGCCTTCAATTAGGAAGAAAGAGATATAATCCATGAATTAAATAATCTTCTTAAAGGCTATCACATTAGCAAATCAATTAGGGAGGTTGAAATAATGTGGACTTAATCTATGTATATAACTATAGTGTTAAATTATGGTAAATGGTGTCCTTGAACACTAATCTAGATTGTTTTCCTTGGAATACAATATGGGATAAATACCTCATACATAAAATTAATTTCTTATTTTAGCTTGAGGTTCAAAATAAGATTCTTACTTTGTACAAGTTGGTGAAGAGGGGTCTAATGATTCTAAAATGAAGTTTATTGTTTGAATATAATGCTAAAAATGTGTCTCATCTTCTTATTCAAGGCCATTTTCATACAAAAATTTGAGGATTATTCTCAATGAGTTTGAGGTCTTTTAGGTCCAACCAACTTCAATTTTAGATTTTATCCTTAGATGGTCATCTCTCTTTATCGGAGATATCCTCAAAAAACTATGGAAACTAACTATCCCTCATGTGTTTCAAGGATTATGGTGGGAAATAAACCAAATAATTTTCCATAACCAAAATATATTGGTAGAAAGGATGGCATGAAGAATAACTCAATCAATTCTTGAGAATTTCTTAGTGATAAAGAGTAAGCTTAAAGATAAGATAAGGGATGATGAAATCAAAATTACATCCAATTTAAAATTAAGAAATGTATAGATTGATATGAAGGATCAAAGGAAGCTAGATAGAATAAATGTTAAGTGGTAGGTGAAGGTTAACTTTGATAGATATTTTTAAGTGTAATCCAGGGGAGGCTAGTAGAGGAGGTATACTAGGAAACAGTAATGGGAGCTTAGTCACTTCTTATGCAGGTAACTCAGGAACTCAAATTAATCATTTGGCTAAGGCTAAGGCAATTTTTATAGGGCATTCAATTGGCCAAGAAATGGGGATCACTCATTTGATTGTAGAAGGTGATTATTTCAACATCATTAATTGTTTATCCAATAAGAACTCACCAAACTAAACCATATAAAATATGAATAATGATGTTACAAATAGAATCCAACATTTTCAAGCTATTCATATTTAACATGTGTATAAAAAAGGGAAAAAAATGGTAGATTAGTTCACAAACAAATGGGTTACTAATGAAAAAAAGGAACAATAGAGGGATATTCAAGGTCTACCAAGAGAGGTGTTATAAATTATTAATGGGGAAGCTAATTGGTCAATCTAGTTTGAAAAATGGGTTACATGAGACCAAGGTTTTTATTGAAGGAGAACCTTTAATCATTGATGATAGTAATAATAAGTATTTCATGATTTTGAAAGAGGCCTATAAGGATTGGCATGATGGAAACCATCATTTCAATATCATAAATTCACATTTCCAAATCAGTATAAAATGAAGTTCATAACTCAAAAGGGTAGCAAGCATGCCAATCATCACCTTGATAACATCAACGAGCTTTATCATAGCAATGATAGGACATACACTCTCATTAACATTTATGTGAGGATTATTATTCATTATTTGCATGATTTCAGGAGGGATGCAAGTTTAAAGGATATTTGTAAAAGGTTTGTGATTGTAGAACTCTTAAAAGGTACAAAAAAACACCACCAATAGTTTCTCTTGGTTGTGGAACAAAATGGGGGGAGATAAATGTCATGTTGAACCTTTGGTAGTAGAATCAGTAAAGAAGAAAGCTACAGCATGGGGGATTCTTCAATAGGGAAAATTTTCCACCTTCATAGAAAAGATTTTGGGATTTTATCCACACATCTTGGTGAAATTCACAAAATGTTGGAAGGATAGAGTAATGACAATGATGGGTGTATGATTTACTAATTATGAAGACTACATAAAATAGGTCATATGTATGAGTATTGAAGGCATAAAAAATTTCAAATCAAAGGGAAATAATAGTGAGGAGGTTATGTTTTTATTAAGGGAGAAAGAAAATCTTATTGATTTCCAAGGAGCATTTTTGAGAGTCTCGATGCCCATCCCATGTAATTAAGTTCTCCATTAGGTGATGAGATACATTATTCTTGAAGGTATATTTTAATGTGCCTATTATTATCATTTGGCCTTCCTTAACCACTTTAGGCATAAAATTTTAATAAGATTTCCATTTTATCTGCTTCTTTCTTTGGAAAATTTAGTTTTGGATGTTCAAGCAGAAAAATATATTCTCTACTTACACCAAGCTTTGATTTATTTATTTTTCCTTCATGATAGAAGTCAAGTTACTAGAGCTAGCCCTATTGTAAAAATTTTTGAGCCCAAAAAACCTAGTTCATCCCCTAAAATGGTTGTGGGGGAAAGTGGGGATGGAATCTCTAACCCTAGGAGGTCTAAAACCATCACTATTAAAATTTCTATAGAAGTTAAATATTTTGTGATAAAGGATAAAAGTGTTATACCAAAATAAGATAAATACCCTAGAAAATAAAAACTTGTTGAATAAAAATAACCATGTTTCATCCTCGAACACTAGTCATTCTTATCCTTCTCATAGTAATGCCTATGATGAGAGGAGTGAAGAATCTAATCTTCAGAAGTCTCTATATCATAATATTGCTTATTACAAATAGAGCAAGGACCAAGAAGTTGAGACTAGTAGTGGTTAAAGAAAAATCCTTGATCTGGATGATGGTAATCTTTAGAACAAATTTAATTATGTGGAAATGGATATTGATTTCAAAAAAATTATTATGAAGAGGATAATGAAGTACAATGATATTTTATAGGAAATTTTGAAACAAATAGAAATGGCAACAAATGGGGGAGGAAATCAAGCTAAAAGTGAAGGGGAGTGGACATAGACGATGGAAAAATTCAATATAAATATTACCTTATTGGAAGAGAAGATTGATGAGATGGATGTGGAAAGAGAGAAATTGAAGGAGCATATAAATAAGTTAATTCAATTTAGTATGACATCAATAAAAAAAATTGTTGGGATAAGTGTACAAAGTTGGTGGAAAAAAAGAGGCCTACCCATGGACATGTTTTTTCTAAAAAAAAGGAAACCTCAACATCTATAGATTATTTGAGATGACTACACTCAAAATTTGAAGATGATATAAGAACATGAATTGTAGCATTTTGAGTCTAATTTTTAAACTAATATTTTTTAAAAATATTGTCAAGTATAAATAGGTCAAACCCTTCTTTTTTTTTAAGATTAGAGAGTTGGTCATGCAATCCTCATTTTTTTAGCATCATTTAGTATTGTTTGAAACCCTTTGGTAGAAATCTAGATAAGATCATCTAGTTTGTGACCTTTACACACACACACACACACACACACACACACACACACACACACACACACATGTGTCTACATACATACAAGTAAATAGCTCTTGAAAACTAGAAAAAAATGGATACTTGGTCGTGTGGTCCCCCTAACTACCTCAAATAATTATTTTTTGATTGTGTATAAAATTAGGCCTAGTTTGTGACTATAATTTTTTTTTGTATTGATATCAATGAAAAAAATATATAGATATGTATAGTTGTGGCATATAGTGGCCTAAAAAAGACATGCTTAGAAATCAACATAGATGAAAACCTTAAATAGTCAAAAAATTAAAACAAATTATATATTTGGAAAGAGGAGTGTGTGCTCGATGTCATAGTAATAGTTTTAAGAAATGTTGCAATAAAATTCATAGTGTTAATGATGGAAATTATTTTTTATTATTTTTATTCAAAAACATGTATTTAGATGTGTGTTTATAGGTCCAAGCCTTAGGCTCAGGAATCCAACCCATTTCTGAGCCAAAAGGCATGTTTTTGAAATTTATTTTAGTAATTATAAGAAATTAGGGTCACTCTGCATATTATAGAACTGGTCTCACAACTGCATGACTTACAATTTGGGTGATAATTTTTCAAAACAAAATCTAGTTAGAACTTAATCATTTTTAAGATTTTAGTATTGAACCTAAGGATTTCAGGGCCTAACTTTTGCAATTGATGTCCATTTTGGGTAAACATATAGTCATTTTAAAGGTTTTGGGGCCTTTCATATTGCTTGTTGGCATTTTTAAGAGTTCTCAATTTGTTAAATTTAAATTTTATAAACTAAATAACACCCAACCACTCCTTTATATTGATTTTACTTACGATTATGTCCCTTACAGGATAAAAGTGACACAACAAAACTAAAATCATTTGTGACTATGGTAAATAGGGACAATTTAGGGCACATTTAGGCATAGTCAATCCTATTATATTTAGTCGCCCCTATTATATTTGAATTCATGCCAAAGTGGTGTGCATGTAGAAAAATAGGTTACATTGGTTACCCATGTACACCCATCCACCCCTTCATATCAACTTTACTTACGATTAGGTCCCTTATAGGCCAAAAGTGACATAAAAACACCATATTTGCTTATGACCAAGGTAAATGTAAATAAGTTTAAGCACATTTGTGCATGACCACCCCATTTATTTTAAAAAATAATGCATGGTTGTGGAAAATTAAGTGGTGATATGACCCTTACACATCAACCACCAATTTATGTTGATTTTACTTATGATTAGTTCCATTATTTCTAAAATTGACACAGTGCCATATCCACTTGTGACCATGTAAATTTGAATAATTTATATCACATGTATGCATGATCACCCTAATTCACTTTTAACTGAATCTAAATTAGTGCGATTGGGGAAACATAAGTCATATTGATGACCCGTGCACACCAAACCACCACTTTATATTATTTTTACTTCAAATTTGAGTATTTATAGGCCAAAATAAACACAATAATGGCATATCCACTTGTGATGAGGGAAAATACAGATACTTTGGAACACATTCATGTATGATCAACTCATTTCACTTTGCATTGAGGATAAATTGGTGTGATTGGGACAATATAAGTTTCATTGGTAATTGGTACACACCCAATCTCTCCTTTATTTATTTTACTTACAATGAGGTCCCTTATAAACTAAAAGTTACATAACAACACCATATCCATGTGTCTAGGGTAAATGAGGATAATTTTGGGTACAGTTATGTATGATAACCTTGATAACCCCAATCCACTTTAAATCTAGGCCAACATGGTGTAATTAGGGAATGTAGGCTTCATCAATGATCTTCGCACACCCAACCACCCATTTATACTAATTTTACTTTTTATTAGCCCTTTTATAAACCAAAAGTGACACAAAAACATTTTATCCACTTGAAATGAGGTAAAATGGAGAAATGTTTGGACACATTTGTGCATGATCACCCTAATTCACTTGAAATTTAGGCCAAAGTGGTGTGAATGGGGTAATTTAGGTCTTGGTTTTGTGTGCATGCATCATCAATGTGATTAAGTTCCTTATGACAAAATCCACACAACATCACCATATCTACTTATGACCAAGACAAATTCAAATGATTTGGGGTACATATATGTGTGATCACCCAAATTCACTTTGAAATCAAGCCAAAATGGTATGATTGGGTTAATATGGGTCACATTGGTGACCTACTCATATCTAAACACCCTTTTATGTCATTTTTACTTGAGATTATGTGGATTATAGGCCAAATTCAACACAACAACACTATATTTATTCTTATCTAAACTATAGGGACATGATATTTTCAAAGTGTGCCCCAAAAACACAAGACATCGACCCCACTATATCTATATGACACTACACTTTAGGTGGTATGCCTCTATTATGTTACATATAGCCTTTATCATGTCACATGTATATATTATATACACACACATGAGATGAGTTGTATGTGAGTCATGAGCCATGGTTATTGTCTCAAGACAAGATAAGGGATAGCCTATATGATTCTAGTTAATGGCATCACAATATTCAATGGGACCACCACACCAATGCAACCCATACATAATTAAACACATTCAATGACATCAATTGGTTGAAATAAACTATCATATCAATAAGGTATGTATTATCCATCATATCATGTTACCCACACCCATTCCATTATCAATCACATCAGCATCATGTTACACATAGAGATGACATTGGTGTATTCTATGATATGGATACATACTAAATCACATAAATCAGGCATTGGGTACATTGAGTTAATTTGGTGATACCATATATATTATGTATATAATGTCATCACATTGATAATTGACAAACTTTTTAAATCATTAATAGACTTGTTCAGTGGATAGAGTGAACTAGATATAACTGATAGCATTGATAGACCTTGGCCCATATCTCTATTCACTCAAAATCTATATCTAAATCCATATGTGGGGTGGGGGTACCAATATATATTGTGTTACTTAAACTATATACTATGCTAATGTTAATCAAACTTTATATCTATATAGTATGGGGTGGTTGTGTGGTCATGTCATTTTTCATTAATAAATTGATGGCATATCATTCATTCATATTTGTTACAATCAAATGATCTAATCATATTATGTATGTAATATGATTCACATTGATTCATTCACTAAGTATGGACCTGACCTATATAGATATGGGATATGGATATAGCATTGATCCAGTATGGCCATACCCATATTTGATGAAGTGGGGTGGAGTAATTGGTGAACTCATTAGGCCCATGACATGAAGACTACAGGTTTAAACCCTATGCGCCCCTCACCTCCTTAAATATATATAGGGATTGGTGAGTTCCCATATATATATAGGGGCCCTCAATTAATATAATCAATTAATTGAGTCTTTATCTATAGACAGGGGGCCTCATTATCCCTAGATATAGATAAGGATGGCTAAGTTCCCATATATAGATAAGGGCCCATGATTGGTTTATAAATTGATTTCTTGATTGACCGTATATATATAATGGTACCCCCACCCCTAATATTTATTGATATCAAATATATAACATCATTCATTAATTATTAATGCATGAGTAATGTGTGAATAATTGACCTTATGCCCTTATGTCTATTTAGGATATAGATAGGGCATATATAATACAATGGGCACACTAGTGGATGGTGTATTTACCCTCTATATAAATATGGGGAAGCCTTATATAGACTGACCATTTATAGTTGAGGTTGAGAAAGGTCCCATAATATATGAGGGGCATTTGTTTGATGATTGACCCTAGATATTTATATGGTAAGGGCACCACATAGAGATTGGTGGGGCTTGATTGACATATCTATATATAGGAGAAATTGAGGGGCCCACATTCTAGTGAGTGATGTATAAATTTTCCATTATATTTATATAGGGCATAGATAATATATTAATGAATTTAGGGATAATACCACACTCAATTGATACCCAAAATTTTGGGATGATAATTAAGAGAGAATGGTGATTATGTGATCAAGAAGGCATCCATACCCATCTCGAGGATTAAAGGACTTCTTAGGCTGTATCATATTATATTACATAAATTTAATAGATTATATCAATAATTCTATTCTATTTTGGAAGAACACCAATAATTATTGAAAATAACATTAATGATTACCGACAAGAATAAGGGAGCAATGGACAGACCATTCATAAAATGTGGAATCTATAGACTATACCCAAATTTCTCCATGCCTCTATATAAGGAAGGGAGGGGCTCAATTGATTTAGATTAAAATGTGTATTGAAAGGAGGGGTCAAGGTAGAATAGTCAAGCTCAAATAATGGTGCATAAACCATATTATCAATATCCTCAGTAGCAATTAACATGATATATCTAAAAGTTATAAAGATAGTGGTGTTGGTACACTATTTAATTAAAAATGGATGAATGTGCTCATGCAACTATGGAGAATGCCTGAATGTGCTTGTACATGAATTTTATTGGTAACAAATGGGTTTAGTGTTGTTAGATTAATTTTGGCCTATAATCTCTATAATCTCAAGTAAAAATGTCATAAAGGGGTGGTTAGATATGCACAGTCACTGATGCAACCCAAGTTTCCCCAATCATACCAATTTGGCTTGATTTCAAGGTGAATTTGGGTGATCACACATAGATGTGCCCTAAATCATTTACATTTGTCTAGTTTATATGTGGATAAGGTGTTTTTGTATGGTTTTTGACACATGAGGGACTTAATCTCAATTAAAATCAACATAAAGAGGTGGTTTGGTGTGCATAAATCATAAGTGCAACCTTTTTTTACCCATATCACCTACCATTTTATCTTAAATTCAAAGTGAATTAGGGTGATCATGCATACATGTGCTATAAATTATTCACATTTCCATGGTTGCAAGTGGATATGGTGTTGTTGTGTCACTTTTAGTATATAATGAAACTAATCACAAGTAAAATTAGCATAAATTTTTGATTGGATGTGCAAGGGTCACAATATAATTTACATTGCCATAATCACACACTTCCCCCTTAATTAGAGAGAAATGGGGCAATCATAAACAAATGTGCCTAGAATTATTTACATTTACCTTGGTCGTAACTAGATATGGTGTTTTGTGTTTCTTTTGGCCTATAAGGGATCTAATCACAATTAAATTTAACATAAATGGGTGGTTAGGTGTGTATGTGTCACCAATGTGGTATATGTTTCACTATGCACACCACTTTATCATGAATTCAATTTCAATTTGGGTGACCATGCATGAATGTGGCCCAGCTTATCCCCATTTACCTTGGTCACAAATGATTATGGTGTTGTTGTGTCAGTTTTGGCCTATAAGGAACCTAATCGTAAGTAAAATCAACATGTTGGGTGTGCATTAATTTGTAACATTTAATTTTAACAAACCTAAAACTTTTAAAAATGTCATTATATAATCTATAAGTTCCCAAAACCTAACAAATGACTATATTTTAACACAAAATGGACATCAATTGTAAAAGTTATGTACTGAAATCCTTAGGTTCAATACTCATATCCTGAAAATGACTAATTACTGACCATATTGGATTTTGAAAAACTATCTTCCAAATCTTAAGTCATGTAGATACAAGACCAACTATAGAATATGCAAAGTGACCCTAATTTCTTATATTTACTAAAATAAATTTAAAGCATAAAACTTATACTTAACATTTATTTTAGTAGACCAACCCCCCTACCTTTTATTTTCCCATATTTTTGAATTTTAAGTTTTCTGCTTGCATCTCTTAGGAACATGTACACATTATAACATGTACGTGCTTTTGTTATGTGTAATTTCAAAAATGTGTATTATTCAAAAACATTCATACTTGTATACTTTTAGGAACATATATGTGTTTTTACATGATTAAAACACATATGTGCTCTAGGCTTGGTGTTTACCAAATCTACAAAACATAATGTGTACGTGTTATTACAATAACATGTACACATTCTAGGCTTGGTGTTTACCAAGCCTAGAAAACCTAACTCATATGCATTGTTACAATATGTGTACGTGTTTTGGTATTTTCATGAAAATGTCCATGAAATTATCCCTCAACTCTGTGCACTTTCCCACTACAAGTATCCATATGTTGAAATAATACCTTAGGGAAAAGAAAGAGGAATAGATAAGTAACAGATTTAGTAAGAAATTAAAGATGCATGGAAAAGGAAATAAGGTTGTAGAGAAAGAAATCAAGCTTTAGAAGAATAAGGAATTCATCAATTTCATGGATGAAGATTGGAATCTAGCTGAAACCTTAACCAACATTGTTGACTCTTAATTGGTTTTTATATGTCTTTTTATTATTGATTTTATATAGAGTGGATGTTTATTGTAAATTTATTATGTTTTAGTCTAGCTGGGTTTTGTTGTGCCCTAAGTGTTGTGTTTTGTCTCTAGTATTATAAGTTACAATAGACATTGAGGACATTTATAATATGTATGATGAGAAGGGCAGAGGAAGATGTATTAAAGAAAAGGTCCAAAGTAGTTATATTAGATGAAGTAGATGGATGGCATCAATTTTGAATATATTTCTTACAAATAAGAGGGTTAATATTAAAAGTTATGAGGAAGAGTCTGAAGGTGATTGGGAAGTACCTGCTAGGTTATTGAACATATATAATGATCTAATTTCCCCAATTGGAAATATTATGAGGTATGGCTAGTTTATAAGCCACTACCACTACTTTATGAGGCAATTACAATTTGGAGGCATAGTTATCAAATCAGCCCATCAATAAATATCCCAGAAACAGGTTTTGGCCTCTTCATTTTGACTATAATCAAAGTTAAGTCTACTAATCCACTTCAATCATGCCTCCTAATAATTCCTTTTTACGGCCCAGCATATAGTTTTTTAGATTGGAATAAATTGGTCAAGCTCAAATTTAGTATGTATAAATATGGTATTTTCATAAATTCAAAAACTACGGTAGAAAACATTTATTTTGAACCAAAAAATACCCACATAATATACGATCATATGTACATTGATGGTAGTCCCAATGCATTTAAAAATATTATGGTTTTCATTAATAGTACACATAGTTATAAATGCTTTAGCTTCTCCCAATTTTCAATATATAGAGTGTGTTAATGACAAAGAGAATGATATGCCTCAAATTTTATCACATTATGCCATGGTAGAAGTGATTTTCAATATAACTTTTGGTGAAAAAATAATAATTGATTATCCATTCAAATGGATAAATCCAACATTTGTAAGTAAAATCATGTATCGATCATTTATTAATAATGATGAATTCTTGTAGACACATAAATTAATATATATTGCTAAAATAATGCACTTATTACCATCCTCTTATACACACATAGCATATGTCTAATTCCATGGTTTCAAACTATTATTATTCTACCTCTATGTGTGTGACCCTTACCCTTGAACAACTTTGATATATAACATTCTTATTCATCACTCTAAACAACCTAAAATCATTATTGGACTGATCCAAACTTCCATTTTAGTTGTATTTACTCCTTTTACAAGGTTTCTTCTTCAATACTATCCCACTCGTCGGTACTGTTTGATTATGTCAGTCACATCCTCTTACCAAATAATGGTTATTTTCTCATATTCAAATCTACCTAACAGATCTCTTATATGTTTTGTAAATCCCACTTGATAAATTTCTAAAAATATCACTATAAAGTTATATTTTCTCACCATTGTTCACTAGAAGCTAATATCATTGAAAAACATTAGAACATGTCTAACTACACATTAAAAGGAACTCATATATTCTTCCTAATTATGAGTCCACACAACCCTAGTAGTTGTGAGCTAAGTCTGAATACACCTCCAAAGTCACAAGCCATTATTGAAGCACTTAATCATAAAAGGATTGCACCAACATATAGTATTACATTAATATATTTAGATGCACTGCCATATCATGGGATAACTACATGGAGCTTGATCCCTCTTTAGGGTATTGGTATGTATGTAATACTCAATGTACGGGGTGTTGAGGTAAAGCACAAATTTAGCCACTAACCCCTTTTTCTCATTTATCTTATTTATCTATCATGGTCTATTGATATAGGATTCCAAGTGAAGAATAAGGCATATAGTGGCTTCTACAATGAATAAAATAGATACGATCACGCACACATAACTTACATGTGAAGGCACATTGATCCAAATTTAAATATAAATTTAAAACCCTATCAAATGTCAGTTCACCCTACAAACACTAACGTAGACCGACCTTATCCCAAGTAGATGTGAAGCCATGATCCTAATTCACAATGATCATTCATAGCCCTACAACAAGTTTCACAATCATAGTCACAATCCTAAATGTTTGATTTCTATTTAAGTTGTTCCTCTTTGGTACTTTCCCATTTTAGCATATTTCAAAATACAGTAAGTTATAGATCATTTAGTGTGATTTATGCCAAATTTATTATAGTCTAATTTTACTTAGTAATTTGTCTAATTAATACTAAAATCTCTCTTAATCCTAATTTGATAAAATAATTATGTGAGAAATATATTTAATTATCTATAATAGTTAATTTTGATGAATTATATACATAATTTATTTTACTCAATATCTTTAAAAATACATTTAATTACTAAAATATTGGAATAGTTTGACATTATTCTATTAAATGTATATTTTTACGTAGATTAAATCAATATGGTAGGAGGGTAATATCTATAATAATGGATTTAACTTCACTCCATATGAATCTTATGCATCTTATGCTAAAAATGGGGCCATCTCACCTTAACGATCTAATCATCTTGCCAATTGAAATTTTATTTTGATTTAATAACAAAAAAAATCATGAGAATCGATCCTATGACACCATTTCTTGTGGTACCAGGAGAGTTTGTGTTGGGTTTTCTACATAAAAACTAGTGATTGGTGTGTGGGAAGTGCAATAGTGAGAAGTTCAAGGATGAATGGCAAAGGTAGTACTTTGATTTCATCAACCATATATCACTTACATAAACAAGGCTACATTTACTTATGGGAGTTTCAAGAAGAAGGCCCTTTTCCTATTTTTTTAGCACTCTGATGGTGATACTTAGTCTACAAGGAGCATTGTAGTGGATATATATGTAAAAAGTGTCAGTAGGGAGGAGACATGCCAAGTGTTTGATAGAATCCCAAAATGAGCTATGGTAGCCTAGATTGCTTTGAATCCTTGAAAAGTGTTTATAAAAATTATGACAAACACAATAATGGTATAATTAGTGTAGGCATGAAACTTGGTGGAAATTAGGCAACATATCAAATAATGGTTCAACTTCTCTCTAGGAAAACCATGTGTTTATGGGTACATCTGATAGACATGTGGTTGATCTTAAGAGGAAGCTAGAGAACACTCAAGGGATTCTAATATATCAATAATATATATTATATGATGGAAAATAAATTGAGTATCATACTCCTCTGTCGAGTTAAAATATAGGTAAATATTCCACCTTCCTTTTGGTGTTAAGATTACATGGAAGAGTTTCAAGTGTAGGGAAGCCATCTACCTTTAAACTTGTGTCCTTGATAGAAGTGGTGAAAATTTCAAGTACTAAACCAAGTATAGGGAATTCATCTTCCATCCCTAGCATATATATTGTGGATCATAGAAGAGGTTCTAATAATAGAGATTACAAAGAAGTGACCCATTTTCAGTGAATTTTAGAAAAAAATAATTCTTTACAAATTTAATGGCTTTTGGAAACCACATCAGCTTTATATCAAGGGATACATATGACATGGATAAAGAATTGTGAGATGTTTTTTTTCTTTAAATGTTTTTCATTGTTTATTTCTTTGATGATGAAGACTACTAGAGAGTCTTTGTCGATGGTCCTTGGTTCTTGGGAACTGTGGGGATTTTCATCACTCCATGGTTTCCATAATTTCATCCAAACACTCTATCAGTTACCAAAATGCTAATTTTGGTTCTACTCCCCAATCGACCTCACATTTTTATTTTTATTTCTAAAAGATGGGAAACTCTTTGGGCACATTCATAAAATCTAATATTGAGAGACAAATAGTGGGTTTTTGCACATATGCTCAAATCTATGGAGATAAAACTTATCAAGGGTCTTCTAGATAAATGAATCTCAAATGTGGAAAACTATAGCACATGCATGTTTTATATTATGAGAATGTCATATATGTAAAATTCTGGTATACCTACATGTTACCTATCCCTAGACAAGAACACATCCTCATAGGAAAAAAGGGATGAAATCATCATCTAGATTAAAAGGTATTCGATGAGGATGATCATAATGCAGAGGAGAAATAACATTTAGAGGATCCTAATAAGAACAAAAAGGGTAAACCAGATACCCAATTTGAGGAATCTATACTCAATATAATGGAAGGAGGATAAGATAATAATACCTCTATGGGATTTCTTCGAAAGGGACCTCGTTAAGGGGAGTGAAGAGAATGTACATGATTTGGATAACTCATATTCAAATAAGGAGTAAAAGACTTATTTGAATTTAGAACCCATGATTTCATACACACCTTTAGAATAACAAACTTTAGATCTGCATATAGTCACATAAGAATCCTCTCAAGGGGTGTGGTAGGAGTTTCAAAAAAAAGGCAAAAAGGGCAAGATTGAATATTATCCGAGAAATAGTTGTCATTAAATTTGGCTCTTGAATGTTGGTTTTATGTTGTAACTAGTGGATTCTTGCTTAGTTCTGGCTTATTACTATTGGTTATCTCTATGTCTTAGTTGGTAGTTCATGTATGCCCTGAGTTTTTATCCTATTGGTTATTGGATTATTATAATTGTGGTTATATTTTGATTTTCAATACAAGGGTAAGGGACCCTTCAACCCTTAGTTACCAATTTTAAAAAACAACATTTAATTACTATGTAATTGTAATTTTATAATGTATGGATATTGCAATTGAATTTAATTAATATTTGTTGGGAGGATAAACCGGAAGCACACAATTTGATTACCAAACCAAGCAACTTAATATGCAGAAATTAACCAGATTCACCAAGTAACTAGAATTCAGAATAACACATGATATGAGAGACAATACACAAATTGTATTAACACTTTATACAAAAAAGAATACAATAAAGAAGATGCCACTTCTTCTCCACCACCTTACAGAGGTTTCCCACACCTCAAGTGAACAGTAATTCTCCTCCCCAAAGCTCTCCCTCTCACAGGTCCCAACACCCAACTCAAATACAGAGTTGGTGTTCACCTCCCGTGCTCCACGCACTCCACAAGCACTCCACGTGCTCCACAAGTACTCAAGGTACTTCAAGTAGATCTCCCATGAATCTGCAACAACCTGCAATTCAACAGACCATACTTATGGAAGGAACTCCCTTGCCTTCCTCTTGCTCTATCCGAGTACACACCTGTACTCCAAGTAGATCCTGCCTGATACTGCTCCCTGTTGTGTTGCTGTCTATATGACCTTGCACACCTGCAAATCAAACAACAGTTCTGCTCACCTGTGAACCTCGACCTTGCACACACATACACCTGCAGATCAATGATCTTACTTACCATGTAGATCTCCTATATAGGCCATGCAACTGTGACCAAGATCCTACACTCTTGAAGAACCCAGCTGGCTCTCCAATCCAGCACCAACACACCTGGTACTGAGGCACTAGGAGGAACGCACCATTGCTCTACCTCACACATAGAAGGAGCTTATAATTATGCTCTCTTACTCCCTAGCACACTTTTCCAATACAACCATGAGTCTATTATATAGATCTCATCCAAACAATGATTAGACATCTAATTACCATAATTAGATCCGCAGCAATGAGTCTAAAATTAGCACTCATCATGCAAACACTTGGTTCGTCAACCCATTGCCCGTAATTAACTCACAGTCAAACCACACAGGTGATCGATGTCGGTCCCTGTCTACCTGGGGTCACCGACGCCGGCCGATATATGACCGACGTCGGTTGCCTTCCTGTCTTACCCTGCCGACGCCGGTTGGCCAGACCAACGCCAAACACTTCTGACACTTCGGCAACTCATTCTGCAACCTCCTCCATGTCTGCATCAGTGAAGCTTTTAGCTCCACAATCCTAACAATCTCCCACTTGGAGATAAACAGCTGCACTGTACCTATACTTGTACTCTGTCTAATCGGTTTCCTGGTTTGTATCACTCTTCAAGCTCCCACCTGAAGACAACCCACCACACATCTCGTGGTGTACCACCTGTCATCCGAGTACCCTGCCACATCCGAACCTACAACACCTGTAGTGAAGTCCTGACCCTGCATAGCAACACCTGCTGCCGGTCCCTCTCAGAAAACCTGAGAACCCACTTCCCCGAATTGGCTCCTAACTCTCTAACAGCTCCCACTGCATGGGAATACTCAGGTCTATACCAGACCTCATGTGATTTCGGACACTGTACCTGTCCAGCCCTTAGTGTGCTCCGGCTCTGCATCCTGAACCTCGTAAACACCTGATTCACATCAGCTCCCACTCGAGACAAAATCAACCTGTGATTTCCATGTCTCCCATGTCAAAGAATTCCGCTGCTCCAAACTCCTCATGACATGCCACTGAACTAATCTTACCCTTAGCTCAGCAAAACCCTGTATGTACACCCCTGCTAGCTAGCATACTATCCACATACAGCAATAGAATGATGTCACGACTCATCATCCCCCTGGTAAGACAAACCACAGTAGTTACCTGACACTGACTGAAGCCATGCTCCGTCCTCCACCTGTCAAAACCTGTACCACTGTCCTACAGCTCCACAAGACCATATACCTGATCTTCCGTCTCACGTATCCATTCTCTCTATTCTTCTACTAAGGTATCCATTCATCTCTGTGCTTTCATACCTGCTGGCATCTCTACCAAAACACACCTGTCTGGTTCTCCTCCAAGGAATCACATCCTCATCCATGCCAAGCTCACACCTGTTTTCTGGATCCTTCCTGCTCTACAATCAGCAACAAGTATGAAGAAGAGGAACACGAATTTGAGGGCCTACTTACGCCTTCAGTCCTCTGTATGGGTGTTTGAGACTCCTTGACAACATGCTGTCCACCCAAAATTCGTTACAGTGACCGACCTCGGTCACTCCACAGTCTGCATCCGACTGACGTCAGTTCCATGCGTCTGTACCTGACTACCAACCTGCCAGCGCTGGTGTCCCTGCTGCCGACGTCGGTCCTCCTAACCGACATTGGTCTTACATACTACCGACGTCGGTCCCATGACCGACATCGGTCTTACCCTGCCCGACATCGCCAGCTTCGGTCTGCACATGACCGACATCGACACCTGTCTGTTCGACGCCAGTTCCTCCTGATCGACATCGGTACCTGTGTTCGCCTGTGAGTGATGACTTTTTACCTGCGAGCTTCTTTGAATCAAAACCCATGTCCAAAATGCCCTGCTCAAAAGTATCCAGCCACATCCACTGGGTTCTGTCCGCCATCTCCTCCATAAACACCAAGGCTTTCCAGTTCTTAAGCTTGTCAAATATATCTGTCTTCCGCTTAAGAACATGCATCTCCTTCCTGCTCATGTGACCAAGCCTACGAAGCCACGTCTTCACAACAAAAGAAGAATCAGTAATATAAACAAGTAGATAAAGGGTACCTGTTTTCTTACCACCAGCTAATTCAAGTGCATCCGCTGTGAGAGTTCTTGTGCATCTCTCATCCCCCAATCTTTCTGAAGAAATTAGCCATATCTCCAAACCTGGGACCTGCATGACCTTCATCAACACCTGTGTGTTGGCCGCCTACAATTTTAGCTTCACTTCCCCTTTGCCAATTCTTTGGCAAGGCTCACCAGCTCCTCTACCTGGAACTGCATGGAAAGAGGCAACTGAATCTTTTATCCAAGATTCAACTTTATCCAAGAAACCTGCAAACACATCCTGTGCAACAACACCTGCTACATCTGTATCTTCAGTTTCTTCATGCTGATCTGCTACCAACCAACAATAATCTTTTACCTGCTCTTTCTTTCCATAGGACCGTGAGTGACCATCTGTGCTTTTCAACTCCTCCATTCTTAGCTTACTTTGATCTGCCGTTGCTCTACTCCCACTCGATCAGAAACCCCTGAGAGTGCCCTGTAACCAAACACAAAACCTGCTTCCTCCAACCTTAGCTCTGATACCACTTGTTGGTATCAAGCTATGAGCCAACAACCTTGCTCTGATACCACTTGTTGGGAGGATAAACCGGAAGCACACAATTTGATTACCAAACCAAGCAACTTAATATGTGGAAATTAACCAGATTCACCAAGTAACTAGAATTCAGAATAACACATGATATGAGAGACAATACACAAATTGTATTAACACTTTATACAGAAAAGAATACAATAAAGAAGATGCCACTTATTCTCCACCACCTTACAGAGGTTTCCCACACCTCAAGTGAACAGTATTCTCCTCCCCAAAGCTCTCCCTCTCATAGGTCCCAACACCCAACTCAAATACAGAGTTGGTGTTCACCTCCCGTGCTCCACGCACAACACAAGTGCTCCACGCACTCCACAAGCACTCCACGTGCTCCACAAGTACTCAAGGTACTTCAAGTAGATCTCCCATGAATCTGCAACAACCTACAATTCAACATACCATACTTATGGAAGGAACTCCCTTTCCTTCCTCTTGCTCTATCCGAGTACACACCTGTACTCCAAGTAGATCCTGCCTGATACTGCTCCCTGTTGTGTTGTTGTCTATATGACCTTGCACACCTGCAAATCAAACAACGGTTCTGCTCACCTGTGAACCTCGACCTTGCACACACATACACCTGCAGATCAACGATCTTACTTACCATGTAGATCTCCTATATAGGCCATGCAACTGTGACCAAGATCCTACACTCTTGAAGAACCCAGCTGGCTCTCCAATCCAGCACCAACACACCTGGTACTGAGGCACTAGGAGGAACGCACCATTGCTCTACCTCACACACAGAAGGAGCTTATAATTATGCTCTCTTACTCCCTAGCACACTTTTCCAATACAACCATGAGTCTATTATATAGATCTCATCCAAACAATGATTAGACATCTAATTACCATAATTAGATCCGCAGCAATGAGTCTAAAATTAGCACTCATCATGCAAACACTTGGTTCGTCAACCCACTGCCCGTAATTAACTCGCAGTCGAACCACACAGGCGACCGACGTCGGTCCCTGTCTGCCTGGGGTCGCCGACGCCGGCCGATATATGACCGACGTCGGTTGCCTTCCTGTCTTACCCTGCCGACGCCGGTTGACCAGACCAACGCCAAACACTTCTGACACTTCGGCAACTCATTCTGCAACCTCCTCCATGTCTGCATCAGTGAAGCTTTTAGGTCCACAATCCTAACAATATTTAAAATGTAATTCACTTATTAACATAAATTATTTTTGTACAATGGATGAACATGATAAAATTGAATGAAAAATTAAAAAAATGTTTCCTTTGTGATACATCATCTTTCCCTCTTCATGATGATGATGGTGCCATACAAATTTAGGTTCAACCACCTAATACACCATCACCAACCACATCAACACCTCCACTAACACCACCACTTTTACCTTAGCAATATCATGTACGGTGAAAGACATATAGGAGATCAATCTAAATAATAAATGAGCATGTTAAAATGACTGATCTCCCTCTGAGACATTCATATTCAGAGATACAACCACCTCCATATCAATTGGATCAAGATTGTGTTTACAGTATTATATGAAGATTGAAAATTTTATAATAATATTTAAATTTTTTTAAATTAATGGGCTTCACTTTATTTATATAACATTATTTTTTCTAATTAACAAGATATAAAATTAAATACTCTAATTTTCTTAAATTATTGTAATTAATTTTTAAAATTTATAAATTTGCTTAATTTTCTCTAATTTTGAAAATTTCCCAAAATCCCTTAATTTTAAAATTTCCCCAATTTCCAAAAAAAATAATAATTTTTCTAAATTCTAAACTTCCCTAATTTATTAAAAAATTCTCAAATTACATAATTCCCTAGTTTCTCTAATTTTGAAAATTTTTGTAATCTCCCAAAAATTTCCTAATTTCCAAAATTTCCCCAAATTAACTTAATGTTTTAATAATTTTCTCAAATTAATATATTTTTTTTAAGTAAAAAAATACACTGCAAACTTAGAAAAACTTTCACTACATTTGCACCACAAAAACCCTAAAATTAAAAAATAAAAATTAGGGAAAGTCCAACAACCTACCTACCATTATTATTTTTGTATTATGTAAATAATGTGATAGAAAAATATTAGTGTGACAAAAAAGGGGGGAGCAGGGGGAAAGGTGAAGAGGGTCCATTTGACTAAAAATTATGTGAATTTTTTTTTGAAGAGGTAGTACTTCATTTAGAGGAGAAAGGATAAGGCAGTTTTATGAGAAGATGGATCTAAGTTTTCAAGAAGAGAGTTGTGGAGATAATAGTTGCATATATTTTAGCATACTAATATAGTTAAAGAATAAAAGAGGAAGACTATATGAAACATTTAAAAATCAAAGAAAAGAGGTATGGATTGTATTATAATTAATAATTGTTACATTTATATTTATTTTAATTTTGAAAATGAGATATGAATTGAAACATACACCACAAGAAAAAATCAACATAATTTGTAAAAAAAATCTTAGAAAAAAACTTAGTGAAAAACCTAGCAAAAAAGTGAAGAAAATCCTAATAAAACTATACTAAGAAATCATTCGGAAAAACCTAGTCAATACCCTAGAAAAAAATCATATGCAAAAAACCCTAAGAAATAACATAATTGAAACATTGGAAAAAAAAACCCTAACAAAAACCATAGCAAAAAAAATTTGCCAAAACTCTAGTCAAAATTCGTGAAATAAATTTGAAATAAAAACCTTCATATAAATATTATTTATTATAAATAAATAATTTATAAATCATTTTTTCTAATATTAGAGATGCCAAAAAAAATAATCCCATGACCCAAGTCAGATTTATATTTAAAAAACATTAGATAGTGTTGTTTTTGGTGGCTCTAGTGTTCATGTAACTAGAGAACAAGATTAAGAGTATGATTATTCACAGTCTCTTCATAGTCTCATTGATTATTCACATGTCAAGATATATAAGATAAGTTCAACACCCCCTCACAACCTTATTGGTCATTCACATATTGAAGAGCAATGGAGTGTCTCACCACACACAAGCATTGATAGTCTACAAGGTGTGTGGCATTGCCCTGTAGGTATTAAAAACCATTATATTTATTTATTATTTTATATCATTTATATTTATTAATATATTTTTTTCTATTTTTGATGACAAGTTTACTACATAAGTGCAATTGTGTAGTGAAGAGATGGAGTTTCACAATGTTACATGTTGACTATCAACCACTTCAAGGGTGTGACAAAGGTAATTTTTTAATCTATATTTGTAGTCATTTTTTATATTTTTTTTTAAATTTGATGATTTATTAATTAATAGGTTTTTATCCTTATTGTTTAATTGTAGATCATATTTTGTGCCTCTATCACAACCTTCTCATTTTCATTCTTGATATCATATATCGAGTCAAATAGAGACCCCCTAGTAGCCTTTATGAGATTATCTCTTTAGGGTTGAGGGGTGTTGATGATGTTGTACCTCCACTTGAGTCTGATGATAATGAACCAATGTTGGACATAAATTTTGTAATGTGTTATAAGTATTTTAGAGCCATAAGCATGGAGATGCAAGGGCATAGGATGAGCATAGAAGACCACGACACGGGAGAAAATAATGCATAAGATATCATATTTTGTTTAATTGCATATCATATTTTGTGCTTCTATCACAACCTCCTCATTTTTGTTCTTGATATTATATATAGAGTCGATTGGAGACCACCTATTAGCCTTCACAAGATTATCTCTTTAGGGTTGAGGGGTGTTGATGATATTGCACCTCCACCTAAATCTAATGATGATCAACCAATGTTGGATCTAAATTTTGTAATATATTATAAGTATTTTTGAGCCATAATCATGAATATGCAATGGCACAAGATGAGCGTGGAATATTATGAAATGGGATAGAATGATGGAAAAGCTAAAAATAGGGGGAAACAACATGAAATACCTTGGCACAGATGGGTGAGTTGCAAAAGATAAGGAAACATAGAATAAGGAACACAAGACATTGGACTTAGAGAAGTGTAAGAATAAGACAAGGGCACATGAAGTGGAGGTAGTTACAAAGTATTTCACTAAAGTATCAAAGATTAAAGGGAGCATGAATCTAGCACCAGCTCATGAAGGAGGAGGAATGTGAAAGAAAATATCTGGTATAGATAGGGTATATAGGGGGTGTTTGGTCCAGTTCAAAAGGAACTTCATTGTAACAACTCACCATGACTTATTTTTATAAAATAGTCATTGGATTCTCATCTTTAATGTATTAATGATGCAACCTGAGAATGGGTTCACTTATGTATAAATACCTCTTTGGCTTCGTTTAGAAAGTGTTGTTGAAAGTAGTTGTGTGATTTTTATCAAGATAAAGATCAAGAGAGATTATATACTGAATGAAGTACCTTTGTAATCTTATTAAATGAAATCAATGGAACTAATATTTTGTGCATCTTGATGTGTTGAATCTATTTGGTGTTAATTTTGCTTTATGATACTAGAGTACTTTCATTATGTTAATGTGTTAAATGGCTAACTCTAGAGTGATGTTTGTAATTACAATGATTAAATGTGTTAACTTAAGTGCTTAAGTAAAATTTATCTATCTACCATCACGTGGTAGAATTGATGGGAACCGATCTAAGATGCATGCCTTGGGTGAGTGCACAAGGTCACTTGTGTGATATGTCGGTGTGTTAGAACATTAGCTTCTCCCTTCTTATAAGCATGTGACTAGTATTTAGTCATGAAAAACTAAGGATAAAAATAAACCCAACATTTTGGTTCCATTATCGAAACCTATTTCATTTATTAGCATGATGGTAGAAAGATGCTCATGTGTCTATCTTTAGAAAATGTCAAGTTTTGGGTTGGTACCATAGAGGATAACTTTGAAATTTAGCATATTGAACCAAGATTTTCTATGCACACATGGGTAGATCAATACCTATATGATTCTCTAGATGAAGAATTATTTATATAATTACATGTTCACTTGCGTGCTTTAATTTTTGGCATATGTGCAAGACCACTAAATAAATTATGGACGAAAGGCTCTTTGGTTAGTAGAGCATCAGACAAACTTAGTAAAGTTGAAATATAATTTGATATGTGGTCAAAATAATCACTCAATAGCTACATTTTGGAATATGTGATCTTTACATACTCATGTCTGGAGAAAGTACAATTAAAAAAAATTAGGGAATTATGTGGGAGGTATCTCAAACAATTTACTTTAGATACTAAGAAACTTATGGTTGATTATGGACTTGAGAACTTCCCCATGGATGAATAAACTCTCGTAAATTAACAACATGATTGGTGGAGAAATGGAGGGGTATGCATTGGTATGGGATTGGCAGTTCAGCATGGAAGTCAGATAGCAAGAACTATGGAAGTGAAAGTATGATGATGCCATTCACAAGGCTAAGAGAATCAGTGATCCCAAAGGTAAATAGGAGGATACTAAAAGTGCCATAAGAATCTGTAGGAGGGTGGAAAGGCATGGTGAGTACTCCCTAACCATGGATTTACACCCTTCCTATCATAGGGACATGTGAAAGAAACAAGACAAATATTGATAGCAAAACTTAATCCAAATAGACCCAATTCCCTGACTATAGTGTATGTTCATGAATATGAGTTTGATAGAATTCTTTTTAGAAATTGGGATACTGACAATGTGAAATATGAATTTGAATTTGAAACCAAGACCATAGAGGAATCTCTAGAAATGCAAGATCAAGATAAAAATTTACCATTAATTTCTACCTTTCCATTGCAATAAAGATATATGGCTCATTTTAGAATGCTCGATGGACCAAATATAACTAGTGGGAAGATTTCAAGCCCAACAATAATTAATCAACCTCCCCCAATACCTATTATCTTTGGTACACCTATTATTGCAATAGGCACATGACGTAGTACCAACGGTGGTTCTACTAGAGTTGGAGGATCAAGCGATGGCCCAAGAGGCATTAGTGGACCTCCACCTCAAGGTTTAAGAGGAATTAGAAGAGTGCCATAATAAGGTAAACTAAAACCAAATATTTCACCTACAATATACTATGAGATGATGTTTCACTTGCTTAAATATCAAGGTGTCAAAAATGCAGTAGAACATGTTCAAAAGTGTGAACTTATTTGACGATCATGGGTTATAACTTCTTCTAAGAAAAAGGTAACTTAGTTTGCCACTAATTTATTAGATTACGTGCACAAATGTTATCAAAATTTTGATCCCCAATAAGTGGTTGTGAAATATGAATTATTAAATATTAGTTTTCTCCAAGAATTTGATATCCCTGAATTTGAGCAGAAATGCATTGTTGCCTTAAAAAATATAAAGAAATAGATCACTAAGAGTGGGAACACATATGATGCACAATTATGAATCCGCAAGGTATAAGAGATGTGTCTGGCACATGCTCGAGAAAAGATCTCGATGATCTTAGGTTGAGGCAAAGAGAAGGAGAGCTGGTTGATCAGGCCTCTCCAACGAGCGACAAAGTCGACTATATATTCGTCGTCAAATTGCCTGATGGAGTAAAGGTCTGTGATTGAGACTTGTTTGGTGATGTTGATTGAGAAATGGTCAAGAAATAGTTGGGCGAGTTGAATGAATGAAAAGATAGAGTGTCTGGCAAGAGAACTATACCAGTCAAGGGCTGGGCCAGAAAGCGACATAGGGAACGTGCGTAAAAGTAACGCATCGTCATGGGCAATAAGATAACAGGCATGTCTAAATGCCCGTAGATGTTGTTGTGGGTCTTCCTTACTCTGAAAGCGAGTGAATTTAGGAAGCTCCCAATGGTTAGGGTATGTCGAATAGGGACGGAAGGATGGATGGGCTCGCTGCAAATTTGCTCATATGACAAAGTATTGCTTGAACCGGAAATGGAAGCTTCGAGACTGGACATTTTATCCATTAGCATCTTGATAAGATCTGTTGGCAGATCGGCGGGTTGAGCGCCCCCTAGGTTGTAAGGTGCTTGGAAGAGGCTAGAGGAGGCGTGCGACATAGTCGGTTGTACAATGTACGGATGACTAGTCGCAGGGGCAGAAGTGGAGGCTAAAGGTGGTTGTGTTACGAAGGTCGAAGGTATAGGTTGAATGGGCACTGCCAAGGGTGGTTGAATGGCGGCACTGGTAGAAAGATAGGTTGGCACTCCTACATTTGTGGGCGCAAGAGTATGAGGGGTCGAGACAATCAAGTTCTGATATGATGTAGAACTTGGTTGAATTGCAGGTGGTTGAGGGGGTAATGGAACCCCGATGGAGGTCGGTCTAAAAATAGACGGGGAGGCCAAACTTTGCGTATTGGCCATGGTTGGGTTAATAGTTGAGGCGAGAGGCTGAGTCATAAAGGGTTGGGTGGAGAATGGCGTGGATGTCGTCACCACGTCACCCGAAAGGTCTCGCGTTGGGTTTCTCGCGAGATAGTTTTGGAGGGCTGCGGTGTTGAGGTCCAAGAATCTCGCAAAATCTTGGTCCCCTTCAGGGATGATGGGAATTTGAATCGGGGTCGGGGTCGGGGTCGGGGTCGGGGTCGGTCCTGTAGGAGTTCTTTCAGTCTCCGAGTGGAACTCCATGATAGGACTGGGTTAGGGACGAGGGAGCGTGGTCAAAAAGGAGGGTCAGGTTCCAGAAACTGTGTTCTTGCAGTTCCAGAAACTTAGAATGGAGTTTTGACAGAGAAGGGACAGGTTTTAGGCTATTGGTTTTTAAAAAAAGGACAGTGACAGAGACCGACGTCGGTTAAAAAACTGATGTCGGTAAGGAAGATAGCCGACGTCGGTCAGATAACCGATGCCGGTGATAGAGGAAAGCCGACGTCGGTGACAGAACCGATGCCGGTGACTGTGTCTTCCAGAGAACCAAAAGATTTTGAGATTCTTTGGAAAAACAATGAAGAAAGCGTCCTCACTCACTCAAACAAATAGATGAGAAGAGAAGAACAGAGAGAGACAGACAAGCCTAAGCGATAAATCCTAGAAATTAACTTTAGAAGCTGCGGCTTATGCCTTAGATGAATGTTTGGGGAGATTGGCTGTCAAGAAGGTCCTAGAAGAAGCAGTCTAGAGCTGGTTTCGGGAATTGTTTTAGGTGCTCAAAGTTTGTGTTAGGTCTGGTACGTGGCCTGGTGCTAAGGAGCAAGCTCCCCTCACTTCATGATTCCAGTGGTTAGCTGGTCTCGCTTAGCCAAGATATACCTCGCCTAGAGTTTATCCTCCGCCAGAGAATGGAGTGGGCTTCCCCCTTGGAGATGAAATCCAAGTAGGGTCACCGGGACGAGTAAGGTATCCGCTGGGGGATGAAATCCCAGTCGGGCCTTGTCTCAAGTAAGTTTTATGTTCGTTTTAGTGCATGTGGTCTGGTAGTGTAACATCAAGTGTCTACGATTTATTCAATATGCGGATTTAAGTTACTAGATGTGGACTAATGTAAGCACAAGCAGAAATGAAAGTGCAATACGTTTTAAGCCCAAGTCGAAATGTGAGATTTGTTATGAAGACAAGTTTGAGAAAGGGTTGAGAGTATGATGTTTAGACTAGTCTAGAAATGCAAGGAAGAAAGATTCGTTTTAGTCCTGCTTATAGTGTCATTGAGAAGAAAAGAAGGAGGAGAAAAGGTAAGAACCTAATGCTCCTAAATGAATGAAGAAGAAAAGGAACCCAGGAGGAACCTAGGGTCCCACCGGGCATGCCAGAATGTTTCTATCGCTAATTCGCTTTTAGATTATAAAGAAGAAATAAGAAACTAAAGAATAATGGTCAAGGCATGGGAAGTACCTGGATAAAGACTGCGCACCGTAAATCCAGACGCTTGTGGGCACCCCTCTTTGGCTGTGGAGGAATGACACCTGCAAAGAAAGAAGACTTGGACAAAAAGGCGTTAGATGGATAGATGGTGGGTTGCCAAGCGAAAGCCTATTCCCAGAAGTATGAGAACTTCCTTAAGGGAGGTCAACCCACTATTTTGATAAAAGATAAATCTGATAAAAAGATAGAATGCCAAAAAGGACTGAAATGATAGCAAACTGAAAGAGAAAAGAAAGCAAAGGCTTACCTAGAAGAAGCTGTTGGCCTGGTTGCAGTCGCCGGCGTCGGTGGTATCTACCGGCGTCGGTTGTCAAAGGTACCGACGTTGGTTAGTCTGCCGACGTCGGTGGAGGAAGTGACCGGCGTCGGTCGGGGCAGTGGGCTTGGACGGGGTTTAGGCAGGGTCTGGTCGAGTCTGGGCAGAGTCTGGTCTGGGCTTGGGCTGTAGACGGGTCTGTGGACGTACAAAGTGGTCTGGGAGAGTCTGGTCTTAGTTGAAGGTCTGTGCAGAGGTCTAGGATAATGGACAAAATGTCGAAAAGGGACAAGGAGATAAAGGAGGCCAATCAGGGAGATAGGAATCCGGGCTGCCTGGTTTGGTTGGAAGTCTGGGTTGGGGAAAAGAAGAGCTGAATCTAGTTTGAAAGCAGATAACTAGAAAGCATGAAGAAAACAAACAGAGTACTTACTTGTGCTCTGCTGAAGAAAATGGTGTAGGTTGGTGTCCTGTTGCTTGTGATGCCGGATGTGAAGCCCTGTTGCTGATGAAGAATCCCTGTTGTTCACTTGCAGAAGCTTGCTGTGTACCTGAGGGAGAGAGTTAGATTGATTGGCAAAGAGGTCAAGTGAAAGGACGGATACAAGGGTCTGATGCAAAAATTCAAGAGTCGGGATGCCAGAGAGAAACGCAGAGAGCGAAGAGAAGCCAAGAGGAAGAAAGAACGGTGAAGAAGCCATTATGAAGGGTGCCGACACCGGCAATATCGCCGACGTCGGTCGACGGTTGACCGACGTCGGCGGCTAAAAGGCCGGAGAAAGGCTAAAAATAGCCTTCTATCCGTTTTCCAGCCGCCGGGTCAAATGAATGCGAGGATGAAACGGTCGACGGGGGTTAAATGGGCGAGTGAAGAGATTGAAATGGGAGTCTAAGGCATTAAATGGCCATGTGGGGAATGAAGGGGATCCAAGGAGGGTATCCTAGGGTGGTGAGGTGGCAAGGAGAGGGAAAAATGGACTTATTTAATTAAAAATAGATGATTATTTTCAATTAATAAGACCTAGGTAGGTTAGGGATAGTCGAAGTGGCAAGGGACCAAGGGGAGAGAGGAAGACCAAGGGTTAGACACTTTTTAGGTGTCTACAGCATGCACATGAGGTATCACCAAAATTACATAGCTAACAACCATGAGACTGGTAGAGTTCAATATTTTAGAGGTTGAGGGTGTGGAAATGGATGCAGAGGTGGTCATTTTCCACCTAGGACATGTTACAAGTGTGATTCCCCTAACCACTACCAACATGACTACATATTCTATCCAACCTACACCTTTTGTAAAAATGAACATAGCCTGGAAGAATGTCTCAATTTATATGCTGACATTACTAAATAATAGAATGATAAATGTGTCAAGATTATACATGTTGAAAAATATCCAAATGCTTAGTGGAGATCGTGCCCCATAACTCCAACAGCTAGACCCAAGGTCAATATTACTACATAGAGTGGTACTCATTCCCAACTAGTTTCAAATCAACCTAATAAAAATGTTTAGTGTGAAGAACCTAATGCACAACACTATCTCAATGATCAATATCATAAAGAAGTGTTGCATGACACAATAACCTTGGTCTGTGTGTGTGTGTGTGTGTGTGTGTGTGTGTGTGTGTGTGTGTGTGTGTGTGTGTGTGTGAAGGCAAACATGAGTTCTTAAAGGACAAGGATGCTAACATGTAGTCCAAAATGCAAATAAATATGGTACCCATAGACTTAGGGCATGATGAGTTACAAGAGATATGAAAACTCTTCCTTAATGAGGACATCATCCCTATCCTTAAGAATTAGTTATGATAACAAATGGAAAATCCTTCGAAGGATCTTCATTTGAACCATGCATGACGATAAGAGACCCATATTTAACCAAATCTAGAATATGACAAAGAGGTCCTTGTCAATGCATCCATTGATGGTTGGATGATTTGTGACATCTTGGTGGACACTGGCATGGAGGTTAATTTTCTAACCAAATATTCCTTGAAAAATATGGAGATATCCACCTTGTAACCCTCCCCACATGTTTTATTCATGCCCAAAAAGATGCATGCACTACCCATAGACGTTATTAAAGATGCCACCATCAACATCTTGGGAGTCATATTCAAAGGTGATTTTGAGGTGATAAAGCTTATTGAAGCTAATGAATTCCCTACTCTTTTGGGTCAACCTTGGTGCTATGCAAATCATGTTTACTTACATTTTAAGAAGTGGTATATCAGCTTTGATAATGACACACAATGTGTAGTCATTCCTCTAAATAAAGACCAAGGACCCCACTTTGTGGAACCCATTAATGTTGATGAGGATGTTAATATAATTTATAATACTACTACCCAAGGAAATGAACATGTGGATCCTACTCCTAATGGCATCTTATGATGGGAAGATGCTTAATCTATTTCTAACACTATTAGTGTCACTTACGACCAAGGGGATCAAGGTGTGTATGATATAACAATGTGCATCTGTGGTATCTTAGATAGATGAATAAGTTCCTCTCCAAATCTCACTCAAAACCACAAAAAAAATTGCCTCATTGGTGGATGCCTAATGGATAGAATGCCATTACATTTGGACTAGGCACCTAGGTTTCATGGTCAGATGGAGGTCTAAGAATAGTTATAGTAGATAGAGGCTTACTATGTTAATGAGGATGAAAGTTTCCACATGATCAACTTTGTATTTCAAAGGATAGTTGCTCGATGGTGTTCTACTCATCAGTAAAAATTGGATACATACGAATAAGTACACATAACTATGCATAATTACTTCCACCATGACAATTGTGTTTGTGCCACCCTGAGTTATAGTAGTATTACTTTTCTAAAAGAACATATAACATAATGTGAAAGCCTTTGGAACACTAATGAAACATTTTTACTAGAATTATTATGGGTACATGCATTCTATAGTACCCTATGTGCCTGGGCTAGGGGCATGGTACACTCACCAAGAAACATGTAGAAACATAGATACCTGGTAGTGAATCAAACATGGTTTTTTTACCACCTTTGCATTTTCTTCACCATAGATGGATTTTAATTTATCTCTAAAAGCAATACATCGAGTAGTTGTGGGAAATCAAACACTATTTTAAAACCAGATACAACACATGTATGGTGTAACTAAGGAAAATTTATCCATATTCCAAGAACTTGACACTCCTATCATGGCTCGGTTAGAACCAGACTTCTAATCTAAATTTAACCTTTAGGAATAGATACAAAAAAATAAACAAAAGGTTATGTATCAATTTGATGAAGGTAACAATTATGATCATCCAAATTCATTATTTAACCACCTAAATCTACTTATGAAGTGTGGGGTAGTGATGTTAGAGATACAATGTAGTCTAAGTAGAAACAATATTTTGCACCACTCCAAATAGTTTAGTAGAACATTGGAACAAATGACGACCTACACTAGCCACTATAGGAAATTATCGGTCTGATGTTGAGATAACCAAAATATTTGAACTTTTACATGAGTACTAGGACATTTTCCCATGGAACTACACAAAAATGAAAGGAGTGCATCCATAGTTAGGAAAAATTCACATCAATTTTGTTAAAGTCACTTGACCATTAAAGAAATCACCATATCAAATGAACCTAAATATGTGCACTCGAGTTAAAGAGGAAATCGATAGCATGTTGCATGTTGGATTTATCACTCCCATTGATGAATTTTAATGGGTTAGTCCAATGGTGATCAACATCAAGAAGGATGGTTGCATTCAAATTTAAGTGGATTGAAAGCTACTCAATATTATATGTGTAATAGACCCTTTCTCAATGCCTTTCACCAAAGAAATTTTGGAAGGTTTTTTTGGGTGCAAGATCTACACCTTTACCAATGGATTTTATAGCTATCACCAAGTCCAAATTACTAAAGAAGACAAAGCAAAGACAACCTTTACAATTGAATGGGGTTCTTTTGCACATAATGTTATGCTTTTTGGCCTCAAGAATGTGTTGGCCATGTTTTACCACATTGTCTTGGAATCTTTCAAGGATTTAATAAATATGTTCCTTCAGGTGTACTTGGATGACTAGACTATGTATGGTTTAGTGTGAAACCACTGTGATAATCTATACCTCATGCTTGAATATTACTACCAAATTTAGATTTCTTTAAATATAAATAAGTTCATCTTTTCCACCTCATTTGGGACTTTATTAGGATATATTATTTGTCAAGATGGTTATTGGTATAACCAGCTAAAATTATGGTCATTGTCTAACTCCCAGTTCCAACCACTCAGCATGAGGTCCATGCCTTTTTATGTCATAAGGGGTACTATCAAAAGTTCATTCAAGATTATGATAACATAGTTACCCAAATGGAATAATTACTCAAGCATGATGTCCTATTCTTATGGATAGCTCAACACTAGAAAGCATTTAAGGCCTTAAAGGATAAACTAATGACTGCACCCATTCTTCAGTTCACGAATTAGAACTAGCCATTTCATATGCATGTTAATGCTTTAGGCATGTTAGTATGTGTTATCCTATCATAACCTGGTGAGGGAAACCTTGATCATCCTATTGATTTTGCTTATCAGAAGCTCACCCCAGCAAAATGAAACTACTCTATAATAGACCATGATGCCTTGTCTATGTTTTATGCACTTCAAAAGTTTTACCAATACTTGTTGGCAACCCCATTTATCTTCTATATGGACCATGAAGCACTCAAATATTTGGTAAATAAGTTAGTATTTCATAGACACATCTATTGATGGATTGTTCATTTTTAGGAGTTCTAGTTCTCTATGGTTGTAAAACCAAGGAAAGTCAATTTTGAACCTAACCATCTATCACGTGTTCAATCTAGTGAATTGTCGTACACCATAGAGGATGATTTAATTGATGTAAAACTTTTTCAATTTACATGTATGCCCAAAGAATTGGAGTACAATACAACGTTTTTACAACAATATTTATGTTAGATAACCTTACCGCTCAAGAGAAA
Organism: Torreya grandis; assembly: GCA_037957365.1. Taxonomy (NCBI): domain Eukaryota; kingdom Viridiplantae; phylum Streptophyta; class Pinopsida; order Cupressales; family Taxaceae; genus Torreya; species Torreya grandis. The sequence continues at coordinate 4,043,150 of JARHVA010000594.1, read as the reverse complement.
AATAAACTAGTTATACGTGTTACCCCTTTCCATCTTATTGGCAAAAACCTATACAAATTTGGTCAGGATGAAGTAATATGAAGGTGCGTAATACATCATGAGCACATAAAAGTCCTTTAAAATGTACATGAGGGCATCATAAGAGGACATTATGCCTGTGATGCAACATCATGAAAGGTTCTACTAATTAGGTTATGGTGGCACACCTTATTTAAATATGTCAAAGCTTATGAAAACTAATGTGATATATGTCAGTGTGTAGGTAAAACAAACCAAAGGGATGTTATGCCTCTTCATCTCACACTTTCTCATGAACCATTTGAAAAATGGGCTATTGATTTTTTTTGGCCCATTCAACTAGTTGTACAATAGACTGATGCATGATATATCATTACTGCCATAGACTATCTCACACACTAGGCTGAATAAGTGCCCACACATGATTGTACTACTATAACTACCACCAAATTTTTATGGGAAAATATCATCACAAGATATAGATGTCCTTTAAGTTTAATGAGTCATTGTGGCATGCACTTTATAAATGAAATAATGTGCATCCTCTTGGTTGAGTTCTTGATTATGCACTATAAGACCACACCATACCACCCTCAATTAAATGACACAACTGAAGACTTCAAAAAGATCCTAGGTCACAAATTAACCAAGATTTACAATATTGGTCACTCTAATTGGGATAATCAATTTTTTATAGTTTTATGGGTGTATTAAATCACATACAAAAGGTTGAACAAGAGTACTCCTTTCAATTTTGTATTTGGCATTGGAGTCTTTACATATTATATGCGTAGGTAGATTAGATGATGAAGAATCCTTAAAATCACATTTGGATCTCTATTTCAGCTGGATGAAACACACTTTCTTACACACTAGAGCCAAGGAGTTGAGAAGCAAATCCAGAAAGCTTGGCATGTTCGACATATCAAAACCAAAGTTTTCCATCTTGGTATGTATGTCCTAGTTTATGATTCAAATTTAATGTGCCATTAAGGTAAACTATGGATCTAATGGGATGGTATATTTATTGATCATGTTATCCATTCGATAAGTGCTTGCAAATTAAAAATATTAGAAGGTTAATTCCTACTAGGCCATTTCAATGGTAATCAACTTCGGCCCTACCATTTAATGTAATTATTCAATTCAATGAATAAGGTATATTCCACTAGGTTAGTCTATGATTTATTTCCTTTGTGAATAAGTTTGGCACTGATTATGTGCCATTTATAATTGGTTTGATGCTTTTTTATGCTATTTTGGTATTTAGCACTCTATTTTCTCTTTCTTTCTTGACATGAATTTCACTAAGTTGTGAAGTAGAGGACCATGCACATATTTTAATGTGGGTAGGTTTTAAGTATGGATAAGCTACTTTAGTTAAATTTTCACAAGAGGAAGCATGTAAATAAAGCACGTAAGAGGAGGTGCATAAAGGAAGCGCACAAGAGGAGGCACATGAAGGAGGTATATAAAGGAAATGATGGAAAAGCATGCAATATTAGAGAGCTTAAAAGACAATGCAACATGTAAAATAGGGTATGTGAGGGATGCATATAATGGGTGATTCAAGGTGAAAATTAATTAACATGTAACCCAAGAATGCAGAACTAAAATGATAAAGGAAATACCACTATAAAAATAGGTTAAAATAGAAAAGGCAGATTCTCATGGATAGAATAGGAAGTTTGAATTACTACAGCTGGCATGCACTCTAGGAAAGGTGTAAAGGATGGGACATGTATTTATTAATGATGGAGTGGTATAAATGACAATCATGCTAAATAGACACCAAAAAAAGCCATTTAAATCATTAAATGGTTGAAGTGATGGACAATGATGTGGAGGAATTAATGTCAAAAATTGGGATAGACTATAAAAGACAGAGAGACTTCCCATTTTCATTTATATTTAGAACTTATAAGCCATTACAGATCTCAAAAAAATCATGAACAAGTGATAATAAAAGGCAACTATGTAGTGTTTCAGTGATAAAATGTGAAGAAAAGATTGTGGTGAAGATCATTAAATGAAAGAAGTGGTAAATAGACCATAGGAGTAGGTGTGAGAAAGTTACAGGTTACAGGTGTTAAATCTACCATTAGACGAGGTTGAAATAGGAAGTCAAATCATTTTAAGTCTAGAAAAAATGAATCAAAATGTATTCATTTGGGAGATTTGGTCGGTCATGTGTTAACCTTTGGGGATCCTGATCAGTGATACAGCCAAAGTAAAAGTCTAACAAGAGCAAAGATCCATTACTATCCATTCCTAAAGTAGAATAAAATGAGGGCTTAGAATAAGTAAGTCCCATTTATATCTAATAAGAAGGATCTTATGAATGCAGCATGTGAGGCATGGACCCCATAAATCTAGAGGAAGGGACATATAGTGAAAAAGCACCAAAAATAGCATGCATAGGAAAGAAGGTTACTGCCACACCATCACCCTCTCCTATTTTGATTGAGAAAATACAATACTCAAAGATAGATTTGTGCATGGATGATTGGGAATCAAAGGTTTCCACTTTTCCAATCCTCGATTATAATCATCATCAAAATGGAAATGAACTTGACTTATAACAAGACTACTAGGTGGAGTGATAAAACACCAGGAACGAGATCACTTATGATCTCATGGTTTATAACATACTGTAAGATGTGGGGGTTGTCTAATTATTCCAACTACCTTATTTTGTAAAGTCACATTAGGTGGTTCACTTTCTAGTTTCATGCATTCATGAAGTGATATGATCTTGATATAATTCAAATATTAAATATATTCATAAATACCCTTTAGGTAGGGAAACACCATATAATACTCCTTTAGGAAGGAATAACTCCACAATGTCTCTTCAAGGGGACAACCTCCAATACCCTCTTACAATAGAAGACTCAATGCTTACTTGATATATCTTTACCATGATAATCATATCCTATATATAAACATCTATCTAACCCATGGATGGGTAACATCCTAATCCCATTGTAGGCCGACCATTACCCAATCTATTAATTCCATAAGTTCTTCCATTATTCTAATATATTGTACCCATATAACTAAGGGGATGTGTACCACATGTCGGCATCTCCATCAACCCATATACATTAATATATCATATCCCTATGTACATAGCATTACTTCCCTCCTAGACATGTTTCATCCCTGAAACATAGGAAGAATTAAATAATGAGTGTGATTTAAATCATTGCACACTTATCTCCAATCTCGATTATCTAACCATCCATATGTGATCTTGGCAGGTGATATCTCTCCAAGCTTGTTTCCAAATTCCATTGTGCTCCTTTGATTTCATTCATGATCATAATTATATTGCTTTGGTGTCCAAGCATAATTATTCCTCTTTTTATTCCATGTACCATATTCCATTGTGCTACTCTGATTCCAACCATGACCATAGTAGGTATTCTTACATGCATAGTCATAGTGATTTACCAATTCATTCCATGTGCCATAGTATTTTTTATTTAGATTCCATGCATATCCACAATGATTGGAAATTTTATTTCTTATATAGACAAAATTATTGTTGTTATGACACTTCCTCACCTAGTTCCATGATCGTTTCCTCTCATGATGATGTGGGTGTCTATATACCTCAATGTTTTCCAATACCTTGACCTTATCCACCTTTGCTTCTACCTCTTCCACCTTTTCCTTCTTTGTCTCTTGAGTAGATGAAGTGTTCATTTATAGTGTGTCTTTATCTATATCATCTGAATCTTCATCATGATCTTTATCACCTATTTTAATCTCATCCTCATGATCTACCTAGATTTTTATTGGTGCCTTTTTCACTATGATATCTTATAAAGTGATCTTCTTTTTCCTATACCAAAACTTCATAAACTTTTTCTGAACATTAATATTCATTGTTCCCAAAGTCTCTAACCATGGATATCCAAGAACTATATCCACATCATCCATATCCAAAGCATAAAAATATGAATGCAAAACATATTTTTCCATAATGAGCTTCAAATCTTCAAACATTGAAATATTATTACCATCTATTTGAACCTCCTTGATATTATTTTATTGAACATGTATATGCTTGGCCACATTCATGTTAATGAAGTTATACTTTATGGTAGGGTTTATGGACACAACCACCTTCTTCTTTTGAATACATCCATGAAATTGAAAAATTGACTCGAATTTCTTTGGAGCCAAATTATTTAAACCCTTCTCTTCTTATTAATATTATTTAATTCTTCTTCTTCTTCTTCTTCTTCTTCTTCTTCTTCTTCTTCTGACCCTTCTCTTCTTCTTCTTCTTCTTCTTCTTCTTCTTTATCATCATTATTCTCTTCCTCTTCTACATCTTCTTTTTCTTTTATATCCCATCGATCTAAGAAGATTTGTTCCATTGCTTCCCATGAAGAAAACTATTGCGTAAAGCTCAATTGATTAGACCACCAATGTCGTGCAAGCCCTGACAAAGAAAGAGATAATTATATTTTCCATAAAATTGTTTTAGTATTATTCTCCTTCAAATTGAGCCACCATTCTCTAGCATCAACATCATCTTCCCCTGAAAATTTTTGCAACTGTATGATCCAAAAAAAATTAGGGTTCATGAAACCCTAAAATGTCAATAACCCATACAAAAATGATCCAAAGAGTCCCAAATTATTAATATAGCTTCCTCCTATGATATTGGAACCTCAATAAAAATTTTGTGAAAAAATGTAACAAATTTTGATGTGTAGATTGAATATATGAAAAACCATAAAATCGCAACAACTCACTCAAACATCTCAAAAAATTCTGAAATTTTTACTTTGATTCTTTTATATCTTCTTATATCTCTAGTAAAATTTTTGAATAAAAATTCCTTATATTTCGAAAGATATAGTGAAATTAGTATAAACCCTAAAATAGCAATAACTCCCTCAAAATGAATTAAAAAAATCTCAATTTTTTTATTGTGACTTATTTGAAATATTATCCATATCCTATAAAACAATTGCTAAAAAATTCACAACCAATCAAAAGTTATTGATGATTCAAAAAATTAGGGTTTCACTCCACACAAATTGCCCAAATCGAAGCTCTGATACCACTTGATATGATCTTGATATGATTCAAATATTCAATATATTCATAAATACCTTTAAGGTAGGTAAATACCATATAATACTCCTTTAGGAAGGAATAACTCCACAATGTCTCTTCGAGGGGACAATCTCCAATACCCTCTTACAATAGAAGACTCAATGCTTACTTGATATATCTTTACCATGATAATCATCTCCTATATATAGACATCTATCTAACTCATGGATGGGTAGCATCCTAATCCCAATGTACTAATTCCATAAGTTCCTCCATTATCCTAATATATTGTACCCATATAACTAACTAAGGGGATGTGTGCCACATGTCGGCATCTTCATCAACCCATATACATTAATATATCATATCCCTAGGTACATAGCATGAAGACTATCTCAACTTTGATGGGCATAGAATGATAATTAGCCCTGAGTGGATTAGTAAATTAATGGGGTTACTTTGTTCTAGAGTTGATGCCAGCATGGATCTTGAGGATCAAGAGGCAATTGATAAAATGGGGATGACACTATAATATAAAAGAGTAGGCCACACCATGTACATTACTAACCTAACATATCCTACAATTTGAGTAGTTTCACACTTGGCCATGATCAAGTTGAGAGGCATAGATAGATCAAAGGAGGTGGATATGGCACATCTCTATGTTTCCAGCCAAATGGCCAAGGGAATAAAGTAAAATTACTCATATTTTTTTTAAATTTTTAAATGAGATGATAAGAAGGTGTAACTCCTACCTAACCATAAGTTTTCTTGGGACATAATTTTGTTATTATTGGTTTTTGATGAGATTGGTGTCCTAGAGTATTTTGGCAAGGAACTAAAGTGGATGTACCCACCAAAGCATAAGTCACTTGTCGAAAGGTTCAAACAATTCCCATGCCTTGGTGTCATCACACCCTCATATAAAGTAAATATGAAGGGTTGGTTTGATAGCATTAAGGAGTCATTTGGGAATGAATGGCACATACCTAAAGAGTTTCTCATATATCTAGGAACCTATGTTGCATATTTTGTAAAGTAACACTATTCCCTCATGCAAATCTAAATAGTAAGCATTAACAACTTATCACCATGGATCAAACTACCCTACACATTCATTATCAGATATTTCACAGACTCTTTGAATTACATTTAGGATGTGTACCTTGTAAATATTGATGTGGATAATATTGATGTTCAGATCCATACTCTTCATAATCTTTACATCTATCCAAGGAGGCATGAATATGTGGAGCAGCATGAGACTGATAAGATAGATATTAACCCCTACAAGATAGTCATGCAAGGGTAGATCTGGGTGATCTTATATATGCTCAGGCCAAATAATAGAATATCAAGAAGCCAAGAGGTAGAAAAATAATTATTCCCCTATTGTTTTATTATTTTTAGAATAATGGGGTTTTATTTCTAATTAGATAAATAGGTCTGAGCAAAGTAAATCAATGAATAATATGCAAGAATTAAGATACTAATTTGTATAAACAAATTTATATTTTTGCCTTTTCTAAACATAGTAATAAACAAGAAAAATCTAACTTAGCTTATTCTGAATGATCTGGGCTGAGACATGGTCTAATACTGGAGGAGCAGGACTGAGAAACTATCAAAAATTGGATCTTGAGGTTTGTTTTTGGATTAGATAGGAGCACCAAAAGTGGGGCACCCTACTATCTGATGTTGTAGTCCTTTTTTGGTGTTATTATCTAGGTGGTCTGAGCTTTCTAGATTTTGTTTATAAGACCTATGTTACCCTGTCAGTGAAATATCAAAACATAGAAACCTATGAAGCTCATTGTGCATCTATTTTAAATCTTCAAAGCCCTAGGAGCTTTTTGTGCTTGAACTTGAATGGAAACTTGGAAAATATAGATAAGGGGTTAGTGTGTAAAGGATATGCTAGATGAACTTCACACCCTATGTGTGGGCACGCTACCTACATACCAATACTTCAAGGAGGGATAAAGCTAATGTAGTTTTCCCATTGAAGTGTTTGGTGTAATTATGTATGAATAAAACAACTAAATGAAAAACTAGATGTACTTCAGATGGTTAGGACTTATGCAAAGGATTGAATAAGCTTGAAATGATTTTGGAAGGCTGTATGCAAAGAATAGGGAGAGTGCTTATGTGTACTTGCTTGTATTCTTGCTTCTCTCTTGTAAATGAGTGTCAACCCTTTTAAATGGACTTTGAATGGCCTTTTATAGGGGAATTAATGATCATGGTTTAAATGAATTCACATTAGGCCGATAAAAAAAAGGATAAGGATCCAAAATAATTTGACCATTAGGACCAAAAATAAACTTGGACAATAGCGCCAAAATCAGGATACCCTAAGTTTTAGTGCTCTTATCCAAGTTGGGCACTATTGTTCTAAGGGAATGAGACCTGGGGGATGGATCTGGGCCTAAAATAGCTACTTAATTCTGTAAGGTTTAAGTCTGGAAGGCTATGGATGACTGGGAATTAGTGAAAGTATAGCCTCGAAGGGTTATGTAAGCAAGTAGGAAGACTATGGATTGGGTGTCATTAACCATGCTTAAGTCATCCAATTTTGCATTTTATATGACTATATTTCCCCCCTTTATTCTAATGATGCAGAAAAGAAAAATACTAGGATAAAAGGAAAGTAAGAAGCATACATGAACTTACTTGTAAGGGAGAGGCTCATAAAGTTATGTGATGTTGGATGTGCATAGACAGAACATGCTATGAAGTGTGAATCTACAATGAAAACATAAAAGTAGATTAGTTATTACTAGATACACTATATCTAATTAATAACATATAAAAGATGAGTAAGATGAAGAGAAAGGAACAAATACACCTCACCAAGTACGCAAACCAATACAAAACTTGTTGTGATGTTAGATTGTGTTTGATAATGCTAGGTATGTGTTGAATCAATAGTAATATCATGAACAGAGCTGAGTGATCAATTCCCTAAAAAGTGGCTCAAGAATGCAAAGGTTGGCCCTTTGGATCCATCATCACCAACTAAGCAAATTTAATGAATCATGTGTCTATTAATCGATGTTTGGACTATGTCTCCAATCCCTCTGAATAGGTGGCTCAAGAATACAAAGGCTAGCTAGTCCTTTGGCTCCATCATTGCCTCATGAAGTGAAGCTATGAAGTGATATGGTATAGAATAGATGTCATATGAGATGGCTCATGGAGCCCATGAATGTTCTGGAGATCTGATAATATGGCATGGATTGCCTAAATGTATGTTGAAAACTAGGCCACTCTTGGCCATTTCAAAAGATGAAGGTTAGGCTTGTATGAAATCCACTCTAAAATTGATGTACTAGGCTTATATGAAAGCCAATTCATCAACTCAATTACTTGGAAAGTTTAACTTGTATGAAAGTTCTACTTGAAAGTGATGCCAACCACTTGTAAATGGAGTAAGACACGCAACTACTAAGAATGCCTAGATGATGACTGAACTTGAAAACAAAAAAAGACTATTGTGTTGCACACATTTCCCCCAATCACTGATGTCTAGAACATGGATTCTGATATGTAAGTTATTTCAACTACCTAATCTAAAACTAAGAATGGGAATCATCATGTCGTGCATGATAACCCCCTATATCTAGATTCTTTGAGAAAACTGTACTAAACTACTGATTTTGACTTATTGAGATGTGCAAAATTATATTTGAATTAAACTTTTTGCCTTTTTTTGGAAAGCCTGAGTGTTTTTCTACCTAGATAAGATTTCCAAAATAAGGACATCGCTATGTTTGGTGTTATTTTCCATTTTTGGCATTGTTGTCCTATGTTAAAATTGGTTGCTGATCTAGAACTGTCACTATTTTTTGCTCTATTCTAACTAGTTTGACCTCTGGATTCTAAATTGGGTGATCTAAATGTTATTATTTTACTGTAAAGAACTTTGATCTCTATGACTAAAGCTCTATTTTTTTCCCCCTCTTCTGAGGGTTGGAATGATGAACCTACAATGAGTACCCTCAAAATAAAGAGTCCTACAAGTGTGTTAAGTTATACAAATACATGATATAGCACTAATATTTGATTAGATATCTCTAGATATAGCAATTTTTGTATTGAGATATTATTAGATCAATAGGGGTATGCCTAGATAGATATAATAATGTAAAAGCTTATGCCAAGTATTGAACTAAAACTAGAAATTTTAGATGTTAGTTGTTAGTTGTTAGTTGTAGGGATGGATCATGATGTCCATCATGGCATCGAAGAAAACAAGGTAAATGCATAATGTAGATCATAGCATTGCACACATTGAGAAGCAAACAAGCAATCAAGCAATCAAGCAAGAAGCATACAGGGATGGACAAGGGGCCATGCAAATAAGGGACATGGGCAGATGTCACTCAAACTAAAAAGCAAGCATACTAAGCATGTTCAAATGCCACATACACATACAAGTGAAACAAGAAAAGTTAGCACAGGGGTCATAGGCACATAAAAGAGTACAAGAAAAGGACATTGGCAAATGTCCTAAGGTACACAGATGAATAGAAGCAAAGGACATTGGTAAATGTCCTAAGGCACACATAAGAAACAAAATTGGAACCAGAAATGCAATCTCATCTAGCTACGTAAAGCAAGAAAGGAAAGCATGTAAAAATTGGAAAGGTGCAATCATAGCTAACTAATCAAAGCAAGAGTGAAAGTATGCAAGACATGTTTTGGACAAGACTAGGTATATGCTAAGAGATACACAAGTGCTAGATACTAGTGAAATATCAATATAATAATCTATGTAATTTGGTAAGTAATGTACATCAGTACGATAACTTAGAGTGTGTAGTGTAACATTGAAATAACCTGGATGGTGTTATCATGTAGAAGATAACCCTAGTGTGTATATATATTGATGTGTGTCTCGAATGTAGAAATAGGAATACCCCCTCAATGGGTAGAGTGAAGCAATCAAGTAGCTGGATGTCACTACACACAGTCAAAAGAGATCAAGTGAAGCATGGTAATGTAGATAAATCGACATAAAATAACATGAAACAACAAATATAAGTCCTAGTATGATATTAGTAATGTAAAGCATGCATTATGCATGCAATAAAAATATTTTTGGTATTTTGATATATTTGAATGTTTTTGTATTTTAAATTTTTTGAATGTTTTTATGTTTTGAGATAAGCTATGTATAGGAAAAACTAGGAAGGAATGATACTAACCGATGAGTCTCATGGGATACTCCCTATCATGGTGTCCTATATCATGGTGGCTCATTTAAAACTAATTTTAGCATGTTGATATGTGAAATAGGTCTTGGAAAACTCACCCGTAGTGAATATTTCTCTAAAGTGGTACTTTGTGATGTGTATGACTGAGCAATAGATCAAGATGGAGCTAAAACTTGTGTCAGTGGCTCATTTAATACCAATCATAATGGGTTGTTACTTGAAATAGGTCCTAGAAAACATGGTCGTAGTGAATATTTCATTGAAGCAGTACTCTCTCATGTGTATGTGTATGGAATTGTACTGTATATGCCACAAACTACACTATTGTATGTAGGTTGAGCTTGTTGTACTAGTCTCCAAATTGACTGAGAAGGTGGGATAAGAGATCTCCTATGAGGCTTTAACCAATAAATTTCATTACTCTCATGATGAGTAACTAATGATTCCTGTGAAGGAATGTCCTGTGAGCACTCAATCATGGAGGAATGAGGTCTATGGTTCCATAATGGAAAATATCTCAGTGCCCCTATGTGAATTCTATGATGCCATTGTCAATACATCTATTAATGTAATTTATGAGTCCATAACAATCATTATCTTTGTGTCCATGGATATGATGGTAGTTGTAAAAGGGCCAATGTGGTTGCCTATGTAGGAGATGTGGATCTTGTCGATGAGTAGAAAGAAATGTGATTAACCTCCTATCTAGAAGTGTAGATAATATAACATATGGGTTGTCCCTCTCTGAATAAAAGTTTAATTGTGCCCTACTGTTGTTTTTTGTAGTGCTTATTGTAGGTTATGATTTTTGGTTTTGATATGTAACATTGCTTGCAACCAATTTACTAGGTGAAGGTGCATATACATGATTGGCACTAGCATACCTTTAAAGCTTTTGTATTATAATGTGATTTTCCAATGTTGTGATCTTTTCATGTAATAGTTGATTTTGTGTTTGTAAATCTAAAAATAGCTTGCTCATGCTAGTGATTTGATTCTTTAGAGTCTCATCAGTGCAAACATTAGTTTCTTTCGATTGAACATGTAAGCACATATGTTGAAGGGGGTTTGAAGAAGCTATAGGCAGAATGTATGAATTAGGAGCAATAGTATAGGCTACCTTACCTTTTGGAGTGGTGATGGCATGGACTTGGTTAGAGGGAAAGTAGTTATCACCCTCTTGAGGGAGAGGAAGAGAAAGGATGTCTTTCCTCTACATGAAATATGATATTGAAACAAGTGTATCCAAAGAGGCATATACATCTATGTAGAAACTATGCATGTAGGCTAAAATGCATTTAAGTGGAGTTATAAATTTTATAGCAATATGATTATAGAGAACATTCCACATGAAAGATAGAAAACTAGGGATAGAAATCATGAATTTATGCATGTATGTATAATAAATTGTGACATGTGCTATGACCTTTCGAATGTGTTTAGCATGATAAGCTTGAAAAAATTTCCATATGAATGATATCAAACTAAGGATAGAAATCATGAATTTGTGTATGTATGCATAAAAAATTGTGACGTGTGCTATGACCTTTCAAATGTGTTTAGCATAATGAATATGGAGATTTTTCCATATGTCAAATAGAGAATAAAGGATAGAGAACATGATTTTGTGCCTAAATGCATAAAGAGATTTGACTTGTAACATAATATTGCTAACATGTTTATCATGATAAACTTGAAAATTGTTCCATATGAGAGATAGAGAGTATGCAAAAGACATATTGAAATCTTGTGTGATTTTAGCAATAAATGTTGTAATATCATCCCTTATTATCAAAATTAAGCATGAAATGCAAAGAATAAATCTTTGTACTAACATATGATAAGATTCATCATTCATGTACATGATAGGACCTATTATGGTTTCCTTATTATTTGCAAGAAATGTAAGAAAAGTTTGTAAATAAATGAGCATCATTTTTGCAATTTGGCGATGGACGTAAGGTGATACCTCAAGAAGCAAAGTAAGAACTAGTATATGCAAGTAGGGATTTTTCAAAAATATTTATGCAAAATACTATGAATTTTTTAATTTGAAATTGATTTTTTGAGTTTGATATGCAACTAAAAATTCAAAAAATGACTGGAAAAGTACTAGAAAATAGTTGGGAGCTAGTTAATGCAACTAGGGATTTTTGAATGAATTTTTAAAATTAGTATGATAATTTTAAAATTTTGATTTGAATTTATAGAAAATTTGTATAATTTTATATAAAAATTAAGGAAAATTTTAAAAATATTTCTAAAATTAGTAATATATTTTTCCTAGTGTTTGGAATGTGTTTGTATGCAAAAAGGACCTACTATGTGCAAACTAGGATTTTTATAAAATATATAGAAAAATTTGCAATTAATTTGTAGATATCTTATTTTTAAATATAGGAAAAATCTAAAAATTATGGCAAAAAATCAAAAAATAATTTAGCTTAGGGTTTCTAGGGTTTTTGTACAAAATTTGAAGTAAGTCGAGTTTACCAAATGTTTTATTATTTTTAGAATAATGAAGTTTTATTCCTAATTAAATAACTAGGTGTTAGCGAAGTAAATCAATGAATATTATGTAGGAATTAAGCTACTAATTTTTGTAAATATATTTGTATTTTTGCCTTTTTCTAAATATAGTAATAAATAAGAGAAATCTAACTTAGCTTATTCTGAATGATCTACGCTGAGATAACATCTAATACTGGAGAAGTAGGACTGGGAAACTATTGGAAACTAGATCCAGAGGTTCATTTTTGGATTGGATAGGAGCATCAAAAGTAGGACACCCTATTATCTAACATTATAGTCCTTTTCTAGCTCTATTGTCTAGGTGGTTTGAACTTTTTGGGTTTTATTCGATAGGCCTATGTTACCTTGTCAGTGAAATATCAAAGCCTGAAAGCTTACAGATCTCATTGTGCATCTATTTTAAATATTCAAATCCTTAAGAGCTATTTGTTCTTGAACTTGAATGTAAACTTGGAAAAGATAGAGAATGGGTTAGTGTGTAAAGGATACGTTGGACGCACTTCACACCTCGTGTATGGGCACATTGCCTACATACCAATAATTTAAGGAGGGATCAAGCTAATGTAGTTCACTCATTGAAGTGCTTGGTGCAATTGTGTATGAATAATGCAACTAGATGTGAAATTGGATGTACTTCATATGGCTAGGCACTGATGCAAAGGATTGAATAATCTTGAAATGATCTTGGAAGGGTGTATGCAGAGAATAGGGAAGAGTGATTAAGTGTATTCTTGCTTATCTCTTGTAATTGAGTGCCAACCCTTCTAAATGGACTTTGAATGGCCTTTTATATGGGAATTAATGATCATGGGTTAAATGAATTCATGTTAGGTTGACAAAGAAAAGGATAAGGATCTGAAAGAATCTGACTATTAGGACCAAAAATAAACTTGGACAACAGTGCTAGAATCAGGACACCCTAAGCTCCAGTGCTCCATTGGGGGGTGGATTTGGGCCTGAAAGAGCTTCTTGGGTCTATAAGGGTTAAGTTTGAAAAGCTTTGGATGACTAGGAGTCAATGAAATAATAGCCTCAAAGGGTTGTGTAAGCAAGTTGGAAAACCTATGGATTGGGTGTCATTAGCCACACTTACGTCATCCAATTTCACATTTTATATGACTACACCCATCAACCATGAACATGCATATAAGAGAGGGTGTGAATGAAGGAAAAAAGGCCAAGACCAAAGTCCACCAGCTCAATTAGAGTATAGGGGGAGCATCCCAAGGCCAAGCCTAAATGATAAAGGTGAACCCCATCACCAAAAAGAGCCCAATGGATACCTATAGAATGGAAAGATGTTATTTCACATCCAGTTACCCAAGTAGAGCCCAAGCTAGAAGTGCCCTGAGTGGTGATTCTGGACATAGGTGAGGCATTTTCAGATGTACAACTTGTAAAGGAAACCACTCTTGAGCCTAATAATGAATATCCTATTGGGATGATCATAGAATAACCTACTAATGAGAAATAAATTGACATTGAAATTCCAAAACCTCAAAATACAGAAAGAGGGGAAGGCCATAGCATAGAGGACCTTGGTGCTGGTACTAGCAACCAAGGAGAAAGAGTCCCAAAATTATTAATCTAGATCGTGACCCATAAAAGGGCAAGGAAACTATGCATGAGGTAGAGCAATAACAAAAAACAAATTAGGAACCTCCCATTCACATCGCATTTCAATAAGACACAATAAATAAATAATTGTATTTGTAGAGTTATTTCCTCAAGCATGAGTCCAAGGAACAAACTCAACATGAGATGTCTTTTATGATAGAAGTATATCATGCTGAAGAACAGTTTGAGATCCCAAAGGATAACACTAACATAATCCCATATGTCATCAATGTTACAGACATGGTTTGTGTAAGTCCCAAAAATTTATCTCCAACATAAGTAGGTGCAACTCTCATCAAGTTTGCCCTAGAGGCTTCTAGGCAAAACATTCTCAATAATCATGACATGGGCCAGCTTCACTACAAACATTAGGAGGTCATCTAGTTGTATCAATAAGAGCATGAAATGAGGCACAAGTTTAAATAATAAATTGAATTACTTATGCACCAATTGGATGTAAGCAAAACATCTTAACTTAGGACCTTGGGCCTTTTCCAAACAATTTTGAGAATTGAACCAGGACTCATGGATGGATTTCCCATTACTGGTGAAGTAATTAATAAATTGGAGACACTAGTGAACCTTTTGTTGAAGAAATGTAAAAACATAGTGGATCCCAAACAAGAGAAACTATGGGCCACCATATAGTTCACCGATGCCATGAACATCTATGGTAAATTTTTGAATCTGTAAAAAAAATTAATAAATTGAGTGCCATTATTCCCATCTACGATGGGGTTTTTGTCAACTTACATGACCAAGTAAAATTTTGGAAGCATGACTACTACCTAAGGAACAACAACACTAATAATTGGCTAAGAATTCTCTAAGCATCAAGGATAGGGCTAAGCACGTGAAAGTGTTATAAGATGTTGAATAGTTGGAAAATAAATAAGTGGCCATCAACAAAAACTAAATGCTAGTTTCTTAGCACTTCAAGGACAAGTTTTGATAGAGATTTGGGCACTTGATGACATTCAAAAAGTTGTAACCACTCAACTTGAGACTTTGACAACTCAAGCAAATACTTTTTTAGAGCAGCTCGAGGACATGAAAAGATTGAAAGGCAAATTGGATGTTATTACTTCCAATCTTTAGACAACTCTCAACCAGTGGGGGGAGATCAAGGGCAAAGTATAAGAGGTGGATCCATATTTTTGTCAACTGAGGAAACTACAACATAGTCTAGGATAAACTATCAGTGTAGTTTAGGGTAATGTTGGACCCAAATTTCATAATATATTCTAAATATTTTTGAGCCATAAGCATGGACATGTAAGGGAATGGCATGAGTGCGATAGACCACAACATGGGAGAGAATGATGCAAAAGAGAGAAACAAAGGATAACAACATGAAAGATCTTGGTGTGAACATGTGAGTTATAAAAGATAAGGAAATAGAGAATAAGGAGCATAAAATATATAACTCAAAGAATCACAAGACTAGGATAAGGGTGCCATAAGTAGATGTGGTTACAAAATAGCTCATGAAAGTGTCCAAGATTAATGGGAGTGAGAATATAGCATCAACTCGTGAAAGAGAAGGAACATGAAATAAAATATATATCATAGAGAGAGTATATAGGGGTTGTTAGGCCCTGTTCAAAAGGAACTTAATTGTAATGGCTCACCATGACTTTTTTTTTAAAATAGTCATTAGCTTGTCGTCTTTAATGTATTAATGATGCAACCCAAGAAGGGGTTTTCTTATGTATAAATATCACTTTGGCTTAGTTTAGAAAGTGTTGTTGAAAGTAGATGTGTTGTTGCTATCAAGATAGAGATCTAGATATATTATGTACTAAATGAGGTACCTTTATAATCTTATAAAATGTGGTCAATGGAACTAATATTATGTGAATTCTACTTTATGATACTATAGTAATTACACTTTTTGAAATTATTAATGGTTAACTCTAGAATGATGTTTGTAATAACAATGATTAAATGTGTTAACTCAAGCACCTAACTAATATTTATCTATTCACCATCACATGATAAAATGAACGAGAACCAGTCTAGGTTGTGTACCTCAGGTGAGTGCACGAGGACACTCGCATGATATGTCAGTGCGTTAGCACATTGTCCTCTCCCTTCCTCTAGGTACACAACTAGTATTTATTCATGTAGAACTAAGGATAAAAAGAAACCCAACAACCATCTCATATCATACTATACGAGTACAAGCATTGAGTGTTGGATACTCTTAAGGTTAAATTATATATAATTGATCATATGAAAATTTCTTAAGATGCTCAAGACAAGTAAGTATATTATCATAAATTATGTATAATAATATAAATTACTTAATTTTATGTATAATATCATGTGTGTTTTAATTTTTTTAATTTATTGTAGGTGCTTTAAAAAAAGAATATCTTTTAGAGCAAACGTATTGTTTCAATAAAATTGGAAATAGGAATTCAATAATATGTCAATTAAGGATAAAAATTAGTGATCTATAAAATTCAAAAAGAGTCCAAAAAATTATACTAATGCAAAGATAATTGTAAAACTTGCACATAAGACAATAAGGAGGCATGTATGGCTATGTATGGCTATGTCATTAGTTGGTATCATTTTTTTATATTTATATGTGTTTAATAATTTCTTAAAAAATTCAATTTACATGAAATTTACATGAAAAATACAAATGATGAGAGATGAAGACTTTAAATTCCATTAGTAGACGTAGTTGGTTGACAAAAATTATGTGATGATTAGATAAAACGGACTAGAAAACAAGATGCAATTATTTTTGTAAATAAATCCATGCTTTGTTTATATTGATTAAATTTTTTGTAACGTTATAAATTAATGTAGAGATTTAAAGTATCCAAGACAAGGTTGAAAAATACAGATTGAGCTAAAAAAAATTGGTGACTTGTCATTTGGGCCAAATGATCATAGATCAGGTTGCGTGTAAATTTGTAATTCTTTTTAATATGCTAACTACTTTGTAATTTTTATTAAGAATTTAATATAAAAATTATTTAAATAGAAATTCTACAACATAAGGGTCACTGAAGAAGTTTGAGAGCACTTGAAAACCTTTGGATGAAACACAAATGCATTCAACATGAAGGCTCATTCTAAGGGGTGTGTGCTGATAAGACTTTTTTTAATCAATTTCGAGGTTTATGGGGGCCCTTCTTGATAACATAAAAAACTTAAATAATAAACATGGCCTGGCTTGATGGTAGAACCATCAAGTCATCTAACCAACATACTCCAAACAAAATCAGCTTATTGAAAGTATTGAAATACTCCCACTCTACATCTAAAAATAGAATTTATCAAAACATAATAATAAAATTACTACATCTCACCCTTTTTCATTTTGTTATGAGAAAAAAGTATCTTGGTAGGGGAACTTGAGGTGAGACGTCCTTTTTTTAATGTCTAACTACCATTCATTATTCTTCTTTACCCATGTTACCAAAATTTGAATTTTGGCTTATACCACATTCCACATATGAACCTCTACCAACCTTAATTTTGCTATCAAAATACACAAAACTTCTTTCATCTAACCCAACCACCTCAAAAACCTAAGCGTGAACTGCCATAAGAACCTTACCCACTTTTACATCTTCTTTGCTAAGAATTTTTGGAGCAGCTCCAGAAGGCCAATCAAAATCACAAACCAGAGAAACTGTAAGAAGCTCTTCATTTACCTCCTTCCACCATGAAAACTCCACTTTGCAATTGGAATTTTGACAAGAAAAGAAAGATGACTAATTTGATAACATTTCTAACATCTAAAGAAAATCCCCTCATAATCAAGGGTTTGTAACCAACATCTACCTTTGACATTCAACTCCATATTTTTTGGGAGGTCTTGAGAAATATCCATGTAAATAAGAACCCTAACAAAATTCATCTGGTGAGAAATTCAAAGATGAAGCATCAATTTCTAGCAGATCTCTTAAGGTTCCCCAATTAGCTGACAACATGGTCTCTAACAAAAATTAAAGAGGAAGATATGGAAATCACACCTAAATGGGTCTGAGAGAAAGTTTTTCTGTTAGAGGATTAAAATCTATAAATCAAGGCTTAAGAAAAAGAAAATAATGATTATAGATTCAAGCTTTAGCCTATAAAATTTTATTATGATCATCAAGGTTATTAAAAACCACAATGAAAAAACCTTTGACACAGGGATAAATTTTCAAACTGCCCTCCTAAATGGGCCACTAGGAGTAAAAAAGCCATTGATGAAGAACAAGAAGGGAAGGCCAAAACCTATCAAAATGGTAAAATAAACCCCTTTCTGCATACCATTCCTCACCTTCCAACGCCTCTTCCAAAGCCTCCTTCTGAAATTTCACAACTAAAAAATCCTTAGTTTCTCTCAAAACCCTAAGTTGCTCTTTTTGGGAAACTAAATGGCCATCAAAAGACCTAGCCATAGTAAAATATAGCTTTACAAGGGTGGACAGTTACTTCTCGACCCCTACTCTCATCTTCCCCACCCTTGAGACTATTGATGCCTCCAGAAGACCAGAATTGTTTGAGGTCCTCTTGTCTGAATGAAAGGGAGATGCCCTACCAACACCATTCTCAACTAACTCAGATCATCACAGTTGAAATGATGTAGACCAAAGATCTCCCTCTGACTCTATATTTGCCTTGTCAGACTTTTTGGTACAAGCCCTATCCACGAGAGATTGTACAATTGACATCGATGGCAGTCTGTGTGTCGATAAGACATTATTCATTATTAACTTATAATAAAATAACATCAAATTATCTATTTTACAAATATTGTAATTAGTTATTTTACAAATATTTAACTTTAAGTATTTTAATAATTATTTTAAATATGTCTTCATAAGACAATGACCAATCTATGATCGATGATGGCCATTTCTTTAAAGAAGATAATGAAAATAATCTCAACTACAACAATTTATCATTATATGAACATGACATAGATAATAAGTTGATAAATAATAATCATTTTAATATAATAATATATGATGGTCATGATCACTAGGGTCTAACTGCTAGTCATAGCTTTTTACATTATACATGATTTTAACTTCTTTCAATATTATTGTGATCAATGAGAAATTACTTACATTTTCATGTATGACATTATATTTTCACATATGATAGTCATTTACATATCATTTTCCCAAATAATTTTTTTTTTTGAGTTAAATTGTAATATATTATTTGAGAATGGTTATATGTTAAGTAAACTCTTTCAATATTATTTGAACATAATAGTATAGTTGATAGTTGTGACTTTCTACATAATACATGATTTGAATATTATATAATATTATTTTGGCTCAATATGATATTCTAGCTTAAAGTCATAGATTTTTACATGATACATAATTTGAAATTCCTTTCAATATTATTATGATCGATAAAAAATTATTTATTTTTTCAAATATGATAATCATTACATATCATTTTTCTAAACAATTTTTTTTGGGTTAAATTATAATCTCTTATTTAAGAATGTTTATTTATTATTTAAAGTCATGTCAATATGATTTGAACATGATAATGTAGTTGATAATTGTAACTTTTTAAATGATACATGATTTGATAGTCTAGTTGATTTGATACATGATTTGAATATTATATATATTATTTAGGTTCAATATGATAGTGTAGTTGATAATGGTAGCTTTGTACATGATATATATTTTGATCTCCTTTCAAAATTATTCTTGATAAATTATTTATATTTTTAAATATAATCATCATTTACATATCATTTTTCAAAAAAAAGGTTAAAGTGTCATATATTATTTGAGACTAATGGAAGACACTCCCTTTTTCTCTCACATTAGTTAGATAAAAAGAAAATAAAATTTGTATATTTATACATTATTATATAATATATATTTATAGATAATAATAATAACCAATATGAATTAATTGAATAATTTATAATAAATAATAATTAAATATATTATATAATAAATGTATAAATAATAAAATAACAAATATGATATATTTATTTTCAAATTTTATCTATATATTTTGTATAACTACATACATTATAAAGAATGGATTCTTTTATTTTATATTTTATTTTCTTTTATTTTGTTTATTTTGTTTTTTATTTTATTTATTTATTTTTTGCTTGTAAAATTAAATGTCACAATCCATTTTTTTAAGATTTTATAAACTAGCATGCATATTTTAGATAAATCTATGTAAAATACACTTATACATATCATTTTTTAGGTACTCACAACATGTATAATAGTAGCACTTGTCACTTACCTCATTGTTTTTATTTTACAACTTACCTCATTTCTTTTAATGTAAAATAATCATTGAAATTGTAAAATATTTTATAGATAATTAATCGAATAAATTATCATAAAAAATATTAACACATCATAAACATAGATTTTACTGCATCATATTTATAAAAAATCATAACATTGAAATTGTAAAAATAATTTATAAATAATTAAAGAATAAATTATCATAAAAAATATTAACACATCATAAACATAGATTTTTTTACATCATATTTATAAATAATCATATTGTAAAAATAAATTCTCATAAAAAATATTACCACATTAATCATAACAATGAAACTGAAAAAATAATTAATTTATATGTAAAATATATAAATTTTACCACATCATATTTTTAAATAATTATAAAAATAAATTATCATAAAAAATATTATTATGTGTTATAAATAAATAATATATAAATAATCACAATTTCTTTATTTATCATAAAAATTCATCACATAATAATACATAAATAATCATAATTAATTTATAGTGTATATATACATATTTTAACACATCGTATTTATAAGAGATAATCATAATTAATTTATTAATAATATATAAATTTTACTGTAATATATTTATAAATAATCAAAATAATAAAATTTAAAAAATAAATTATCATAAAAAATAAATAAAATATAAAAAATCATAATTTATTTATTTATCATAAAAAATCACCACATGATAATAGATAAATAATCATTATAATTATATATATATATATATATATATATATATATATATATATATATATATATATATATATATATATATATAAATACATAATACATCATAGTTATAATAAATAATCATAATCAATTTATAAGTAATATATAGATTTTAATGTAATATGTTTATAACTAATTATAATAATAAAATTTAAAAAACAAATTATCATAAAAAAATCACCATATAAGTAATATATGAATTTTATCACATTATATTTATAAATAATCATTACATAACAATGAATTATAAAAATTAATTAACATAAAAATTAATTTATTTATCATATAAAAATCACGGCATAACAATATATTAATAATCATAATTAATTTATAGTTAATATATATTTTACCACAACATATTTATAATTAATTTATAAATAGTATATAGATTTTATGCAACATTTTTATAAATAATCATAACAATGAATTTTGAAAAATAAATTACCATAAAATATATTACCACATGATAATAAATAAATAGTTATATATATTATTATTACACCATATTTTTAATAAATAATCATAGTTAATTTAAATGTAATAAAAATATTTTACCACATCATATTTATAAATAGTTATATCAATGAAATTATAAATATAAAAAATATTACCACATCATGATTGATAAATAAATAATTAGCATACAGATAATCATAATTTAATTATAAATAATATATAGTTTTAACAATAATATTTTAAAAAATAAATTATCATAAAAAATATCACCACATGATAATAAATAAATAAATAGTATGTATATAATCATAACTAATTTATAAGTAGCATATAGATTTTACGATATTACATCTATAAAAAATTATAACAATGAATTTATTGTAGAAATAAATTATCATAAACATATTACCACCTCGTAATAAATATATAATAAACAAATAATGAAATATATATATTTTATTACAGACATCATTATAAATATATATTTTTAAATTGTATTAAATATTTATATTAAATTTTTTTATGAACAATAAATATATTTTTATTTTAAATGGTTGCAAGTGCTACTAAGATATATTACATAGATTTATCTAAGATATGTATGCTAATTTAATAATATAGGCTTTCAATTAATTAATTGCTAACCCAGATGTCACTATAGGGAACACCTATCGGTGTAAAAATAATTTTGGAAAGAATAAGAGAAATGTCTAAAATAAGACATGGTTATTGATGAAGTATGAGGCATAGAAAAATTACATGTTTAATGGAAAATGCAATGCAACACATGGGAAGGACAATATAACTGCAAATAGTTTTAATAACCATGTATCATAGGAAGATGTGCCACATATCAAACATATACAAGTTCAATATTTTTAAGAATAAATTTGGGGCATTTCAAAAGTCAAGACTTTTATATTTTATGACATGCATGGGTCATGTTAATTTAAAGAAGCAGAGTGGAAATAGAACCTTTCATATTCATAACTCTCCTTAATTAGCATCTATACTTAATTGTCAAATTACACTAAATCATAGGTATATATAGAATGTGGAAGGAATTTGTTTTTTCTAAATGTGGATGGCGTAGGTTTTTTTAAGTGACAATAATGGTGGATGGCTTTTGGTTTTTTTTTTTAGTTTTTACAGGTTATATTTATTTGTTAATTATCTTTTTTAATTTTTTGTTGATAATAGTGGAAACAAAATATGTTTAAAATTAATAGGAAAAGTTTAATTGGTATGGTACAACAACTATGTTAGAAAATTTGGTATTAACAGTTACAAATTTTTGGATTGATAGGATAAATGTCATTGATAAAAATAAAAAGATTATTTGATGATGATTTGTCCAATTTTATTTCCATTTTAAAAACATAAAATGAAGAACATTTTAAGATACATATGTTAATATTATATTCAATTTAGAAAAATATATCTATATAATACTAAAGAAATATTTTAAAATTAATACATTAAATATTAGATAAAACTTTATAATTATTAATGTAATATATATTTTAAACATTTTCATTGGTTGAAAGAATAAGAAGTAACTCAAAAGTGAGTTATAATACAAATGGGAACTAAAAATAAAATAAAATATTTATATTTATATTCTTTCATATACAATATTTAACAAAATAAATGTTAATACTTTTAATTGTTAGAAATTGTACATATAATTGTGGGAAACCTCTTTTTTTTTAATTATTTATATTTCACAATTTTAATATATTTGTTAATTTTTTATTTAATTATATAAATTAAATATTCATTTTAAATATTAAAATAAAAATTTATATTCAATATTTTCAAAACCCAACAATCCAACATTTATACTTTAAAAACTTATTTATATTTTACAATTTTAATATATCTATTAATTTTTTATTTAATTATATAAATTAAATATTAATCTTAAATATTAAAATAAAAGTTTATATTCAATATTTCCAAAACCCAACAATCCAACATTTATACAAAATTATAGGCCACTTGTTTAAAGAATATAATACAATATTATAGACCAATTGTTTGAAGAATATAATGAGAAGAGTAAAAATCATAATTTTGTAATCACTTGTTTTTGGGTGTGAAGACAATTTAATTTATTTAAGTAAAGTGGTTTGTTTCTAATATTTTATTATTTAATTTTTAATATTAAAAAAATAATAATCATTGAAGTTAAAATTTTGTGTTTTTAAGATGTGAGGACAATTTAATTTATTTAGGTAAACGAGGTTTGTTTTTAATAATTTTTTGTTTATCTATTTTTTAACCTCAAAAAAATTAATTATTAAAATTAATTTTTTTTATTTTTATGTCATATTATTATGAATTATATTAATTATTTTACAATAATAGTTAATATTAGCAATTATTTAAGGAGGTATAATCAAAATGTTAATAGAGGGTTATATGTAATGGTATTATATGCCTCTTCCAAGTTCACATGGAATGCAAGGCTCTCCACCTCCTCATTTACCATGTGCTCAGGGTTGGGGCTTTTCATTATTCTCGAGGTAATGTAAATGGAGTTATTCATAGGGCTTTCTACCTCTTTGTTCTTCATATGTGTTGACGCAAGAAATTGCACCCGGGGCAAGGAGGTCGAACTCCTGCCTTATCTCCGCAACATGGAAACTCCTCTCTCACCTGTGGGATGGTGAAGCATGAGAGGAGAGTCTCTAGTTAAGGGCTAGCTCCCTTTGATGCATCGAGTTTGTTTCAACAAGTGCAAAATACAGGCATATATAAATATATAGATATGTATATAAACTGGGGGGTGAAAAGGGAGGAAGATGCAAAAAACAAACCTACTCTAAAGAGGTGATACACCAAAATAAGTCAACCTTCCCACATCCACGCTCAGGATCAGACAAAAACAACATACATACACTCAGGCTTGGTAGAAGGACCAGGGTGTAAGAGAATGACAGGGAGGTTCTTATGAAAAACACAGGAACAGGGACTCACCAAGATGCTGTGGAATACATATTGAAAATGACTTCCTCTATTTCTGCACCCCAAATGGAACTCTTCTCCTATACGCTGCAAACTGGCGCTTTGTATATAGCTGGTGTGTTGGTATTTGAACCTGTGAGAGCATTAAAAGAAAATGACTGAACACAAATCAAACACACAGGACATGCATAGGGTATCCATCCAAGAAAGAGGTAAAACTGTCTTTATTTGATCCAGGCAAAAATTTTAGCAGGGTTGCGCCTGACTAAACTGTGAAAAGATGATTACAAAATGAACAAGTTTTCAATATATAGGAAAAAAACAAGAAGATAAATTGGTGCTTCTTTTGCAAGTGGCAAGTCGTGTCCCTCATTGGGAAGAGGAGAACACTGCAGTCGATGTGTCATCTTCTAGAAGAAGCCCGCTGGAACGATGTCATGTCGTTGCCCATCTTGACTTTGGCATCTAAAACATTAATGTGAAAGCGCAGGTTGCGTTTCCTTCTTGCTTTGTCATCATGCCCTTTATTCATGCCATCGGGAAATCAAACGCCTTGCCTTTTCCATTTGGACTGCCTGTTCCCATCTGCACCACGTCATCTCTTACTTTGTCATCTTGGGTTTGTCCTCTTCTGCATTTTTGTCTTTTCTGGCCACTTGGCTCTTGGGGCAAACTTTTTGGCGGGTCGCTACATTCTGAGCTCCTGTTCAGTTAGCGCTCCCCTTTGTCTTTTAAAAAACAAACGGCTATTGAAATTCCATTTGTAAACTTGACGTCCATGTAAGACATCCTCGTGCTTTGCTGGCTTCTAGCCGCTTGCTAATTTCTTCGTAGCTTGCTTTGTTGGCCTTCGCTATGTATATCCTTCCCTGCGGGCACCCTTTTGTTACTTTTCTAGCACTTTCCTCCCAGCCTTTGACTGTTCTTGTGGGCTTCTACATTTTTTGTGGACTTGCTTTATGTCCTAGCACCTTCCGAGCACTCCCTGCCTTGTATACTTTGATGGCTCCTTTGCTTGTCTTCGAACAGTCTGTCGTGCCTTATATATTTCCCGCGGGCTTTGTTCACCTTGTGTTCTCGCGGGCTATTTCCCCGCAAATTTTGTTCGCAAATGTTTTCCTGCGGACAAAAGTCCACGAAAATTCTTCTGCGCTCGGCCTGTTGTGTATATCCTGCAAACTTTGTCCGCAGATATTTCTCGCGGACAAAAACTCTGCAAAAATTCTTCTGCTCAATTTCCCCGGGCTTGCCATCAGTCGCAGACTTTTGTTCGCAGACATTTCCCACAGACAAAAAGTCCACAAAAATGTTAACCACCATTTTGCTTTAGTTGTATATGCGCCCAGGCCCGACCTTTCCTTTTGTAAATGCCTGCCCCTTGCCTTAGACTTTGCTTGATTTGGGACTTAGCAGATTTGAAAGAACTTAAACAATTTTTTAACCTTACCCAGATCCTTTTGAAGCGTCGGCCCTCCATTAGGGAATTTAAACTTGGACTCCCCTTCGACCAAGGACAATGAACTTTGAACCAGACCCGCTGATGAACTAGGCTGAACCAATGAACTTGACGAAGGACGAACCAAGTGCCAATGAACCTCATTTATTGAACCAAGCCTGAATTGGACATGTTGAACTTGAAAATGGACCTTGCAGCCTGAAAATGACTGGTTCTAAAATGCAAGGGAGAATTTGACCACAATTTTGCTAGGGGCAAAATTGGTCAACAGATTGGTGACTCACAAGGGAAGTACCCCTGCCGTGCTTACAACCCAGTTGCCTTTGAATATCCATTGGGTGTGGAGTCAGATGTAGATATAAAAGATTTAGCAACAGCCCCAAAGATTGAAGAATCAAACATGAAGTTTTACCCCACATGCAAAGGGAAACACACAAGGCTAAAAAAAACTACATGTGCAAACTGCACTTAGGGAAAGCAAGAAAAGAAACTAAAAACAAACTATTATGTACAACTAACCAGGCATGCTCGCCTCCCTCTTGGATCGAAAGGAAAACTTCTTAGGTCCCCTTCCTAGCGAGAAGACTTATGGTGGCAGGGAATCAACTGAAAGAAAATGAGATTTGGTGACTTACTCTTCCTACCTGTCACCTGAGTTGGCTGGTACCCGAATGGGTCAGATTCAAACATGCCTCCAATATATATGTATTCTGCTTGTCCTTGGAAACTTGTTGAATGCTGGTCCCTGATATTGGTGCTCTTCACCAAGAAATCAATGGCTACCGGCTCATCACCGTAAGCCTTCTGATCTGCACATTCCTTCTACAATGTATCATGGTCTGATTTGTTTCCTTCTGTCTCGCTGAAAACTCTGTCAGACTCGTCCTCTGCTTCCTCTTGGCCTTCTTGAAGAAGGGTGAATGTGGTGATGTCTGAAATGGACTCACAAAATGACTGCTCGTCCCACAGAACTTCACTTCTCTATTTAAATCTCACTTCTTCAAGGCATTCCTCCAAGAAAACAGACCTCTCCTTTTCCTCTTTGTTGATCAGGTTCTCTAGATTTTCAAAAATATTCTTCTGATCCTCCTCCAACTCAGGCTCTTCAATGTAGTCATCCTCATCAAAATAGCAAGTAAGTTCATCAAACTGAGGGGAAGAGAGCTTACCATGCATTTGTTCCTACTCGTATTGCTGGAACATCTGCATATATGCAAGACCTGCATCTTCTCCATTGCTGATAAGGTCTTCAGAAGGAGCATCAATGATGATTTCTTCTTCGTTGTCGCTCATGACAGCCTCTTGAAGGACTGCAGAATGGATCTTCTACTCCTCACCTGCCTCGTGCAAAATAGGTTCTTCCTTGAGAAGGAGAGAAGTGGAGAAAACATGTGGAAGAGGAAGCAGTCCTTGAGCTAGAATCGAATGATTCTCCTCTCTCCACTTGATCAGCACTTCATCAATTTCAGGCACGGCCTGATAACTCTCTTGGAAATGTGTAGGTGGGGTGTGTTCAGGCATGGAATGTGTTGTTTGTCTAAAACCGTCCACCACACATTCGTTGAGGAATCTCTCTCTAGATTCCAAATCTACTATTCTTCTGGCTAGATCTTCTTGGAAAAGCTTTTCCTAGAGGCTGCCAGCATCATCATAAGCAGACACAGCTTCAGCTTCTTCAAAGTTTTGAGAAACTTGCTCTTCTTCTTCTTTTCTGCCCCATGATTCTACTATTCTTCCCCAATTCAGGATCTCTGAATTAAAATTTTGCCCCTACAAATAGGGAACAACTTTGTTTTCCACAAGGTCCCGAGGCTCCTCCACAAGGTCTAAAAATTTCATCACTTTTTCAAGAAGCAGCTTTATCCTAGCCTCTAAGTCTTCAATTTGTCTGGCTAGGTTTTCCTGGAAGAGTCTCTCTTGGAGGTGACCAGCATCATCTTGTTGAGTAGGATCAACTTTGAGCAAGATGTGCTGGTTCGTGGCATTTTCCCCAATGGAAAATTCACAATCTAAGGAATTTAGGAGGTTCATTTCCATGGGAGGTTGTTTTGATACCCTTTGGTGTTGGAAAGCTAGGCGCACTGGATTGGGAGTAGATGTATTTAATGCACAGGAGTGAGCAAGTGCAATCTGATAAAATGAATTTGGTGCAAAAGAGGGGGTTTTCTTCAGGATAGGAAGGGGTGCGCAAGGCTGGCTACCTTGAAAAGATGGATTTCTCCATTTTGGCACCTCTTCCTTCATGGATTGTATGGCCTGCGATTGCCTAAACAAGCGCTCCTCTTCATACATCAGCTCATGCTGATATCTGTACTGCTCTTCCAGCCTGTTAATTTCCAATTCCAAGGCCACCTCCCTTTTCATTACAGTGCAACTAGGAGAGCTGCTAGAGGGGATTCTCTAAATATTTCGAGTCTGATCATATTCATATGAAGGAAAACAAGACCCATGATTTTTTTCAAAAGAAGTATACATACAAGAAATGATTCTTGATGGCAACAGGTTGCTTAACCAGCTGATTAACTCAGAGTCGCCAGATGTTGGAAAATTAAATGATTTGCTGTAACAAGACCAGCATCAATCTTGAAACTTTACTTTGTTATCAAACTGTGTCCCACCAAGCCGTGCCAAAATTGTTGACTCAAGAAATTACACCCAGGGCAAGGAGGTCGAACTCCTACCTTTTCTCCACAACATGGAAACTCCTCTCTCACTTGTGGGACGGTGAAGCAGGAGAGGAGAGTCTCTAGTTAAGGGCTAGCTCCCTTTGATGTATCAAGTTTATTTTAGCAAGTGCAAAATATAGGCATATATAGATATATAGATATGTATATAAACTAAGGGGGGTGAAAAGGGAGGAAGATGCAGAAAAGAAACCTACTCTAAAGAGGTGATACACCAAAATAAGTCGACCTTCCCACATCCACGCTCAGGATCAGACAAAAACAACATACATACACTCAGGCTTGGCAGAAGGACCAGGGTGCAAGAGAATGACAGGGAGGTTCTTATGGAAAACACAGGAACAAGGACTCACCAAGATGCTGTGGAATACATACTGAAAATGACTTCCTCTATTTTCGCACCCCAAATGGAACTCTTCTCCTATACGCTGCAAACTGGCGCTTTGTAGATAGTTGGTGTGTTAGTATTTGAACCTGTGAGAGCATTAAAAGAAAATGACTGAACACAAATCAAACACACAGGACATACATAGGGTATCCATCTAAGAAAGAGGTAAAATTGTCTTTATTTGATCTAGGCAAAAAATTTAGCAGGGCTGCGCCTGACTAAACTGTGAAAAGATGATTACAAAATGAACAAGTTTTCAATATATAGGAAAAAAACAAGAAGAGAAATTGGCGCTTCTTTTGCAAGTGGCAAGTCGTGTCCCTCATTGGGAAGAGGAGAACACTACAGTTGATGTGTCATCTTTTAGAAGAAGCCTGCTGAAATGATGTCGTGTAGTTGCCCATCTTGACTTTGGCGTCTAAAACATTAATGTGAAAGCGCAGGTTGCGTTTCCTTCTTGCTTTGTCATCATGCCCTTTGTTCATGCCATCGGGCAATCAAACGCCTTGCCTTTGCCATTTGGATTGCCTGTTCCCATCTGCACCACGTCATCTCTTGTTTTGTCATCTTGGGTTTGTCCACTTCTGCATTTTTGTCTTTTCTGGCCGCTTGGCTCTTGGGGCAAACTTTTTGGCGGGTCGCTACATTTTGAGCTCCTGTTCAGTTAGCGCTCCCCTTTGTCTTTTAAAAAACAAACGACTATCAGAATTCCATTTGTAAACTTGACGTCCACGTAAGACGTCCTCGTGCTTTGTTGGCTTTTAGTCGCTTGCTAATTTCTTCACAACTTGCTTTGCTAGCCTTCGCTATGTATATCCTTCCCTGCGGGCACCCTTTTATTACTTTTTTGGCACTTTCCTCCCAACCTTTGACTGTTCTCGTGTGCTTCTACATTTTTCGTGGACTTGCTTTATGTCCTAGCACCTTCTGGGCACTCCCCGCCTTGTATACTTTGACGGCTCCTTTGCTTGTCTTCGAACGGTCCGCCGGGCCTTATACATTTCCCACGGGCTTTATTCGCCTTGTGTTCTCACGGGCTATTTCCCGCGGACTTTGTCCGCGGATGTTTTCCCGAGGACAAAAGTCCACAAAAATTCTTTCGTGTTCGGCCTGTTGTGTATATCCTGCGAACTTTGTCTGCGGAAATTCTTTCGCTCAATTTCCTTGGGCTTGTCGTCAACCGCGGGCTTTTATTCACGGACATTTCCCGCAAACAAAAAGTCTACGAAAATGTTAACCGCCATTTTTCTTTAGTTGTATATGCGCCCAGGCCTGACCTTTCCTTTTGTAAATGCCTTCCCCTTGCCTTAGATTTTGCTTGATTTGGGACTTAGCAAATTTGAAAGAACTTAAACAATTTTTTAACCTTACCCGGATCCTTTTGAAGCGTCGGCCCTCCATTAGGGCATTTGAACTTGGACTCCCCTTTGGCCAAGGACAATGAACATTGAACCAGACCCGCTGATGAACTAGGCTGAACCAATGAACTTGACGAAGGACGAACCAAGTGCCGATGAACCCCCTGTATTGAACCAAGCCTGAACTGGACATGTTGAACTTGAAAACGGACCTTGTAGCCTGAAAATAACTAGTTCTAAAATGCAAGGGAGAAGTTGACCACAATTTTTCCAGGGGCAAAATTGGTCAACAATATGCTCAGGGATGGGGCTCTCTATCTCTTAGCATATCGTAAATAGAGTTTTCCTCCTGAGAGTTCTCAAGGTAGCTAACAACCACCTCCAGATAAAGTGTTTCTTCAGGTTGATTTGGTCATATCTCCTCATCATATAGACTAAGACATATAAGTTTAAGAGGAAGGTGCCTAAAATAATTTTGACTTCGGACGGGACCCTATTTTTGGAGGGGATGATCTCTCAAAACTCTAAATAGGGTGATCCTCATGTTAAAGATCCACTATCGATTGGCCTTCTTGTTATGGTTGCTTAGTTTATGGTTGCTCTTTTTTAATGTTATAGATCTCTCCTAGGCTTAACCTAGTTAGTTGATGTTTTGTTCCTAGGCTTAGCCTAGTTTGCTAAATTTACTGGTGTTTCCTCTACTGCCTCTTTTTTTGTGAATAGTCTTGTATATTTTTGATATATTTATTAATTTAATAAGATCTATTTTATAAAATAAAATTGATAAAGTCAAATAAAATGAAATTTTAAAATGGTACCAAAATGTTTGTATAAAGAAAATAAAAGAAATAAATAAGAGGAGTACAATAGCAATAAAAAGGTGAATTAATAAAGCGGGGAATTTAGTTATTTAGGCTCTCTATTCAAAAGGCTAAACCCTGACATTTGGAAAATATTTTGTTGCAAGCTTGGCCAAAGCAAGGTTAATTTCATAGTTGGTTTTGTGCTTATTGATTTTGTGAAAGCAATAAAGTGGTGGATTTTCTAACAAACATAGAGATTGACAAAAAGGAGGATGAATGGGTTGATAATTGCAAAGAGAGATGGTATGATTGTGTTGAGATAGAAGCAGTGGAGTTGTCATTGTAATTCACATCAGGGCTTATGGGATAGGGTGGTGGATTAATCAATGATAGTGGCATTAATGTTTAGGCTTGGTAAATAATGCGAGATCTTCCCTAGGTGTGCAAAATCTTTGGAAGGATGGATTTATTGGTAACATTTCCCAACTATGTAGGTGTCTTTCAATTAACTGAAGGATATTTTGAGTTGTTGATAATGTAGTCAGAGCTTCTGGAAACCTTGGTGTGGCCACTTTACTTTACAGGTGTTGAGTCTAAGGAAATGGGCTTCATAGGAAAAGTGTCGAGGATGCAGCTGTAAAATATCTTATGGACTCTGATGGGGGAAATAGCAAAGGCCATAGAAAATATTTTGGGGTAGAATTACAGGAAGAAAGCAGAAGGGTGAAGTCGAATTTTGGCCTGGCCACTTTGTTTACTAGAAATTTGCTAATGGTAATTTCTAATAAAAAATAAGTAAAAGATTTAGTTTCTTTTTTTGTCTGGTTGGATAATAGGGTAAATTTATTGTTAGAGATAGAGAAAGTGTAGGAAGGCCCATATGTTGATCTTCCCTTCTCGAGGAAGGATTGTTTAGGATTTATCTCAAGTAGGTTGTCGATGTTCAGGGCCTTGGAGGAGAGGTTTACTTCTCTTTTAAAATTTGTAGACGAAGTGGACTCTCTATGTTTTAGTGAAGAGTCAGAGGGGGAAGTTAAGGGAGTGGTCCTTCCTGATTTTAAAGAATTATCATCCCCTCTACCTCTGATAACAAAATGGAAAGCAGTGTGCAAGTCATCGGAGAGGTTATAAGTGATAAAAATGTTGATTTTGGGGTTTGCTCGAGGAAGGCTCCAGGTGCCTCCTTGGTTAGAGAAGGCGAGAAAGTTTCAAGTGTTGGGGGATCGTAAGAAGCGGAGGAAATTGGGTAGGTCTCCATAATTCAGGGTGTTGGGTAGAGAATTATTGTTGCCAGGGATGAAGTCACATGCATCATCTTATTCACAACTGGTGGAAATTAAAGGACCAGAGATTCTAGAGAAGGACTTTTCTCGGCATGACAATGAAGTTCAAGGTGATAACTAGGGTGGTGACTAGGTTATTATGTTAGATTAAAAGTTGGTTTTTAATGTTATGTTATGTTGTTTTGCTTAAGGCAGATAATAGGTTAAACTAGTTTCTTTGCTTATGTAAACACTTTCCTTTGATGTAAATTTTAAGTATTTTTAAATACTTAAAGGTAGTTTATTTTGTTTGGACTGTGATGGTAAGATGCCTTGGCACTTTTGCAATTAAGCCAGGCGTATATAGTTTCTGAGTTTTTTGTTATCAAGAAGGGGCCCTATACACCCTAAAACCCATCTAAAAAAATTAAAGTCAAGGGAATTTATGACATGGAATGTAGCCTTTTCTCTTCTTTCTTTGGTTTAAATGTATGCATTGTCTTGCCTTCTTGCATATCTTTCAAAAAAGTAAAACAAAAAAAGATGTGAAGTTATTACAAAGAATAGACTCTTCATATTGTATTAAAATTCAAATTTTAATGTGAATTCGTGCTTTTTGCAATGTTGGGTCATGTGAATTATGTATTGTTAGAGCCCAACCCATTTTTTATGGAAGCTATTTGTGGTTGCCACAAGTAACGTGCAGGATTAGAACATGTTTTAGATTATTCACATTCCATGTTGGAACATGTGTATATTTTTTGAATTGGACAACTAAAATCATTCAGAAATTAGTATATTTGTGCTAGTTTTATAGATTATAATATGAATTTTCCCAATATCACCATTGACTAAGATGACTTCCACCTAAAAATTGGTAGTAAGCATAACTTCTTATCGTTTGCACAAAAGAATTTTTTACTCTAATTGATCATCATTAATATCTCTGAAAAAAATGGGGTGTGCTCTCCATTATTACGTATAAACTTTTGACATATTTAATGATTTTAACATCTCTTTACTATGTGTTGTGTCCAAACAATGTGTTGTGTATATAATGTGTTGTAAAATAAAATAAAACCATTTCTTCTAAAGGGAAAGATGCATTTGTTGAAGACATTAGCAAATTCCAATCTTCAATTTTTTAATCAGCGTTTGTAAAATCTACTTGACATGGATTAAAACCTTGTTAATAGAAAATTATGTGTAATGTGATAATAATTTAAAGTTTCTCTAAAGGATCGAACCATGCGATGTTCTAGCATACGTAGGAACGTCTTATATAAGAGGAAATTGGCCCAAGTCACCAATGAGAATGATAGATCTCCCACCAAACTTTTTTTGACTTGTGTTGCAAAAAATCCTCATGCAAATGTTGTTTAATACATGTCAACAATTTTAGCATTATGAAACTCATCTCATCAATTACAATGTAGCAGAAATGTATCAAAGATTGTTGGATAAATGTGAGAGCTTTCCATTCTAGAAATTTCATTTCCTTTATAATTATACAAAGGCACGAATGTATTTTCCAAGCATTAATATTATCTTTTACAATTCTAGATGGGAAAATCAATAGTAAGGGTGATTTTTTTTATCTTCCTATGAACTCGATACGAGTTTGATTTTTTTTATAAGGTATGTTTCTTTATACTAGCAATTTTTTGAAATATCATTTTCAATGGAAGCATAACATTCTATTAAGTGTACTAGTGTAAAATGATATTGATTACAAGTTGTTGTTTTGTGGACAAAGCATCAAAGTTGGACAAGATAGAGGAATGAACTTTAGAGATTTATTGGGTTACCCGATTAATATCTATAAAAGATGTAGTTGTTTATAGTAAGGACAATTAAATGCTAATGTCATTCCAATTATGGTGTATGTCAAACTCACGATGGCTCATTTCAATTATGATAGATGTCAAAATCACGATGGCCTAACATATCAAGTTTATTTATTTTGATATCAATGTTGGGGTGGAGTTGTGATAAGATTTTCCACTCATCAAGTTATTAGAAGCCATGACAATTATAATATCTAATCTTTAATTAAATAAACAAATTAACGATTTATACAAAAATTACAAGCCTTATAATAAAATAATAAGTTTTCTTTTCTGTAGAAATACAATCTAATCTTTAATTAAATAAAACTTTTAATAAAAAAACTAATCTTCATTTCAATAAACAATATAATAAATTTTTGAAAAATAACAATCTTTTTTTTCGACAACAATACTATATAATCTTTAATCAAAGAATAATACAAAAGCTTATAATAAAACATTTGGGTTTATTTTACTCAACAATACTAAAACATTTGGGTTTATTTTCCTCGACAATACTAGACGGGTGCACATTAGTGTGTCCAATTAGGGATCCACTTAAAAATCGTAAAAATGAAATCAAAGGGGTTTCGAACGAAAGTTTAACTTGATACCCATTGGTAAGTTTTCATTTGAAAACCCATGTCGACTCACCTTATATTCCAACCTAAAAAAATTGTGATTCCTTTCGTGCTTGCGTCAACATTCATCAATGTTTTTTTTTCCTTTTTTTTTTTAATTTTAAAACCAAAATATATATTTGAGTAGGATTTGGGTGGTTTTTGTTAGAATTTTTTTAAATTTGTATATTTTTAATTAAATTTTAGAAAAAAATAAAAATGGGAAGGAATTATTTCTTTATTTGGGTATAAATTTAAATATGTTTTTTATATGTATTAACATTTATCATAGCTAATTTATTTTGTAGAAATAATTTAAAAATTAGTAAATTAGAATATATTTTGCGACAACCATGCACTACAGAGGTATATAAAATATATTGTCAAAATATGCTTATTGACTTCAAAATTTTATAAATAACATTAAAATCACACAACCCATTTAACCCAAATAATTTGAGTAGCTTCATAACACAATTGATGGACAATGTAAGTGGCCCTATTGGGATTTTGAAAGTACAAAATATTGTACCCAAAGTGATTATTAGGAGAGATTGGTTTTTCAGCTAAAAAATCTCATTTCTGTGCTTGAAAGCATCCATTTTGCCTTATCTGCTACCTTGCAACTTGTAACAAGTTTGTTAGGAGTCTTCTAGAGCTTTTTCAAGCCTTATACCTCAATATATCTGATCATAGAAACCCTTAAAGATATTTGAAACATGGGTAGATGCAGGGTAATGGAGGACAAAAGGAGGTATAAAATGATGTCTTTTTTCTGAAAATAATAATAGTTGAACTTGGAGAGAATGTTAGAGACACTTCTAAAAGGAATTTGATAATGACATATAAACATGAATTGTGGTATTTTGATTATAGTTTCTAAATATATAATTTTTTCCAATACCCAGATGATAACAGTTGTATGAAATAGATGTATTTATGATAATAGGTTGGTCATTTTTAAAAAAAAGATAAGGAGAGTGCATGTGTACGAACACACTTTTTGAGTAAAATATTGAATTTTAGTATGAAATTTCATATATAAATAGGTCAAATGTCGAAGATTGTTGAGAATATTTTTTATTATATATATAATTTTTAAATAATTTTACAAGTTCAGAAAGCTGAAAAATTAAAACTGCAAGTGTACGAACACAACTTTTTGACCTTAACTTCATCAAAATTAAATTTTTTTATAAAGCATAATTGACAATGTGTAGATTTTTGAGATATAAGTTTTATAAACTTTTGATTAATATTTAAAAAGTTATAACAAAATTTATGATGATATGTATAAAGTCTATAATGACATATGCTATGTATAAATTAAGTAATAAATATAAATAATATTCTAACATTAAATATATATATATATATATATATATATATATATATTCTAAAACTATATTTTTTCCCCTACAAACTTATATAATTTTTTTCAAAAACTAATAAAATCTCCTCGATCAAATGTATCGACAAAGATGAAAAAGACTCCTAATTTTTATAGAAACCAAGCGAGTTGCTCCATGACTAGTTTCAAGCTAGGTTCGGACCTCGCCAAGCCT
Organism: Torreya grandis; assembly: GCA_037957365.1. Classification (NCBI taxonomy): domain Eukaryota; kingdom Viridiplantae; phylum Streptophyta; class Pinopsida; order Cupressales; family Taxaceae; genus Torreya; species Torreya grandis. The sequence continues at coordinate 4,006,283 of JARHVA010000594.1, read as the reverse complement.
GTACCCAAACCAAATTTGGGGGGAAAACACAAAAATATATTAAAATTTTGAAAGTGTGTAAGCCCTTTCAAAAGGATGCATGCCCTTTGCAAAGGACGTAAGCCCCTTAAGAGGCATGCATTTTCTTTTGTTGCAATTAGACTTATAAAGGCCATGTAGTTTTGTGTTTGTTTTGCAATTAGAGCATGTCATTTTTAAAAGCATATATTTAGTAAAATAAATGTTAAGTATAAATTTACATTTAATTTTTATAACAATGTTATAAAAATTAAATGTAAATTTATAATTTAAATTTATTTTACTAAATATAACAAATTAAAGCCACTCAACATCTTTTAAAATTGATTACAGAGTTGTAGGAGTTACCATTTAGAAGTTAGTTTTTCAAATTCCATTCTAATCAATGCTTAGTTTTTAAAATTTTAGGATCAGAAGATAGAATGAGAAATGAGGTAACAAATCATGTTACGTATGTAATCGATCTATACCATTGATTATGTCCCATATTTTACCTAATTGAGTATGCATTGCCTACTTTACTTACTTGATTATGTCCTACCTGATTGCATACCAAACCTTGGGAGTGGATTCTTAAATAATTTGTGAGTTTTTTATGCATAGGGTTCACAAACAATTTCTTTCTTTGTCTTATTCAATACACATTTCCTTGGCAATGGCTTATTATTTCTTTGGTAGTGGTTCTCTTGTTCACTCTTCATGTAAAGTTATTATGTGCACCTAATAATTTTATGGCTCTTGATACTTCAAACATGCTCTCTCTCATCTTTTTGGACTATTCATACTTCTTGTACCCTTGTCAATACAATAATTTGCCTCATGCACTTCTCTGCAGAGCTTAGGACCTAGCCTTGTAGTTTTTTTTCCTCTTTTTCAACTGGTACAGCCTCGTACAGATTCAAAGTAAGTAACCAAATAATTTTTTAGAGACCCTCTATCCTCTTCCTCCTAACTACAAACTTTCAAGCTTGACCTCTTAGTTTTGGCCACTTTGCTTAGCCTTTTTTAAGCCACTGTTAAGGCCTATTAGGTCTAGTTATACTCTAAATTCACACAATCATTTGTGTACGTATGAAGATGTACATTATCTCTTGACACCTACCAAATCTATTATCCCATGCCACTATGCAACTAATAAAAAAAATTAGGCCTAATTTACTAGTGGAAGCAATTTTAAATCTTGTTTTTGTAAAAAAAACCCTAACTGTAGTGATTAAACAGTCAAGACAACCTAGGAGCATTGAAATTGTGGTTTTAAGGACTAGAACCAAATTTTTTAACCTATAAAAGGTTACTAAACTTTTCTCCAACATGATACACCTACAATAAGTGTTAATATCTCATAAACACGTCCCTCTTCTCCTTCCCTACTTAATTTTATATTTCATTGTACATATAGGGCAAGTCTGCGGGGTTTATAAAGACTATCTAAAAACTCTTATGTTTTCAAAATGATTTTCAAATTCCTTTGACCATAGACTTACCTATATATAAATTCCATACAACTCATGGAATCTCCAAGAGTCAACTTAACACCTATGTTGGTCTCTTTCAACTCCTCCCTATCTTGGGTTGTGTATGCACTTTCTCAGTTTATCTATAATTGATTAGAGTTTCTTTACCAATCTTTAAAATAACCAATTAAAAGATGTTTATATTCCTTTTTTATAACTTGATTCAACTCCTTAAGATTAAATGAACACTAGACTTACGTTCTTGATGTGTTCTTGTTTTTACTATCATTTCAAATAGTCATCCTTTGACCAGCACACAGGGGATAGGGTCTGTGGTTTCTTTTCACACGTTGGAATTTTCTTTTCTTTGTTCTTTGGAGTCCTTTTCTTATAAAATTACTATGTTTACATGTCCATCAACATTCCACAAATTTTCTCTCAAACAAAGTACTTTATTTAGATGGATTTAAACTCAGTATATCAACATTTGAAGAAAGTCAGGGTCTACACCTTTATTTCTTATGAGGAACTATGAAACCAATCTATCAAATGCATGAAGCTTTCAACCAAAATCATATATCAACTTACCCAACCATCAAAACACCTTTTTTGGTTATTTTTAAATATACTAACATACACAGAGACAACATAGTATATAAGCACAAAAATAAGGTTTGTCTTGTTTCCTACAGAGAGTCCTTACTCAAAATGCTAATGGAAACAAGGTTTGTAACTTCTTTTTTTACAAAATCAATAAAACCTTATTAATCATTATCTTTTACTCAACACATATAGTTCATGACAAACCATGACTCTACCTATACACATCCTTCCATACATCTCTCCTCTATGCATTGTGCTCTCCCTAATCTCTCCCTCAAGAGCCTCACACTATATATTCTTCCTACATACCATCTAGACTCTTAAAACATGACTTTAAACCCATTTATTGATTCAAGAAACTTCCAAAAATCCCTAGATCCATGTAGGGTGATGGACATAACACTTGCCACCTCACTCCTTAACTTGACTTAACATAAGCTTCTCATAATAACACACTTATATTGTCCCCCTATGTCCTTTAAGACTCCCTCATACAACCTGATCCCTTACATTCCCTTTTAGACCTCAAACACATTATCAATCCATCTTTACAAATTTGAATTTTAAAATAAGTAAAAAGGCCAAAAACTCTTTAAAAGACTCTAATTCAAATCTTGGACTCTTGTAAGACTCCTAACCTAGACACCACACTTCCTATGACCTCAAAGCAACAAAATGAATCAAAAGTGGAGTATTTTGATAAGCCTTGAAGATACCTCTGCATCAATTTTTCAATCAATGGGTCTGTCAATATGCATAAATAATAGCATTATATCATGTAACTTATAACATACCTATAGTCGTGATACGATCACTCATATATGACATCTATCGCATACCTATTACAAATATGTGTGCATTCACTCATATATGACATCTACTTGTAGTCATCATATGATAACTTATACTAGACATGAATGTCGCTAATCACCCTAATAGACTCCATTCGAAATAGAATAAATTTAAACACCATTCCAATTCATTTTAAAAAGATACTATTCACTCTAAAATAAATTTTAGATGGATGGTCAATCCATGCATTCATCAATTCCAATCTCATGCATTATTATAAAGTCACATAGAATAAAGTCATATGCAAGCATTCGAAATTCACATAAGACACTCCTTTATTGACCTTAATCATCCCTAATCACTACCTCATCAACCCTCATATTCACTTATCATCCCTATTCATTCCCTCACTGGTTCTCATTGTCCCTCATTATCCCTAATCACTACCTCATTGGATATAATTATCTTTTATTTTTGCTAATCACTTCCTCATCAACCCTCATCATTCCTAGTCATTTCCTCATCATCCCTAGTCACAACCTCATCATCAATCTCATTGTCATTGATCATCCCTAAACACTACTTCATCAAACCTCATCAACCCTAATCATACCTGATCACTCTCTCATCATCCCTCATCACCCCTAGTCACACTCTCATCATCCCTCATCATCCCTAAATTCTTGCTCATTAACCATCATCATTTCTTATCATCCTTAGTCAATGCTTCATCATCTTTCATTGTCCCTCATCATCCCTAATCACTTCCTCATCAATCCTCATCATCCTTACATCCCTAATCACCCCCTTCTCATTTATCCTCATCCCTCATTGTCCCTTGTCATACCTAATCACTCCTTCATCATCCCTAGTCACTCCCTCATCTAGTAGAGTGTGTTCTAATCCAGTAGTTAGTATAAATTTGATTCAGACTGAACAATATCTTTTTTAGATGAGTCTTGAATGGTGTTTTAATTATTTTCATTTTGATTAGAGTGTAGTAGGGTGATTATTCTCATTCATGTCTAGTAGATTAAATAGGGTCATGATAGATTAATATAGGGAGATTGTTGTATGATTTACATGGTGGAAATAAGATAATATCCTCTTTGCACTTGCATGTAAAAAAATCATTTTGAACAATGACGGATGATGAAAAATGATGATAGATCAAAAAATACCTCTTTGCACTTGCTTCGTATTAGGTGAAATCCTTCTTCTATACATAGTTATTTCCAAATCATTGAGTGGCAGGGCCAAACCATTTTGAATTTTATCATGTTTGTGATTTATTCTAAAATAATGATGTGGGTCATGAGTATATATTATTATCATTTGTTCTACTGAATTTGTTATGGCATGTGTTCTCCATGCATTAGAATCTTTGCACTCGTGTAGTCTAATTATGATAGGAAAGTGGAGAGGTGGTTGAGCTAAACAACCAATGCTTACATCATTCCTCTGTGGTGTGGTCTCTAAAATGTATGTTTAATGTTTATCATTTAGGTTTAATTGTCAGGGTTTTAGATTAAGGGTTTAGGGTTCAAAGCTTATAATTTAGTGTTTAGGGTTGATTGTTTGGGTTCTAACATTTGGGTTTTAAGGTTTAGGGTTTATTTAGTTTTAGGATTTAGGGTTTATGGTTTTGGGTTTGAGGTTTTATGGTTTTGGGTTTGTGGTTTAGGGTTCACCTTTCAAGGTTTAGGTTTTAATGCTTAGAGTTTTAGGATTAGGGTTTCGTGTTAAGGGTTTAGGGGTGAAGGTTTAGGGTTTGGGATTTGGGGTTCAGTGTTTAGGGTTTAAGGTTCATGATTTTGAATTTTGTGTTTAAGGTTTAGTGTTTAATATTAAGGGTATAGGGTTAAGGTTTTATAGTTTAGTGTTTAGGATTTAGGATTTTAGGCTTATGGTTTGGGATTTAGGGTTAAGGGCTTAATGTTTAGGTTTTAGGGCTTAGGGTCTAGGGTATAAAGTCTAAGGTTTAAGGTTTTAAGGTTCTATGTATAGGTTCTAGGTTTTAGGGTTTAGGTATTATTATTTTGGGTTCAAGGATAATGTATTATAATTAAGTGTATAAGGTTTATGGTTTTTAGTGTTTAGGTTTATGGTTCAACATTCAAGGTTTATGGTGTTTAGGGTTTAGGGTTTGGGTTTTAGAGTTAATGGTTTAGGTGTAAATGGAGTGTATTAGGGTGTTTAGCTAAATCTGTATCTAGTATGAGTGATTCTATCATGAATAAAAGAATATGTCATGTATGATTCAAAACATACCTTTACATGTAGTACTAGGTATGGGGTAGATGTAATAAATGAATCAATGTATCATTGTTATATGTATGTTATAGGTTGAATGCTACATGCTAGCCATTTATGCATATTGATAGACCCATTGTATTAAAAAATCCACAAATTATTTAGGAATTCATCTTGAATCCACCTTCAAGCCTTTTCCACAAATGTCCCTAGTCATTATTTTCTCTATATAGGTTAGAATGACCCCTATCCTTTCAAGATATGGCTTAGCCAATGCCCGCTCTCCTTTCTCTATATAGGTGATAACTCAATATTATGGTTTATGGATAGAGGTTTAGGATTTATAAATTTAGGGTTTATTTATGGTTGAAGGTTCAAGATTCACAACTCAGGGTTTAGTGTATAGGGATTAGTGTTCATGGTTCAAGTTTTAGTGTTATAGCTTAGGGATTAAGATTTAGGACTTGTTATTTATATTTTATGCTTAAAGGTTTGGGATTTATGGTTTGTGGCACAAGGGACCAAGAGTTTAGCATTTAGGTTTTGTGGCTTGGTGTTTGGGGCTAGGGTTTTGGGTTTATGGTTTCACACTTAGGGTTTAGGGTGTAAGGTTCATGGTTTTGGTCTTGGGGGTTTGGTTGAGGGTTTAGGGTTTACAATTTAGTGTTTAGTATTTAGGGTTTGGGATTTAATGTTTGGGGATTAGGGCTCAAGTTTTAAGGTTTGGGTTTTAGTGTTTATGGTTTAGAGTTTACAATTTGGGGTTTGGGGTTTTAGGTTTAGGGTTCAAGGTTAAGTGTTTAGGGTTTAGGAATTTAGGTTTAGTGTTTAAAGTTTTGGGTTTTGGGTTTTTGATTTTTATGTTTAGGATTTAATGTTTAAGTTTTATGACTTATGGTTTTATGCTTGGGGTTTAGGGTTAAGGGCTTAAATTTACATTTTAGGGTTTAGGATTTAGAATTTAGGTTTATGGTTTGGGGTTTAGGGTTAAGGGCTTACATTTAGGTTTTAGGGTTTAAGGATGAGGGTATAAATTACATGGTTTAATGTTTTAAGTTTATCTATTTAGGTTCTATAGTTTAGGTTTTATGGATTATTGTTTTTGATTTAGGGTTGATATATTAGGGTTAAGACTTCATGGTCTAGGGTTTAGGTATATTATTTAGTGTTCATGGTCCAGGGTTTATAGCTTAAGGTTTGGGGTTTAGGTTTAAAATGTTTGGGGTTTAGGGTTTAGCACTAGGGTTATTAGTTGCATTCTTGTGCAATATGAGTGACCATATCACAACCATAGGAATTTGTCATGCATAAGTGACTAAATACCTACATGTAGTACCATGTATGTGGTAGATGTAATGTATGAATGAATGTATAATTATTATATATATGTTATAGGTTTTATTTTTTAGGATATTAATTTATGCATATTGATAGACCCGTTAATTAAAGTTCATTTTCTAAGTTGAGAACAAGGTTTTTAAGAATATTTCAAGGCAAAGATAGCAAACTCCAAGTATAGTGCATCTCCAACTTTGTTGATTGAGTATAAACATATTATTAAGGTCCAATTTTATTATGTAAACACTATAGAATACTTACAAGTAAACTGATTCAAAGCATTTGACAGTTAATCCAAGTCAATATCCTTCCAAGTAAGCAGATTAGGCAATCCAGACCTAAGGAGTAGAGTTTCCATTGAATTCTAATTCTTAAGAAAGCAATAAAGGAAATTGGTTTCTTGTCCTCAAATATAGTCTCAAAATATCTTAATAAAGCTTTATAAGAATCATTTGATGATCTTATATTAATAACACATTTTCAAGACCAAACACACCTATACATAATATTGTAACAGTGCTTAGGATTTAGTCAACTTTTTGGGCACTTTGGTGATCTAATTGGTGTTTTGAGCTTGTGTAAAGACACCTATGAGTCTTGTATCCTTTTATTGATACTTTCATTAAGTTTTTGAATTGAATGAGTACAAAAAACAAGGTAGTTTTAGACATCTTTGTATCAAGTCCTTAAGAGGCAAAATTTGGCCTAATAGGCCTGTAAAGGGTAGAGTTGTTGTCATCTGAGCTTTGAGTTGAATTTCCTCACGCACTAAGAAGCTTAAGTTAAATAATTGGTAAAACCCTCATAGTATTGTTCAAAGAAGTTAGGATGTATAATTGAGTGCTTTAGGAATCCAAGAAGTGTTTTGCTTGAAGGTCGATTACTATCTTGGGACTGAGTACCTTATTTTAAGTCATTGAAAGTGTCTTTTGATCTGAATACAAATGTTAAGAAGTGAAGAGATAATACTGAATAATAAGTTCATTAGTCTTTCAACACCCATACTTAAAAGACCTTTTGAGATAGACCAAGAGATAATTTATGGTTAGGAAGAGACCTAATTAGCAAGCAAGTTTCTAAAGGACCTTGAAGTAGACCAGGTTGAGTAAGTGGAGCACTTAATTTGACACCAGTAGGGAATAGTAAATATCAAGATATGTATTATGTATTTAAGTAAGGTATACTCCTTGAGATCAAGCTATGGCTCTGTTATTTAATCAGGTAGAGCATACTCAAGTAGATAAATTGGATAGTCAAAACTTAAATAGGTAAAACAAACATGTAATCCTTAATGTTATAGATCTATTACATACATAACATGATTTATAACCTTGTTTCTCAGTCTATCTTTTGATCCTAAAATTCCTAAAAACTAAGTATTGACTAGAATGGAATTTGAAAAACTAAATTCTAAATGGTAACTCCTATACCTCTGTAATCAATTTTATAAGATGTTGACTGGCCCTAATTTGTTATATTTAGTAAAATAAATTTAAAGTATAATAAACTTATACTTAACATTTATTTTACTAAATATATGCTTGCAAAAACAATGCCCTCTAATTTCAAAACAAACATGAAAATGCAAGGCCTTCATAAGTCTAATTGCAACAACAAAAAATGCATGGCTCTTAAAAGGTGTATGACTTTTGCAAAGGGCATACACCTTTTACAAAGGGTGTATGCCCTTTACAAAGGGAACGTGTCCTTTGCCCAAAGGGTGTATGCCCTTTGAACTGTAAAGGGCGTATGCCTTTTAGGGTCAAGACAGACCCTTTCATAATTTCACTTTGTTTTTTTTTTAAAAGGGTGTACGCCCTTTATAGAAAATGGTTTGTATTTTTCATTATGTCATGTTTTCTGTCCCCCAACTTTGTGCATCTACCCACATGTACTTTGAGACCTAAAGGCCATTTAAACCTTCATTTCCTCACCATATTTTTCAACATACTTATGAAACTCACTTCATTCTGCCCAATGCATGGTATTAACCTGATATGGAGGGTATTTGAACCATAAAGCTTTCTTACCCTCTGCCAAAACATCATCAAGAAACCTTCTCATACCGATAACATTTATGGTTTAGGTAGAATATTTCTCTCAATAGATCCAAAACAATTATGCAAATATGTCAACCTATTATAGACCTATTTACAAGGTCTTATTATGATAGAATATCCTAGCACTCTGACATTATCATCATACAATATCTTATATTTTGCCACAAACTTGCATGAACATATTTGAGATCATCTCATCATGAACATTGCATGGAACCTACCCAAAATCTCACTCCAAGGTTTTGTATACCTATTTGTGCTTGGTATTGAGTTCAAGGAAATTTACATTGGCATTATATGATCAAAAATTTGATCTTGGGAGATTTGATGAGGAATGAGGAATTTTTAAACATGTTCAAGAGCTTGTCTAGGGTCTACAAGTTCTCCTATAGAAGTTTTTGACCTTAGAAACCTCCACTGATTGTGGAAGTCTTGTATGCATACTTGAGGTCATGAAAACCCTTGAAAATATGACCAAACAAACATGAGAACCTACACATCTAGTAAACAGACCTACAACCTTCATTTTTCACAACTTTAACCTCTCTAAAACATGTTTCAAGCTTAAGATATCCTTTAACAACCTGCACACAAGCATATATCCTTGATATTCCATTAATTTTGTGTTCTCAGAGGATATTTAAAAGGTTCATATTTATATAAGTCCTTTTGATAATCACAAAAACCTACCTAAGTTGCCTATAAGAGTTCATTTCCAACCTTGAGGACCATGAATACCTAAATCATAGGCATACAAACCCCCTAAGACATATACTTTTCAATGTTTTGCTTCAAACATGGAAACCTATATTAAGATGTTTATAGGTTTATAACATTCATGAGAACCCCATACTTGAAATCTAAAAGTTATTTGAAAGTCTTGAAAACACATTGAACTCACTCCATCTCTGTAATTTCATGTTTGATCTCAAAGTAATTGTTTTAGCATTAAAACATTGAGAGCAAGAACCTTTGAAACATATTTTAGGCTTATAGACACTAGATCATGTTTTAGGACACTCCAAGAGGTTTGTGATCTTGAAACCATACTCAAAGACTTCTCGAGATCTCTCCAAGATATTTGTAGGCCAAAACCCTAGTGATGCTTGGTGATTTTTTTATAGCCTATATACTTATGTGAAGCCTTTAAAAGCTTGAAAGTATCAATGGATGATGTTTTTCTTGACCTCTATGAACCTTTCTCAAGACCTATTATGCCTTAGGTCTTTTGAAAAGCCCATGGAGTATAATTGAAACCTACATCCTCTGTGTTTGCATGCCTGTGTGTCTCAATCAAGTTCAAAACCTCATTGAAACCCTGAATATTACTTTAATAATCCTAAAACTCTATCCAAATGATCTTTAATGCATATGTGAGTTATTTGGCTTGCTTGAATCCTATTGATCAAGAGTAAAATGTTTGAAAACACCTTATAGATGTTCACTTTTTGTGCAGACATGTGTGGCCTTTTTTAAGCTTAAACCTATAACCTCTATAAGAAAGTATCCCAAGAAGATTTCACCTTGCTTGAGGGGAAAGAGGAGTATAATGAGGATTTATAGGTTTGTTTATAATCTCCTCATTAAGGGATAAGCATCTTAAAACACATTGAAGATCCATTTCTATCTACAGACTTCTAGTTCTTCTTCCAAATTTGAAACATCTCTTGAAACCTTGCAATTTGGGTTCCATGGACCTACGCCTATGTTAAGATGGTCTTAGGATCAATAAGAATCTATTTGGGCTTGCTATAGGCCCCCCCTTATCAACAGAAACATCTTTAAAAATGCATTGATGTTTTATTTCTAGTCTGTAGGCCTGTATAGGTCTCTCAGAGACTAAAACTCGTTGAAACCCTGACCTTGATCTCCATGACTTTCTACCTACCTAGAGAGCTCCCAAGGGATCTTGATGTTACTCCCAAAACTTTTTGTCTCGATGTATATCATTGAAACAAGCTCAAAAACACTAAAATATAAACTCATGAGGTTTAGGGTTTTAAAAGGGTCTAAGACTATTTGTGATGTTTTTGGCCATTTAACATGATTTGAAGCTCCACAATTAGGTTTTTCATCTTGGGATAATGCTATATATATCTCTTGACCTCATCCAATAGTCATTATGTGCCATTCAATAGGATAAACATGATTAAGCTTTAAATCGTGCCTCTATCAAACTGCCTACACATCTATTTTGATTCTTAACAATAGCTCATAGCATTATTTGATTATTTTTGCTTCCTAACACCTGAAATACACATTTTAAAACCTCATCCTCCCTCTCCAATGGTCTTACTAGTCCATGCAATTCCTCAATGAATATGGCACATCCTATAAAATAGCTTGTATGTGTCTACAAAGGAGATTTTGGTCGATTTTGCCTTCTTTTGGAGCTTGAGAGCATGGATTTCCTCCTTGAAGACCTATGAGGCCTTAAGAATGATACGAGGGTCTTTATGTGACCTTGTCTTTCCCTTGGAATCCACCAATATAGTTCTTAAATTCTTGAAAATATCTTATAACAACTTGTAACTTCTTGAGAATTATCATGTTTGAGGGTTTTCAATGACTTGTTCTGCATGTTAAGGCATTAAAAAGGCCTAGTACATCTTGTGGGTGCTCGAGGAAAGTGTAGAACCTCCTCTCCATGCATAAATTTCTACAAACCCTTATGATTTGTTCTTTCAAGGCCAAAACCTATGACTTTTGGATTGCAACCTCATGTTCATGGCATATTATCATGTGACTTCACCTGAATCCTACCATTTTTTTCCATGAATGGATCTTCCTCCCATTGTATAACATGAATATAAGATCATGAGGCCCCATATACTTCAAAACCTTGGTGTTTTCTCTTTTAATATCTAGAAAACCTATAAAAGTGATTGAAAACTAATGCTTTGGAGCCCTTTGTCTTGGAAAAATATTTAAAATCATGATAAAACCTGACTTTGGTAGCCTGACCCTTGAGAAATTCTCCATTAAACCTGTAAAACATGCTTAAAATAGTGAAATCTCCATGACCATGTTTCATATTTAGTGATAGTCTAAGAGCACCCTTCCATGTTGAAGGAGTTAAAAATCATAAAGAGATGATAATAAAAGGAAATAATGAAGCTCCATACCTTTTGACCATGGTATACGGACTAGAGGGAGTCATGGAGCGATTTTCAAACATTAAATGAGTTTATGAGACATCAAGATGGATTAGTCCTTTTTAACATGACTTAATGACTTCATATATAATATTTAAGCCCTTTTATACCTTCAAATGCACCTTTTAGGACTCTTTGGTAAGTTCATGCCATGTTATGCACGATAAGACTCCTTTTGATCTCTTTATAAGCTCATGAATGATTCATTAGGATATTCTCCCATATTCATGACCTTGAGATGACACCTTTGACCTGGTATTAAACCCACCTAACCATCATGAAATCATGCAAGAAGAAGTATTCAACTAACTTTTGAAAAAAATCTCCCCTCTCTAAGTGTGCAAGTGATCTAAGGACCAAGGGTGGAGAGAATAACCAACATGAAATTATCACCAATCTATTAGGAGTAATACAAATTAGGACATATATTAAATTTTCTAAAATTAAAAGTTTAGTGGAATTGACCTCACTACCACTCAAATCAAGGATATAAACATATGCTAATCTAAAATCATACAAATAGTTGTGGATAGGGACAAACACGCTATCCAAACTCTATATTTATGAATGGACCTTTCACAATGAGATCAATTAAACTAAGTTGTACTAACATTTACAATAAGCAAGTAAGGACATACATTCTACTCATTGTAAGTGTGGCATAGGCCTCCACTTTTATTTACTCCTCTCATTGGATCAACCTTATTGAGCAGGTGAAAATCAACATATTGAAACTAGGTCCCAACTTTTCCTTCAGTTTGTGGTGACCACTTCACTAAAAAACATGTTTTCAACTATTATATTTTAACATTTCATCTTGATCATGAAGATCACCATTTCCATGGACACCATTCTTGGATTTAGTATTTTTGGTGTAAGTTTTTAAATTATTTTCAATCATCATACACCATCACTGTCACTAATGATTAATAACAATTCAACTTTGTAGTCTTTTAGGCACATTAGTTTTACCCCTACAACAAGATACAACCTCTGAGTTAGTAGTGAACTCAAGATTGGTTGGTGGTTTCCTTCCTCTATTTCCTCCAACCTCTTTTATGACTTTGTTCAAACATCAAGGTCAATTTGTAAGGTTTGATGGACCACATAATGTCACTTTTTTATGTTCTTGGCATACTTTTAAAGCATGGGCAAACATAAGAATGGATATACACCCCCTAATGGAATGATGTGATCTTTGATGAATGTCAGGTTCCCCTGACAATTCATCTTTACAAACAAGTAATGACAAATAGACTTGATCTTAATTAACATGACAATGGACTATGAGACATAAAATAATATTAATAATAGAACATTCAAGTTTTAAGTATAACTAAAATTATAAATTAAACCACTTATTAACTATAATTTTTTTTTTAATCAATTAAGAGGGTTGATGGGTCCCTCACCCTTTTATTAAATAAAACCAAGGTTATAATAAGATGACAAAAACCCAAAAGCTTTGAACACATCAATCAGAACCAAAATATGCCAATAAAATTAAGCTTAGCCACCAAAGGCCCAACAACAATCAAAACAACCACCATCATAACAACACACCAAAGGATCATCAAATTGAAACCAACACCTTAAGCCCTATAGCTCAAGCACCCAATCACTAAGAATATGGGGCCAAGAAACTAGAAAACATGATCTGGTTCCCTAGGTGCCCATTAGTTTAACCCTTATGGCATGCCATTGACAATGTCACTGTGAGAACAATGCATCAAGGAGGGCAAACCAGGGGCCTCAAAGATTCATCCCTTTTTGTTATTGCTAACAACTATCCAACCCACTCTCTCCCTTGAATCCACCTGGTCATGGTCCAAAGGGGTGCACAAGCCTATATGTGTACCCACAGAAGCACTAATAGATTCTAAAATATTTACCTTGGTACCTTTTAGAATGTCCACAAGGGAGGAATCTCCTCATGAGACTTGGGATATATGTGATCATTGTACAGGGGATACTCTAATTCCTTTCGCATAGGTAGATCTGGGACATTAACATTATCAACTAAGGGATGAGTAGGAAGAGCCTCCTTACAGCATGAAGAATTCACTTTTCACCTTAAAATGTTACATGCTCCATCTAGATGTCCTATCATAAAACAACTTTGGCATTATAAAGGTAACTCCTCATAGTCAAGGGGTTGATCCCAATAATGATCCATGACTTCCAGCTTAATGGAAACTAGAAGATCTTAGGAAATATTTGTGAAAATAAAGATGCAAGAAAAATTAGTATGAGCATAGTCTAAGGTAGCCACGTCAACTGCAAGTAATTTCCCCAATGTATTGCCAATAGTTACAAAACAAGAATAAAACCAAAACTGAAGAGGAAAATTTGGCAAATGGACCTAGATAGGCCTAGTGTTGAGGGATTCAGAGAGAGGGTTGAATGAGAGAGGATTGATTTTAATTCCAAACCATGTCCAAGAAATTCTCTTCCTATCTTCAATTAGGTTGAACACTATGAAGAAAATTCCATTAGCACATGGATAAATTTCCACACTTTCTTTCATCAAAGGTTGCAAAGAATTAGAAATCCATTTGTGAAGTGTAATGAGGCTGGGCCACAAATGATCAAACCTAAAAATGACACCCCTAGACTTGAACCATTCCTCAATTTCTAGCACATCTGTGAGTGCCTCATCCCTAAAGGAAATGAAAGGTGTAGACGTAGCTAGTTTTATAACACTGTAGGATTGATAAAGCCCTCTAAGTGGGATGAAATAATAATGAAAGAATTAGTCTATGATCTCAATAGACATGTTTCACATGGATTCAAACCTTGGACAGCCAAATCTAAACCATAAAACTTGTAAGAGACTGTTGACCCCTAAAAAACTGAATAAGTGTTGTTCTAATTTTGGTGCTCGGTGTGGAGGGACCATTATCAATTTTGATGTGAGTATCGATATGTCATAAAAATACCATGGCATGAGAGGACCATGGAACATAACTGATAGGTGCAAAAGTGTTATGGAATAGGAGGTGATGGGCATAAAATGATAATGGCATAGGAGACCTAGTGTGAGAGGACCCAGTCAAAGGAGAACATGTCATGAGGGACCCGAGAATAGAGAACTCAGAACCAAAGCGAAAGACTAAGGGAGCGCATGAGAAGTGAAGCACGAGGGATATATGAGTAGTTAGAAGAGCAACTCAAGTAGGACACTTCAACCCCATTGATTGGAGGTGTTGTACCAGCCTACAAGGAATGAAACACTTGGTCACCAGGGTATGGCTTAGAGTGAGTATCTAGGGGTGTTGAGGCTCGAATCTATAGAAATAACTAATTTTAAGAGCCACAACTCAGTTTATTGAGAGTCTATGTGCCATATATTCATGTTAGTTAGAATTATGACACTTGCTTAAGGTAAAATAAGTATAAAAACCCCTATTGTAAGCATTTAAAGGGATGGCCCTTTGGATATAAGATATAAGCATTGTCTTGTAATTTGTTAAGCAATTAATGACAATTTAGTGTTTGAAATATTATGTTACAAATGATGAAATATTATAAGTGTTGAATGATGAATGTGTTTTAATTACAAGTCCTGGGTATATTTTTCTTTTATCACTAGTCAGTAATGGTAATCTTAGTTATATTGATAGTTATATCAGGGACAATAAGGATATATTAGTATATCTATGGTATTGAATGACCTTTTAAAACTTGTGATTCTAAAAGATGAACAAACACACATCATGCTTCAAAGCTTTTGGGAACTAGACTTTCATTGCACGCTTTGGGTGATCATGTGAGGCTTACCTCTTGCATGAAAGGGCCAATTCATTAGCTCATTGAGGGAAAGCTTTAATGCCAAAGTGGAAATAACTAAAAGAACCCAACATTTTGGATATGTTATCAGGACCTGAAGCAATTAAAGTATAATCATGGGAAATTTTTGAGTGCATTACATGAGATAATATTGAATAATGGATTACCAGTATCAAAGACAACATTAGAGTTCCATATCTTGAACTAGGAGTTTTTGCATGACAGTGGGTAGAGTAGATTCTCTATAGCTCTTTGTATGAAACTTGCTTTTCTGAGGGCCCAATTCTCTTGCATTCTTGGAACTTAGCATATGCTCAAGGATGATCTTGAAATCTTAGACGAAGGTAGACTTGAACACTTGAACAGTAGATGAGTTTAGCATGATTTGGAGTTCTCTGGACATGAGCAGTTAATTTTTGGTGGAGAAGCATTTGGAATAGCTATATTTTGGAATACGTGGTAACCACCTATTCATGTCTTGAGGAAGTGAAGTTTTAATTTCCATGAGATCTAAGGGGATGCTATCTTTCATTATTTGCCTTCAAGATTAAGAAGTTAATTCTTAACCTTGGATTAGAGACTCTACCCATAGAGGGCTAAAATCTCATATGCATGAGTTGTACATTTAGAAAGGGAGACTAGCAGTTGATTGAAGATTGTGGGTTCAACATGGTAGCAAGCTAGTGACAATTACAAAAATGAAATTATGATGAAGCTTGATAGAGGATTATGGGAGTTAGCAATGTGGGAAGAGATTGAGAAACCTCCAGGAGAGCTGTGAAGAGTCGTAAGGACATGGACACGCACGAGGAACCCATCACTTTTGAGACACATCCTTTGGCACTTTTATCCTTCAAAATAGAAATGGGCTAGACAATAGGAGATGAAGAACCAAGTACAAATCAACCAAGCTCCCCTACCATAGTGCATGCTTATGCCTTTTATTCAGATAGAATAAATATACAAAATTGGGATATAGATAGTACAGATTCAAAAATTGAACATGTATGAGAGACTAAAACTAGGCCATTAGGTGATCATTCAGAATCTAAATTATATTTCCCTCTTCAAGGGAATTCTATGGCATAGCTTGGGACACCTGGTGGATCTATCCCTGAAGGCCAGAGTATAGCCCTAAACTTAGGGAACCGCCCCTCTCCCCATGGGCACTGCTACTAGAGGCATTGGAGGAGGATCAGGAAGAGGTGATATAGGAGGTGGACAACCCACTCAACCACAACCTACTATGGTCTAATATGATATGACATTGCATTTACCTAAATATAGAGGGGTAGAGAATGTAGTTGAGTATGTCCACAAGTGCGAATTGATTTGGTGAGTGTGCGGCATCATGTCTTCTGAGTAGAAGGCTACTTAATTTGTAACAATGATTTTGGAGCATGTGCATAAATGGTATCTTAAATTTGACCCTCATCAAGCAGTTGTCAACTATGACCATCTCAAAATAGCCTTCTTGTAGGAATTTGATATTCTTGAATTTGAGTAGCAGAGTATAGTGACACTGAAGGACATAAATCAAGGACTTAAAAAGAGTGTACATGAGTATGATGCATTATTCAAAACCTTAATTTATAAGTTATAATTTGAAATAAACCCTACTCAGCATGTACAATGGTTTGTAGGAGGCTTATTATTACCTTTTCATCGCACTCTATCATAAAGAACCTTCACTAACGTGTGTGAGGCACTAGAAGTTGCCCTCCATTCTAAATCAATTAGAAGCATGGATACCAGGATGAGTCACTTTATGGAGGCATAAATATCATCCATGGCATCACAACTTGAAAGGTTGATGACAAACAATGCACATGAGACATGCAGTGGTGTTTGGCGTATCGATTGTGAAACTAAAGGGCACATAAGGAACAAGTACCAATGCAAGAACATTTGCATGGCACTAAAACAAACCTATGATATTTGTTATGAAGAACATGATGTTCATTCTTGTCCATTTTTACAATGGGATACAAACACTTAGGTATCAGAGTATTTTAAGATTCATGATGCCTACACCCATGACACTAATGATTGTTGATTGATTAGTGATTTTCATGAAGCTCAAGTGCATGACACGTGCCAAACCTCAGTCGCCAATACCCAAGATAATAGTGGCTATCATGGATGAGGGAGAGGATGAGGATGAGGTGATGGTCAATTTTCACTAAGACCCTGTTACAAATGTGGTTCACCAAACCACTATCAAAGGGATTGCCTAGAGTACACAACCTATGCATTTTGCAAAAAGGACCATCGATTGGAAGAGTGTCCTGATCTATATGTAGCTATCAACAAGGATAATAATGAAAAGGGTGTTGATATGATTCAAATAGATAAACCATAATGGCATGCATAACCAACCATCATGATAGTGCAACAAGTGAATATCACCACTCGTAGTGGGGGATAGACTCAATCCATAGCCAACCTAGTCAAGAAAGTACATCAAAAGAACCATGGAAAGAAAGTACCTTGATGTACAATAACAAGAGGATGTCCTTCAGGATACAATGACACTTATACGAGAGCTCCAAGGTGAGATTCAATACCTTAAGGACAAGGATGTGACATGATATGCCATAGTAGAAAGGGAAGTTGAACCTCAACCAGTGGTCTGGGACAATTTCTAGGAACTATGCAAATGTATGATAGATGAGGACATTGTTCCCCAACTCAACACTTAACTTAAAGTTAGGCCTACTTATCAAAAAAATTCCACCCTCACCTTAGTCAACAAAGTAAAGATCGATATTTAAATCATACCCAATGCTATGAAAGTCCTATTACCTCTTCCCTAGAAGATAGAGAGATATTAATTAATGTTGCAATTAATGGATGGGTAATCTAGGATATTCTAGTAGATATTGATGTAGAAGTTAATGTTATCACTAAAGATGTTTCGTGAAAAATGTCTAGTCTAGCCTTGAAACATTGTCCTCATGTCTTGTTTATGGAAAATAAGACTTAAACACGTCTTATTGGGGTCCTCAAGAATGCCACTATTCACATACTTGGGGTTCCCTTCAAAGTAGATTTTGAGGTCTTAGAATTGGCAGAAGCGGATGACTATCCAACCCTACTAAGAAGGCCTTTGTGCTACGAGAACCATGCAGACTTGAGGTTTAAAAACCAATACATAAGCTTTGAGAACATTGACTAGCACGTAGTAATACCTTTAGACCAAGCACAAGGACCTCCCTATATTGAGCCCGTGAGTATTGATGAAGACATCAATAACTTGTATAATGTGACTATTCAAAATGATGAATAACATGATCAAATGCCAGATGGTACTCTCCAATGGATGGACAACTAGTCTATCTCAGATACTATAAATAATGCTTGTAAATGTTGGGCCCATGGTGACTATGATCTCATTGGAAGGTTGTGCATCACCATAAAGAGAGGAGAAAACATCCTGCACTAGCTTCCTAAACGTCACAAGTTTGTGCACTTCATGGGTTTAGAAAAAAAAAGGACCACTGGTGAGACCACCACTAGAAAGACTTGATGAATCTCCATGGTTTCAATGACAAATGGAGGTATAAGACTTTGTCTAGTGCCTTAAATAATTCTATGATATCAAGAATAACTGGATGAGGTCATTAGATCACATTTTTTATGGTACCACTATGAGATAGTGGCGTACTCATAAAGATCACCTTTTGTATTCGGATCAACTGTAAGATTCTCTATGTCATAGATTTCATCATGATAATAAGATCATAGGCACACTTAGTTACAATGGCGTGAAAGCATATGAACTTCACATTGAGACTTATGAGACAATATGGTGAGCTGAGGAAACATTTTTACTAGACTACCTCTGGGTCTATACATCTATGGGAATTTGAGAAATTGGGCACAGGCTTTCTACATCCATGAATAAAGGTACATGGGAACAAGGTTATAGTAGCTACTAAAAGAAAACATGAAGTTAGTGTTATCTTATTCCTCACCAAGTATGGACTTGTGCCTAACTCTTTAGGCTATGTGAAAAGCAATTATTAGGGATCCTAGACATGTCAAAGATTGCTTGCGACATATTCATTAAGAACCTAAAGAACCCTTGCAGTTATTCACTGAGCCACCCACTTAATTAGTTTTTATGCCTATTCTAGTTCCTAATGAATAATGATGAGAAGAGATCTGCATGGGCAAGAAAAAAATCATCTTCCAAGTAGACGAAGGTGAAGGATCTACTTCACTTGACCCCTTGACAAACCATCTAAATGTCCCTACAAGTATTGGTTCATGAATTGTTTAGGATACAAATTATCTAATGGATAAATCTTATCATAGGGCCATTCAAACTATTCAATTTAACATTGGCACGAAGCAAGAGCCTAAGATGGCTACAATCATAAATTATTAGACTGATAAGAAAATATCACAAATTTTTTAGTTGCTAAAAGAGTATTAGGATGTATTTTTTGAGGAATTATAGTGAAATGAAAGAAGTTCACCCTTATCTAGAGAAGATAGACATAAAGTTGATCGATGATGCTCACCTTGTGAAGAAACACCCATACAAGATGAACCCTAACCTTCGAGTGTGCATGAAGGAGATCAATAACATGCTCCATATTGGAGTAATTACTCCCATTAATGAATCTAAATGGGCTAGTCCTATGGTAATAAATATCAAAAATCATGGGTGTATCTGGATCTGTGTGGATTATCATGTTTTAAATGCATCATGTGTAACATATCTCTTCCTAATACCCTTCACAAAGGAAATCTTAGAAGGTGTTGTTGGTTGTGAATAATAATCTTTCACGAAAGGGTTCTCAACATACCACCAAGTCGAAATAGCAAAGAAAGACCAATCCAAGACTACTTTTGCTACTAAATAGGGATCTTTTGCCTATACCGTCATGCCTTTCAAGTTGAAGAATGCCTCAATAGTGTTATCATAGATAGCAGTTGAGGCTTTCAAAGTTTTCGTTCACATATTCCTTCAAGTCTACTTGGATGACTGGATGGTATACAAGTTATTCAAGGACCATTATACCAATTTGAGACTCATGCTCGAGCATTGTCGAGTGTTACAAATTTCCTTAAATTTGAATAAGTGTTTGTTTGTGACACTATTTAGTGTACATCTCATGCATATCATTTGTAAGGAAGGAAACCTAGTGGATCCAGCCAAGGTTTCCATTATTCTTTGATTACTAGTGCCCAAGACTCAATGTGAGGTGTGCACCTTCCTAAGACACATGGGATATTACAAAAAGTTCATTCGGGGTTATGCCAAGATTGCAACACCCCAAGAAGAAACACAATGAATAGTTTATATGGATGAATTCTTGTAAAATAACTTTTAAAACACTCAAATAAAGGTTAGCTACTTCTCTTATCTTGCAGTTCCCTTATTGGATAAAGCCTTTTCATGTTCATGTTGATGTATCTGGGACGGCATTCAATGTGATACTTGCACAACCAGGTGAAGGGAACTTAGATCACCCAATTTATTTTGCTATTAGGAAGCTGACATCAGCTAAAAATAACTACACCACAACTAAACACAAAGTTTTGTCTATGGTTTATGCTCTACAAAAGTTATGTAGTACCTTTTAGCCACTACATTTATATTATATACAAACTGTAAAGCCTTGAAGTTTCTTGTCAATAAGCTAGTACTACATGGAAGGATTTTCCACTAGATTGTTCTCTTCAAAGAATTATAGTTTTTAGTATTAGTAAAGCTCGAAAGACCAACTATGTACCTGATCATTTATCCTAAATTGATAATAGAGAATCCCCACATGCCATAGAAGATGATCTTCCTAATGTATAGCTCTTTTGATTTGTTCAAGTACCTAAAGAGTTGGAGGATATTGCAACATTTCACCATACTAGTTGGGCATCTGACTCCCTCACTTCACAAGAGAAAAAGCAACTTGTGGGCTATGTCACACCTTATCAACTCATAGTAGCAGATTTATACAAAATGGATCATGATGAGGTGCTTCATCACTATGTGATGTAACATGAGCACCCTGAGGTGTTATGAGAAGTCCATGAAGGTATTACCGAAGGATATTATGCTAGAGAGGCTATCACGTGCAAAGTGTAACTCTTTGGACTCTGGTGGCCAAATTTATTCAAAGATGAAAAGGCTTATGTTTGACAATGTGATGTTTAACAAGGTGTAGGAAAACTTGATAGAAGAGATGATATGTCATTGCACCCAGTTCTTTCTCAAAAAC
Organism: Torreya grandis; assembly: GCA_037957365.1. Taxonomy (NCBI): domain Eukaryota; kingdom Viridiplantae; phylum Streptophyta; class Pinopsida; order Cupressales; family Taxaceae; genus Torreya; species Torreya grandis. Next base: position 3,984,591 of record JARHVA010000594.1, on the reverse strand, counting down.
CATTCAAAAAATGGGCTATTAACTTTATGAGGCCTATCACTCTAGTAGGATGATGAATGAGCTCTCGATACATCATTGTGGTAACTGACTACCTCACACACTGCATTGAAGTAGTGCCAACAAAGGATTGTACTACAAAAACTAATACATGATTCATCTAGGAGAACATTATAACATGGTTCAAATGCCCCTTAAGCTTTAGTAGTGATCATGACACCCATTTCTTGAATGAGACGATTCATATCTTGTTGGTCTAGTTTATAATCATGCACCATAAGACAACACCATACCACCCACAGGCCAGTAGAATAGTTGAAGCCTTAAACAATATCCTCGGTACCACTTTCACAAAAAATTTCAATGATGGCCAGACTGATTGGGATGATAATGTATTTGTACTACTTTGAGCATAGTGAACTACATACAAGCACCTCAACAAAAGTACACCATTCAATCTAGTATATGGAAAGGAAGCGGTCATGCCAGTGGAGTTCCTAGTTCCATATCTCTGGATAGTGCATGTGGGAAACTTGGATGATGAAGCCTCTTTAACAACCTAGCTCGGTGATTTGATAAAACTAGAAAGAGATTGGTTTCTCACCCACTAGAATCAGGATGTTGGAAAATACAAGTAGAAAGCATGGCATGATCCAACGTCCTTTCTCTAGCCATGAAAGTTATTTTATATGACTCTAGGATCATGTGTCACCCTAGAAAACTTAAAATTCACTGGGATGGCCCATCATTATACATAGCATTTGACCTATCAGAGCTTGTCAGTTAAAATCAATGGATGGTAAATTTCTCCCAAGGCATTATAATGGGAGTCAACTTCAACCGTATTGTGATTTTAATTAACTTCTCTTGTTGTAATCAATAAGGCTTAAGGCTATCAGGTTAGAATTTCCTTCTTTCAATAAAGAGCATTACCTTTGAGATGTGTGTTTCTTCTTTAATGTAATTTTGAGTTTTAGTTATTAGTGTGTTTTGTGGAAGACCATGAACCCCTTTTAGTGTGGGGTAAGGCATAATGCATATCAATACAAGACATAAGACATGTGGGTGTGCAAGGACCATAAGGCATGAAAGTCATCTATGGCACACAAGTGATTAAGGACATGTGAGTCATTCAATGTACTTTGAAAGCATTTTAAAAGGTTCCCGCCATTTGGGTGATAATTGTCTTCCATTTCATTGGAAAGGTGGGACATAGTTGTCATCCACTTTCGAGAAAGACACGAGAAGGGATGGACCATTAATGTAACAAGGTTAGTTATGGTAAGAAGCGTGATCGTGCAATGATGGGATAAATTTATTAAGGCACTAAATGCTAGATACAAGATTCAAAGTATAAAGGTTGTTTAAAGATATGCATTAATGACTATAAGTGACAAAGGGAGGGAAAGGAATCAATGAAGGTTAACCCCCCTCAAAGGGCCTATAAATAAACTTATCGAAGTCATTTTAAACTTTACCTTGCTTAAATATTTGAGTACTAAGTGCGAACGATGAACCAAGAAACTAGAGATCGATAAAACCAAGTTTTTTGCAAAGTAGAACATTTACGGAGTTGGCAAAGTAACAAAGGTTATTTCTAGGTGAAGAGGAGAGGTTGCTAGGTTCAAAATTATGCATAAGAGTGGGGATATTTGGAACTGTAGGTTGTAGGTCCACCATTATTGAAGTGCGAAGCTCGAGAGCTGAAAGAAGTTGGGCTACCACCACGTATTCATTCCAAAACTTGGGACGGCCAAGGATTAACCACTGAGCACCATGAAAGGTAATGTGGCCGAAGAAGTAATGCAACCTAAGAAAAAGGCCAAAAGACTCAAAAATCTTCCAACCATACTAGAGGAGGAGGAGGTGAATGGAGGAGCTTGGTTCCCTATGAGAGAAGAGGCTTCAAGAAACCAAGAAGAGAGACTAGGAAAAAGTGCAACGCATGGGAGTTTTGAGAGAAAGAATGGAAGGATAAGTGTGAGAGAGAGCATGGAAAAAGCAAAAATGGTTAATAAAGGAAAGCAAGCACATGCCTCTTCATCATAGAATGCCCCAACATCTCCCCCTCCATCTTTACTAATAGAAGAGATGCAATACCTAAAGACGAGTTTGAGTGTAGATAACTGGGTTTCCAAGGTGCCAATTGCAACAATATTTGATTACAACCACCACTAGTTGGGAAATAAAGTGGAACTGCATAATGATTATCAAGTTCAGACCACCAACACATGAAACCAAGTGGTCTATGACTTGTCCATAAAAAACCAACTAGACAAGGCTGACCTCTTCCAAATTCTTGAACTGCCATACTTTGGCAAGCCTACTGAGGTAGTTCAATTCCTCCTCTTGTGCATCCATGACGACTACATCCACTTCACAGGGTGCAACATGAGGATCACTATAACAAAGATAATCAAAGTCATACGACTTCAATGCTTAGAGGTGAATGTGTTAGATGACTTGGAAGATATGAAGGAGATTCAGTAGACTACCAACATGCTTATGTACCAAAAATAGGGGCATACAACACATATAAAGAACCTATAGGATCTCACCCTCAGAGTTACATAATGGATTGTTTCCACCAAGGTCAGAGGGACTGATAGATGGAAGGAGGTGGACATGGCCCACCTGCACATTTCTCACCAAGTTGTTCAGGGCACACAGTACAACTAGGTGTTATATTTTACCCAGAAGATAGTTGAAGACATAGATAAGGCACACAAAACACCTAAGTACAAGTTTGCTTGGGAGCAATCCTTTTATTGTTGGTTTTTGATGAGATCAGGGTGCCTAACTACAACTCAAGATCATTGAAGTGGGTGTACTCCCTCACTCACAGGTCCCGCACTGAGTGCTTCAAAGCTTTCATTTGCCCCCAACACATTACCCTGACATACAAGATGAAGATGAGTTATTGGTTCAATGGTATGAAGGCAAATTTTGGGAATAAATGGTGCATTCCCAAGGATTTTCCCCCTTGACCACAAATCAAGTATAATTCACTGTAAAGCAACACTACTCCCTGATGCACATTCATATGAACTCCTTGATAGAGCTTTCAGCATGGCTTAAATTGCCATATGGCTTGTTTGCATGCTTCTTCATTTATTTTGTCAATCGGATTTATGATGTGTAACCAATTAATTTATAGGAAAAATGGATTGATACAGAGTGTCACACCCTTCAAAAAATCTGGGCACAAAGACCTTTTCAGAGAGAGGGGAAATAGACTTAACTGATATTAAGGTTAAGAATATCCTTGTCAGGGAGCAAGTCCATAAATTCTTTTACATGTTATGTCCCCACTAGCACCCTCAAGATGGAGACTGCAAGGAGAGGCTCCCCCAAACACCACAAGTTTGAAGGAAGTGGCTAGAGCCAAGTGCCAATACAAGTGGGCATCAAGACCCTCAGAAATGACAGAAGACAGTGAAGGCATAGCCCTCTAGACCCACTACTTCTCACCTTCCATGCCACATCCCCATCTACCTCGCCCTTCACCTTGTCCACCTCATCCTTCATCTTCACTAGATAATCAATATCCATCTCACACTTTATCACCATCTGCTTCATCTTCACCTTCTCATTCCACTCCTTCCCACTCACCTACCCCAAACCCTTCATCTCCTCATCCAACTCCCCCACCTTCTTCATCTCCACAACCACCTTCACCTCCACCATCTCCAAAGACTACCATAGGATCAGTGCCACAATAACCTCCAAGTCAAGCACCCCAAAGGGACCTCCCTTAAGAATAATTTCATAATTTGGGATTGGACTCTGAGAAAACTCCATCTCCACTACAAGAGGCCCCATTTGGTGATCAAATTGATATTGATGGAATGGGAGCAAATGAGATGGCCCTAGAAATCCAAGAGGGTGAACTTGAGCAATACCCAAAAAGGGGGAAGGGACCAAATGAAAGGGAACATGAATAGAGAGGGCTTTCTACTATGCATGAACGTTACCAGTTTGGCGTAGAGGATAAGAACCTCTATCTTTGAAAGAACTTCCACCCTAAGGATATAACCCTAGAAATAAAGAAGTAGTTGTATTTATTTTTGGAAATGTACAATAAGGAGCCTCAATTTGATATTCCATTAGATTGCATTTTTTTTGGCCTAAATGCTTCAAGTCTAACAAACCTTATGAAGATTGATCCATAACAGCTTTCTCCAATAATGGCAGGTACCGTATTTTCAAAACTAGCCATGCAAATGATGTGCTAAAATATTTGTCAAACTCGGATGCACGGACGGTGGAAAAAAACATGGCAAAGTTTTAGAGATGTATAATAAAGTGTATGCATAAAAATAAGCACTAACCAATGAAGTGGCCTCCTTGAAGAAATAAATCCAAGAGGCCATCGAGGCTAAGGCAAGGGTTTTCAACCTTTGCAAAATAATTTTGAAAAAGGAGCCGATACTTGCAGATGGTGTGTCATTAGATGGGGATGCCATTGGAAAGTTAGAGATATTGGTTGAGCTTTTACTTAAGAAAAATAAGGAGCGTCCCTCACCTAGAGATGAGGGCAAAAAAATACTTGAACAATTCACCATGGTGATAGACATTTGTAAGAGCACCTTGGAGAGAGTCAGAGAGGTTGTCCCCATTTTGGATGGCATTTTTGCACACCTAGCATGTATAAATAAAATAGTAGAAGCCTGACTCCATGATGATGAGGTCCTAAGGTAGCAAGCGGTTAATGTTGCCCTTTTAATAAAAGACCGCATCGAGCACACAAAAGTATTTAAGGACATTAAAATGATGGAAGAAACCATTAATAACAATCATCAACAAATAAATGTAACTTTTGCTATACTTTGAAGATAGATTGCTAAGGAGGTCTTTGAGTTAGGCAACATCCAAAAAGAAACCAACGTAACCCTAGATGAATAGATGAAAAGATCGAGACTCCAATTTAGCCCGAAGAGCTGAAAGAAGCCAAGGAGGCCATTGAAAGAATAACTACTAAAGTCCTCGATGCATTATCCCATTGGGATGGGTTGAAGAAGGAACTCGATCAAAAAGGGCCAAAATTTTTGGAGGATGCTAACGCAAATTAGTCTGAAATGGACTAAGGGTTTAGTGTGGGGTGATGTTGAGCCCTAAAAATTTGAATAAGTATTGTTCCATTTTTGGTGCTCAGCACGGAAGGACCCCTATCTATTTTGATGCAAGTATCGACACAGAAAGACCATGGCGTGGGAGGACTATGGTGTGTAGTTGATAGGCACATAAGTGTTGTGGCACAAAAGGTGATGGGCATGGAAGGACAATGGTGCAAGAGACCCAGTGTGAGAGGACCCAGTCAAAGAAGAACATGTCATGAAGGACCTGAGAATAGAGGACTCATAACCAAAGTGAAAGATCAAGGGAAGCACGTAGGAAGTGGAGCACGAGGGACATGAGAGTAGTTAGAAGAACAACTCAAGTAGGACACTTTGACCCCATCGATCAGAGGTGTTGTACCACCTATGAGGAATAGAACACTTGGTCGTTAGGGTATAACATAAAACGACTATTTAGGGGTGTAGAGCCGTGAATCTATAGGAATAACTAATTCTAAGAGCCACAACTTAGTTTGTTGAGAGTTTGTGTGCCATCTGTTCATGGTAGTTAGAATTATGACACTTGGTCAGGGTAAAACAAGTATAAAAACCCCTATTATAAGCATTTAAAGGGATGGCCCTTTGGATATAAGATATAAGCATTGTCTTGTAATTTGTTAAGCAATTAATGACAATTCAATGTTTGACATATTATGTTACGGATGATGAAATATTCTAAGTGTTGAATGATGAATGTGTTTTACTTACAAGTCACGGGTATCTTTTTCTTTTATCACTAGTCAGTAATGGTAATCTTAGTTATAGTGATAGTTATAACAGGGACAATAAGGATAATAGTAGTATATATATGGTGTTGATTGACCTTTTTAGAACTTATGATTTTGAAAGACGAACAAACACACATTATGCTTCAAAGCCTTCAAAAATTGAACTTTCGTTGCATGCTTCAGAGTGAGCATGCGAGACTTACCTCTCGTGCTGTGAAAGGGCCAACACACTAGCTGGTTGGGGTAAAGCTTCAGCGTCGAAGTAGAAATAACTAAAAGAACCCAACAGAGACAAAAGTCATCGCACAAGTCACCATCGTTGGAGACTTCCCATTGCTTGAAGGTAGGAAAACATATCCATAGACGACTCTGCTAGCAACAACATTCTAAACAAGGCCATCTTCTCCAGCGTTGGCTGAAGAATTTTGCGGCCCTACAAGACCTACCTTCGAATGATCACTAAAAAGACTAGAAACCCTAATAGGAACTTTAGACAATACAATGAATTTTTTGTAATAAATGGTTAAACACACACACACACACACACACACACACACACACACACATATATATATATGGTAAACACTTTTGAGCCAGAGCTATGAAATAAAAAATGCTTTTACAGAGTTCTAAACTATGAACTAGAGACAAAGAAGCTTTTGACTAGAGTTCACTAACCTATTTCAGGACACAATAAGGAGGCCTAGATCCCCCAAACCAATAACAAAGACAAATAGCAACCTCAAAAAAATAACTAGAAACCATAACCTACAAAACAAAAAAAAACAATACACTAATGAGAAAAACCAAACAAAAAAATAAAACATAATAAAAAAAAAAAAAGCACTTATTAATTATATATTATATTAACTGTATATAGTTAATATATAAGCCCTTATTAACAAGAATATTTATTAACTATATATTATATAAACAATAAACTATTTATTTAAAAACTCGAACCATCTAATAATATTAACATACATACAAACCAAATTAACAAACTTGAAAAACAATAATAAAAACATAAATATAACATTATAGCTCTAAATTTTTATGAATAAAAAAAACAATATGTATAATTTCTTTTTACTATCTTGGCACTTCTTACATTGGAATTTGTAGCACCTCTTTCATTCACTTTTTATGAACAACGATTTACTTATATCTTTAATCATTTTAGATCTATATTTCCAAGGAGGAGAAAAAAACTCGCCCAAGTGCAACAAGATAAAATCCAATCCTTTCCCACGTTGACTGGCTATATTGTTTATTGTTACGCACACATTCGATACCTTTACAGTATTCACAACCAAGCGGTCTTTCCGGCAAAATCAAATGGCACACGTCTCACATAGATCAGATCTTGATATGAAATACCACTCGTGCTTTGCTGCAATTTATTTTATTTGTTTTGAGGTATGCTACTTATACATTTAATAACAAATAGAGCTACTTATACATTTTCTAACTTCTATAGAGAAGCCAACAAATATCTTTCGCCTACAAATATTATCTCATCCTAATCCTAATATTTATGTAAGATGTTACTACAACTCATGTACACATATATTAATTATAATGACTAATATAACTATTACAAATTATGTTGATTATGTTGGACTAATTAATGTCATAAATCTCAAACATAAAGTGCAAGAGGATGTCAAGTCGTGAGTAAATATGCATGACACACATTAGTTCGCAAATAAGATGAATGAATCGTACAAGGCCAAGATGATAAAATGGTTCAGAGTGTTGTTGTAGCATTTCGCATAGAACATAGATTGCATGAAAGGTTGGTGGACTCGTACAAAGAGTATGTATAATTTCAAGTGTGATAAAACATTTCACATTAGTGAGCTCCTAGATGAAGTTGTCATATATAGTATTTTTTGTTGCTTGCACAACATGCCCTCAGTTTTGTCGAAACTAGAGTATCTCTTTTTCTTTTGATTATACCCTGGCTTGATGCGGTCCAGTTGAGTCTCGCCTTACTTTACGCGACTGATTGATTTATCACATGTACGGTGATAATTCCACCATATCTCAAATTTCACACAATTTCAAGTTTTATAACCCATCCCATTGCATTGATTGTGCCCAAGCCACAATTTCACATATGACACTTCTCTTGGAAGTGAACAATTGACATTGTTTGATCTATTTTGTGTAAGTTGACCTAGTTTTTTGATCAAGTGCGTAGGATATCAACATGTTTTCTATGTAAAACCATACTTTAGAGTATCATGTTGTGTGTACCATGTCAAAATGATAAACTTTAATGTTTTGCATCTGAAAATGAGTTCTTGGCCTCCATTTTGCAGGTATGAAAAAAATAACATATTTAGTGGTCATGTCAAAAACCCCCATAAAAAACAAAGACATCTTGCAAAAAAAGGGCATATAGTCATGCCAAATACCCATGTCTAAAGTGGTGCAAAAGTTCAAAATAGGGTGTATTATCCTATAAGGTGGGTGCATTTGTCATGTACAACATGTTGCCAAGTGTCAAAAAATGGGGAAAAGTTTGTTGGTCTCAAAACTTAAAAAAATAGAAGAAAATAAAGTTTAAACATTATCACTAATGTATGGTTGGAGGTTGAGCACATAATAGTCTTAGATGGCATGAGTTGCAGTTCAGTGCATGACTTAGAATTTGAAAATGGTGCTTTGATGAGCCTTTAAGCTTTTGTCACATTGTCAATCATTTTGTAGATCTAGGCAAAATTCAACGCTATTGTGTATTTATTATTGATTTGCCCTTTGGGTGGTAGGGGGTACCCCTATTTTAATGTATGCCGCCACTATCTATGCATCTTTGGATGCATGGAAAGTTGAAGCAAGTGAGAGTGCATATGGCATTGAAATAAGCAAGGAAATTCATTTTGAAAGTTTTTCATAAGGTAAGGATGCTAATACAGACACTCCATTTCCTAATGTTATTCTTGATATGCTTGAATTTGACAAAGCTTACAACTTGTTTGAGAATTTTACCCTGATAGCTTATTTTGTGGGAAGAGTCCCCCCTGAGAGCCTTTTCAAACAATGGGTTCATAACCATTGGCAAGGCCATGGTGTGAAACTAGAAGGAGTCCAGAACCTTACCAAAGTCTTTTTCTTGTTTCAATTTAATAACCTAGAGCACTATAAAGCCATTGTTAATCATGTTCCTTGGTTTGTATGCAACACTTTAGTTGTCTTTTCTCACTAGACCTGAGACTTTCAAGTTTCAGAACAAGCAAAACTAAAAATCCCTATTTGGGTCAAATTTCTTGGCCTACCTCTCCCCCTCTGGGGTTTTATTAACCAACTCATAAAACCCATAAGGCACTTCATATGTCATGAGTAAACCAAATTTTTTGTAGTTCATCCCCAAAAAAGGGTTTGTGTGGAAGTAGATTTGGCTCGGGATCTCAAAGACACCATTGACATTCAAATTAGGAATAATCATTTTTCTCAACAAGTTATATATATCAATTATTCCAAACAACTATTTTAAGTGCCAATCCTCAAACCATACAATATGGGAATGTCCCTCGATGGTGCATGTTCCTCCTGCTTCTCAGGAAAAAGGTGGACCTAATGGCTGCCCTCAAAATGGTAACAATTACAGTTGGACCATAGTCATAAATAGAAAGAATTATTTAAAAAAAGGTGGTGGCAAACCTCAACTCTACACATATCATCCTGTCATGGCTCCCAACACCTCAGGTTTGGGTGGTAAATCTATTGTGCCTAACAAGGATTCTCCTCTGATTCTACGCACACCTCAAACGGTGGCTACTTTTGTATATTTCTCACCTTTAACTCCTTCGTCACAAGCTCCTCCTGTGGTGATTTCATCTGAAGAAGATCAAAATATCATTACCCTAGATTGTAAAGTGGTCCTTCGATGTTTCATTAGCCACTCTTTTTCCCATGCAGAGGAATATATGTCCCATAAGAGACAACCGCTTTAGATAGGTGACTACATGGCACAAAAACCTACTTTCAATAGGTTTGTTTCCCTTGAACATCTCACAGAGGAAAATGACATGAACCTCAATGTTTCCCAATATTAATCTATTCATGGAATGTTTGGGGCCTTATTGATCCACCGCATAAATATGTGGTCAGGATAGTTGTCAACTTTTCAAAAATATGAAAATTATTTATTTGCAAGAGGCCAAGATCTTTGGCTTTCTCATATAGAGTTCTACACAAATAATTTGGCTTGGAGACATTTTTCAGAATGTCATGCACGAGGCTAGCCATGGTGGGTCAATCACGCTTCAAGCTCAAAAAATTTCTCAAAATATTGTTTCTTGGGGGTCTGACCCCACCCATCGAGTTGTCTAAACTCTTTTTGACTTTGATAATTGCATCATTGGGCTTGCTAATTTATATCCCTCTAATGATGTTGTGGAGCGACCTCGCTTTGGAAATGGTTGGCATACTCACTTCCAAATGCTCATTAGATCCTCTTTAGGGACTTTAACATGTTTAAATCTCATGAGGTTTAAAAAGGTCGTCTTCTTATGCAATGGTGGGCTAGTGAACAAGAAATATGGTTCTATATGCGCAACAAACTGGGGGAGTTTGATCCAAACCACCACCGAAGGAAAAACTCAGACTCTTCCTAGTTTACTTGGTCCAATTTTTGACAAGGAGAGGATCAAATCCTTTAGTGGCTGAACCGAGCTTTGTTAGCTAAATAATATCTATTATTTTTTGTAGCTACTTATGGTAGGCTAGTTTTGGTGTTCCCTGACACTTTTCTATCAGATCACCACCCTATCTATTTTGATGTGGAGTGGTATACTCCTTAGGTGAGGTCAAATTATACCTAATTCTACCTCAACACTACCCATTTTAAACATGAAAGAACTGTTGGGTACGTCATCAAAATTTGGAATCTTGTTCCCTAACTTGAGGGGGATACAGGCTAGATATAATGGTGGACATTATTGCTTACACTACCACCTTTTTTTGTATTTATGGTAAACAAACTTCTCTTTTTTATGTTGTATTAATAATGCCACAAATCATGAATGTATTAGGGCCTCATAGGAGCTCGAATCCTCTCCTTTTAATGTTCATTTACAAACCCAAGTTACTCATTGGCATCATAAGTTATAAATTGAGGAGGGTTCACAAAGCCGGAGGGGCTCAACTCCAATTTCAAAGGCATTGGCTGAAAATTGGGGACAATATCACCAAGGAATTATTTGCTATTATTCTCTCTAGAAGGGCTACTGATAAAATTAGAGATATCAAGGATCTATTTGGCTTACCAAACTCCCTGACATTATGCAGGCCTTTGTGCATCATTATCATGGGTTTTTTTAGCCCAAGTTAATTCCCCTAAGCATGAAGTTGCTCTCACTCAGTGTCTCAAATTTACTCCTTGTAAAGTTTTTAAGGCTCAACGGGTCACCTGTTATAGGCCTTTAACCCTCAGTGATGTTCATGAGGTGGTTATGCAGATGACTAATGACAAAGCCCCAGGTATTTATGGTTTCCCATGTGAGTTTTATTAGGCTTTAAGGGATATTGTTGATCTTGATATTTATAAGGTATACTCTGAAGTAATGTTAACATATTCTTTGGGACCTCTCATAAATCAAGGTAACATTAAATTCATACCTAAATTTGGTTATTCTGAGATTATTACCAACTAGTAGTTGATTACTCTTCTCAACGTCTCTTACAAGACTATTGCTAAGGCTTTGGCTCTCAGACTTAAGCATCTTCTTCCCTTAATTGCTATAAGTGAACAAACTTGTTTTATCCAACATTGATACATTCTGGACAATGTCATTATTGTTTGAGAAGGCATGGAATGGGTCCATGTTTCTAGTCAAAAGGTCATGTTTGTTAATATTGATTCTGATAAGGCCTGTGATCGCATCGAATGGCCCTTCATTCTAGCCATGCTTCAAGCACTCTACTTTGGTCTCAATGTTGTGCAAATAGTTAACATGCTTTTCCAAGATGTTGGGGCATGTATCATCATCAAAAAAACTCATTCCTCTTAGTTTGAACTTCATTGATCTATTAGTTAGGGGTGCCCTTTAGCCCCTTCACTTTATGTGTTAGTCGTAGAAGGTTTTAGCTATTTGCTTGCTAATTATGAGTAATGAGGTTTGGTGAAAGCATCTCTCACCCTCTGTGTGACTGCCAATTGCTAAATGAGCATGTTGTTGATGATTGTTTTCTTACTCTTTAGGAAGAGGAGGAGACAATTAATAATGCTATGGATTATCTTCATATCTTTTGTTTTGCCTCTAGCTCATCCATTCAATGGAGAAAAACTCAATATTACCATCAAAATTTTGGTCCCAAACCCCTTTGGTTGGAGGGATATTATTGGTAGTGGCTTCTTCCAAGAGTTCAAATTAAGTTCCTTGGTATCCATTTTGCTTTTTATACCTCTCCTTATGAGTCATGGTCCTATATGGTTCAAAGGGTTGAGAAAAAATTCTCCTTTTGGATTACAAAACCTTTTTTTTTGGTAGCCAAGTTTCAAATTTATTCTAAGGTCTTAGCGGCTACACATGTTTACTATTCTTCATGTTGGACTCCATCTAATGTTACCTGTAGTAGGATGGAAAATCTCTTAAGTGACTTCTTCTGGGTGAATTCTGAAGGGCACAAGGGCTTTCATAGAGTTTCTTGGGAAATTTTATATAGGCCTAAGGAGGCAAGGTTGTGTGGGTCTCCTAAACATTAAGCTTCAAGGTCTAGCTCTCAACATTAAATGGGTCATTCATGGACTAGAAGGTGATGAAGCCTAGAAGATTCTACTTCATCATTATATGTCTCGGGGGGTCCCTTGTGGCAAACGTGCTTGGCATGGTCTTTTTCTTATTACCCGAGTTCTGGTTAAAATTAAAGGTACCTTTGTCATTCAAAGTATATGGAAAGCTTGGGAAAAACTCAAACCCCATACAATATGGATAGGGAAATGTTTTAGGAATAGTCTTTCCCTTAATTCTCATTCCCTTTGGTAGTCTCCTTGTCTAAATTTTCATAATGTCCCATTTGCTTTGGTCCCTTGGATTAAAGGTTTAAGATTATTCAAGAAAGGTGTGAAAACCATAGGGGATCTCTTTTGCTCCAGGAGCCATGATTGGCTCTCTTGGCTACAAGTTTAGATCAAAATCAATTTAAATAAGTTAAATGTTGAATCGATTACTAAAATTCAAAATTCTATACTTGATGAGTATCTTCATAAGATTGGAGTCAAGTATCCTACTCCTTGGTGGAAAGACTAGCATTGCCCTACATCCACTCCTTTTGTTCATTATTCTCCTTGGTTGGGGTACAATCTTTTATCCCCCCAGCATATTCACGATGATAATCTCAATCATCGATGGAACCTCTGATCTAGCTATGGGATCTGGTCCAAAAGATTTTGCAATGTGTGGGTTGCTCCCATTAAGCCTAAAAAGGCCAATTTTATTCGATGCATCCTTTATCAGGCATTGCCAGTGGGTGATTGGCTTAAGCACATGGGCGTATCAAATCCCATTTACCCATTTTATCATCAACCCGAGTTTATTAAGTACATTTTCTAGTTTTATTCTCATGTTCAGTGAATGTGGCATTAGATTCATACCCTCTATCATCCATTTAGACTTGAGTTCTTTATGTCGAATATGGCTCTTTTGGGGGAATCTACTTTACTTCTTGTAAGATACAATAGATTTTAGCAGATTTTTCGTGCTAACATTTTATTTCAAATCTATAAAGTTATGAACTATGTTTGATTTAATCATGAGGAAATGGAATGTAGTTTTTCTATTACTAACAAAATTATTATCATTTCTAATGTTACTCTCTAGATTTAAATCCAAACTAATAAAGTTTCTCTAGAACTTAATCACATTCAACACCTGCTTGATCACTAGGGAAATGCCTTATGTGTAGCTAGTAAGGAACTACCAGAGCTACCACATTTTCCATTACCTCCTCACAGATGGGAGCGTGGTTCATACTGGAAACATTCTAGGAGTAGACACAAGAGCCTCTCTCCCCACCGATCACCACCTCTTTGGTCTTCCTTGTGGCATGATAGGTTGAGTGGATCTTCCAAGAGTGATGATGATGGTTGAGGTTGCCCCCCCCCCCCCCCCCCCACACCCCCCACTAGGACCATGGAGTGATGGTAGGGTTTGCTCTCCCTCAGGACAAGTATTCATGATTGGCTTTAGAAAATTCACCTAATAGACACATGAATGAAGATAATAATGCATAGTAAAACAATAGATGGGAACCTTTACCTATGGATGAAGCTTCACCACCCTACTTAGGGTGGTTGGGGTGACAAGCCACATGATTCAACTCTTCCAACCAACATATTTGTTGTTGCAGCTTAAGTATTCCCTTTATTACTATGTGCTCTTATGAATGCTTTGTTGGTTATTGTGCATCGTTGATTTGATGTTTTGTTGTGTGGTCATTATTGACCCTTTGTTGGACCTGTTATTTCTCTAGGAGTTTTTATCCTTGATTTGACTTTACTTATGGGGTGTGACCTTTCCATTTTTTTATATTCTTAGTGTTTTACTTTATACTTGTTTATTTTAATATAGATACGCTATTAAATTAAAAAAATGATGAAATAGTTATGATATTATGTTTAGTGCATAGTGTACTCAAGTTAAGAATGAGAGTATATTACGCAAAGTGTGCATGAAACACGTGAAGAACGTGAAACCCATGTGATACTTATTTTATGTAATCTTTGAAGGTGCGAGAAATTCGAAACTTGGTGTTGAATGGGTTCATAATGTGCACTAAGTGTGTGAAAGGCACAGAGCAAGTGAGAGCATACATAAAGTGTGTTTAATGTAAATGATAGGTTCGAAAAGTACCAAAAAAAATATTAAATAAGTAAATTATATTATAAATTAGCTTGATTTTAAATTGATTTTGTTTTTTTAATTAAATAATTTTTAATTTTTTTATAGAAAAAATAATCTTTATTTTAGAAAGTAAATGTCACATTTTATTTAATTTTGCTTATTTTGGGGAAATGTGACATTTATTGTTTTTATTTTACAAAGTTGGGTAAGAGAAGAGACATCCAGTTAGAGGTATTAATTCACTAAATGATAAAACTTCCATCCCCATTTAATGTGAATAAGGGTTCTAAAACACAAAAGGAAAAATTTACACGTAATGCAGTTCGTGCATAAATACAGTGTTGGTTATTTTTTTGGCCATATCTTTCAAATCGCTACTCTATTTTGCATTATATTTGCAGCATTGGAAAGATGGTTCCACTATATTCAAAATAATTTAGGGCTCGAGTTGGGGAGGCACGAGACCTAAAACCTATCAGTGTTTTCATGGCACAATTTTTTATTGTTATTGGCTTGAGCAAAAGGGGAATGCATTATTCAAATTCACATTTGTCAACAACCAATTGTTGCCATAAATTATTTTTGGCCTCTATTGCTTAGCAATATGCCTTCCTCCTTTAAGACTCAGTGGATGAGGCTCATTAATTATTTATAACTTTTATGGTAAAATCCAGATTGGTCAATGGACCAAATTCATATATATGGCCAATTATTTGTTAAGCAAAGGGTTGGTTCATTTTTTATTTGCATGATATGGTAGAGGATCAAACCATTTCATTTCTGAATTTTATTACTTTATTAGGTATTTTTCATTAAATTTTTGTTGATCCATGTTGTTATGCTAGCGAATTTGTAACCAAAATGTTTATGATGAATTCAAACTCATGCTTCATGCTTATTTTGATTAATTAAAGGTTGTAAAGGACTTATGTTCATTTTCTACACATGCAATATGGTGGTTATGTTCTCTTTCTTTCATGGTTGATTTCCCCTCAGACTTTTGCATCATTTTTATTTATGGTCATGTGCACCTAGGTCAGGTAAAAGATTGATTTCATAGGATTCATCTAATCAAGCATTTTAGATTTGGTGTCATTACAAAATAGGCTCACTCCTTTCTCTTCACCCTTTATCTTTTGCACTTTTTCATAAATCTATTCACTTAGGTTTAGCGTATATTTGATTGCAATTTACATTTGCATGTTTATCTCAATTCCAAACCCATGTTTATTATTGTATCTATGTATGTAACCCAAAAATATTGAATCAACTAATCTTATTTGATAAATCTAAAACCACTAATTTTATGGGAATTTTGCGCTTCATTGTACCCATGTTATGCACCTAAACCCACATTAACTACAAATTAAACTTGCATTTACCTTTTGCTTGGAATTAAAATTTTAGAATGATAGGTCCCTTGATATGGAATAATTTTGCATTGACCAACTAGGTTATCCAGTACACCATTGGGGAGATTTTGGTCTCCTTTTCGGATAATTCAGATGGTCCATGCCCACCCTAAATTGGTGTGCCAAATGACCCATCAATAGATTGGCAATATAAAGAATTCCACCAAATTCCATACTAAAAATTGAACTTAAAACATTTTAGAGATGTTTCTTATGTTGAGGTATTATGAGTACCAAAGCAGAAAATAGAAAAATAACCATAAGATCAAAGTCCATTAAGGGTCACTTTTAATTGTTTTACCTCATTGACTATCAAAAAGCAAGAGCAAACAAAGGAAATGTGAAAACTAGGTATATTTGCTCAGCCTATAGCTCACCTATAATTGTTATCCCTTTTGTCAACTCTTTTGTTGTCCCTCTAAACCCACCAATGGTTGCTTCCTAGCTTGGTGGAGGTAATTTATCTATCGATATTCTAGGAGTTGCCCATCATCTACCCAAAATCCCCAAGAAATTTTACCCTAATTATGTGCATGGGTGTATGCAGACTACAAAATAGCATATACAAACATTCAAAGATGTTATAATCAAAACTCAAATTGATCACAAAGATTTGCCCTATAGGTTGTTCCCCTATACTTTGGATGAGTTGGCCTGTGGTTGGTATCTTGTCTTACCTGATGGATCTATCACTTCTTGGAATGCAATTGAAACTATCATTGTTAATCACTTTAAGGTGCATATTCATCCATCTATCCTTTACCATTAGTTCATTGCTACCCATGGGGAGTCAAACGAGGCCATGAGCATATTCAACATGCATTTACATAAGTTGTGCAATAGGTCTAAAGGCTAATACATACAAACAAAATTGGTTTCCATTCAAACGTACTTGAGGTCTTTAGACCCAATGACCTCTATATTTGTTTGCAAAACTCCTGCAGTGCTTGCATCATTGTAATTGGCATAGCATGAAGCTACCACTATTAAACAATAAATGATGTCGCAAGCATATGACACTGGTTCATTGCCTTTATTAGGATAGTCATGCATGTATAACTAAGTTCTCAATGACAAATCAAGCACTCATGCTTAACACCCCTCTCATGAACAGAGTATCAAGTACAATGTACTCAAATAATAATCAATTTACACTCCAATGCCTTTGAATTGCATGCAATCATTTTATGCCCCTAAATCACAAGTGGCTATGCTAGTTTGAATAGTAATTAGCAAGCTGGTCCAACATTTTTTAACAACCAAGTGTTTTTCAATGCTACCCCTAACCAAATGAAACATGTTGTTCTCACATTTATAAATACTATGGTGCATGTGGTCAACATGATTCCACAAGCTAGGAATAATCAAAATCCTAATGTGAAGCTTAAAATTGGTAATTTGTATCAGACGGTTCAATGATTGACTAATGATATGGTTGATTTGTAGAGACAAGTACCTCAACATTAAAATCATGTTGTGAATAATCCCCCTCAGAATAGAAATTTTAACTTCCAATAGACCAATCACTAGTGGAACATTCAACCTAACAATGGAGTGATGCCCAGTCCTTTCGATAACATGAACCAAACAAATAAAAATGTTGTAAACTCTATCAATTTGACTATTCAGTGTTGTCCACATGTTGTAGGCTACATAACACATGTGATCATGTTGAAACTAATTGCATTTATTTTCTCTTAGTTTCAAACATCTTCTAAAAGGAATGGAAAATCTAGATATACTGCATATTCCTGAAAGTAGTTTGAATCAAAGAGAAGGAAATCTAGGCAGAAATTTCGTCTTTTAAATGTATGAATTTCCGTATGAAAGTGACAGTGAGATGGAATATAACTTGGATGAGGTTCATACCTTTAAATATTTTCAAAGGGGGAATAACTACACATTGAGGAGTAAATTATAACCCCCCAAGCCCCCCCCCCCCCCCCCCCCCCCCGCCCCCGCCCCGCGCAATAACTTCTACTCCTCCAAATAGCACTTAAGTTCCTCTTGATGAATACTCTTAAGGCCCAAGCACATCTTTGAAAGTAAAGAACATAAAAGTGCACCAACAAACTGACAAATCCCCAGAACCCAACAAGCTTGGATATAACATTGTTGAAGACCTAAAGAAAACAAAATTAATATATGAATGTTTCAATTGTTGTAAATGTCTAATCGTAGAGATTTGTTGTTAAAAGCTTTATTTGTTCCTAAAGATAAATAAATTAGTAAAATAATTGACACTCGTGTTGCAATTTATAAAGATAAAATAAAACTCCTCCTTTTCTCCTAATATTTCACATCTTTGGTAAAAACTTACACAATTGTCTGGTGGATTTAGGTGCTTCAAGTAACATAATGCCTTTTTTAGTTTGTCAGAGCTAGGCTTGATTCCTGCTAATTCAAATAAGAAGGTAGTTCAGTTGGACAAACTAGAAGTCTAGGTAGTTAGAGAGTGGAATCACATCCACATGCAGTTAGCTTCAAATCCTAGGGTACATCAGTTCATTGATATCCAAGTGGTTGATATCCCTGATGCATATGGTATATTCCTCAATAGATATTGGCCCAAAACTTTAAACATATACATGGCAACTAATTTCTCTCATATGTGGGTCCCATGGTGTGGTATACCCAATTAAATTAGGATCGAGAGAGAACCCAAAATAACACGCTTGATCATTGAATACAACAAGATGAATGATATCTTGAATGAGGAGTTTGAACTTAGGTTCTACACACTTGAAAACAAGATGAAAGCTTACAAGAAATTAAGTATCCACATGTTGTCCATACTATAAAGATCAATAAATTTGGGTGATCAACACCAAAATGGAATAGAAGAACTTAAACAACTAGATGAGGAGGATATATGCTTGAGATACTATCATCTCATATTATTGCTCTTGCATGCTAAAATTTGAGTCATTTTGATCCATGTGTTGAAAGTGCTTGTCAACGACCTGTTTTAGCATTGGATGCAATGGAGTTAAAAATCAACAAGTTGGCACATGGTTGTCAAAGTGAAGAAGAAAAATAAAAAATCTCTAAGGTTGAACCTACGTCAATTCCAATCAACCCAATGTATATTTAAGCCACCGAAGATTGAAGTAAAAACTCATTAACATATGAAGCGCAAAGTGTTTATCTTTTAGATGTCAAAAGGGATGACAGTGAAGGTAACATTGTTGCAACATGTGTGCTGCAAAATAAGCCACAAACAACTGAAGGTCATTTATGAACATTTAAATTTGATGGTTTAAAATATAAACAAGCATGTAGCGTAGGAGTTGAGATTATCAATCCAAGGGGAAAATCTTATATGGTTGTATTCAGGCTATAGTTTACTTGCACGAATAACATGGTTAAGTATGAAGCATTGGTTCATGGACTATAATTCACTTTTAAGAGGAAGCTCAAGTATAAGAAGGCATTAAACAAATAAAATTTGGTAGTCAAGCAAGTTAGAAGCCAATATGCTCGTAAGCTATCGTAATCAGTATGGAAATTGATTGAAGATTTTGATGCATTTTATATTCAGACTTTACCTCCTAGAAAAAATCACACAATAAATACATTAATAATGACTGCAAGTACCCTAGAACTAATTATTGATTCAAAGTTGAAGAGGTTTTCAATGAAATTAGTCTGTACCCCTTTCATTCTGGATAATAATAAAAAAAATTAGGTGTTGAATGATGATCATCATATCATTGATTTCATCACAAATACTAAAGTGTTTAAAGCTTAGATAATTGATGAAGTTGATAAAGATGGGTTTGAGCTATATGAAAGAGGAGTGGCGAATCTAAAAATTAATAACATACCTAAAGGTATGGTCTCATTCAAATGACTATTTAACATGTATTATTGGGGTGAAAAAGGATAAAACAACCCCTTCTAAAAGTATGTTGCATGAGTCTTGCAATTTTAGAGATGATAATGATTCAAAAGATGTGTTTTTAGGCACAGCTTGTACTCAAAATGAAAAAGATGTGATTGCACAAGCTTTGAAAGACTTTAGAGATATCACAGCCTAGAGTTATGAAGACTTGAAGGTATTTAGCCATTAAATTCTCACCCACACTATTCATCTAAAGTGGAATGTTAAGCCTTTTAGTTATAGACAAAGAAGTTTAAAAATTGTTAGAATCATTGATTTTTAAAGTGCAAAAATTGTTATCAACTAAGATTATCTTTCCAGTCAAGCACTCTACGTGGGTGGCAAATATTATTTTTGTTAAAAAAATATTGGAGAGATATGGTTGTGTGTGGATTTTAGAAACCTGAATCGAGCCTCATACAATCCTTTAACTTCACTAGACGAGGTACTACATATGGTGAATGGTTCTCATATGATGTCATTCCTAGATGGGTATTCTGGTTATAATCAGGTGATGCCATTTTTTAATGAACCATTAACATCACCTTTACAAACCTAATTGGTAAATGCATTGTGATCTACAAGGATGATTTAAAAATCTTTTCCAATAATTGAGATGACCATGTCAGAGTCTTGAGAATGGTGTTGCAAAGGTGTAGAGAGCATGTCATCTCCTTAAACCCAAAGAAATGCATATTTAGAGTTATAGAGGGAAAAATATTGGGTCACGTCATCTCCAAAAGAGGCATATCGATTTATCTATATCGGGTAAAAAAATTCTAAATACTACCTTGCTCGACAGTAAAAAGAAGCTAAAATCATTCTACGCAAGATCGATTTCGTGCACAAGTTCATTTTGAGATTCGATGAAATTGTGAGGCTACTAAATAACATGCTCAAGAAGGATGCCAAGATCAAATGCATTGCTGAAACATGAGCTACTTTTGTTGAAATCAAGAAGTCCATTACGAACACTGTAATATTGATAAAATATGAAAGTAGCCTTTATACAATTATTCCTTCACCTTCAAACATTTGAGTGTTATTGTTCTAACTCAGAAAAAGGGAGTTGGAGATAAAATACCCATGTCATTCATGATTTATCCACTAAATAATGTTTAACTCATGTATTCCACCATTAATAAATAGGCTTTTGCATTGATCAAAGTAGTTAAAAAGTCTAGGCATTACATTCTACATGAGAAAGTGTTCATTGTTCTCCTAGACCCTACTGTAAAGGTGACGTTAATGCAAAATGAGTTAGGCAAATATAGAGGCAAATGGATGACCAATATGCAAGTCTTTTACTTGAAAATATTGCCTATGAAGATTGTAAGAGAAAAATGATTGAACAAAATGATGGCTGAAATCGATTTATAAATTATGTCTTAACAGTATATAGTGCAATCGATTAGGGATAATGAATGGTATCAGGATATTGTTCTTTACTTGTTGAACAATGAGTGTCTAAAATACCTAAACTCCACTCAAATAAGAGCATTATGCTCTGAATATCAACAACTTCATGATCAAATCAAGGTTGTTGTGTACTAAGAATCATGAAGGCATTTACTTGAGATGTTTAAACAAAGAGGAAGAAGCATAAGTACTCAAGGATGAAAGTATGGAACAAGACATGGTTCAGGCAATGCTACAACCCACCAAATCCTCTAGGTAGGTTATTATTAGCCCCATGTATTCAATCACACTCATTCACACATGAAAACCTTTCTTGTTTTCCAAATTGTGACACATAGAGAGAGCAACTCATCTATGCCATTGCAACCAGTTACTGAAATTTGGCCTTTTACAAAGTGAGGATTAGACTTCATGGGTGCCATCAATGCAAACACTTATACTATACACAAGTTCATCTTAACAACAATTAACTATTGCACTCATTGGACTGAGGTGAGGGCATTCAAAAATTGTACAACCGAGGTTGTAATAAGTTTTCTTGAGGAGCACATCATCACTAGGTTTGGAATGTCATTTACTCTGGTATGTGATAATAACCCTGTCTTCTCCTCTTTGTAATTTAATGAGTGGGAATACAACAATAAGGAAATTCTAAATTTATCTTATAATTAATATCTACAAGGTAATGGCGTCATTGAATCAAAAAATAAAAACTTATTAGATGTGATTAAGAATATTTTATATAAAAACCCTCAAGATTGGCACAACCCGCTGAAATTTTTGCTTTGGTTTGACATAACTAGGATTGAATGATCTTTGGGTGCATCCCCATACCATTTGTATATGGCCAAGACCCTATTTTTTCAATTGACTTGAGAATCCCTACCTTGTAATTCATGAGAGACTACCTTGAGACTAATGATAGGCTGGAAGATCAATTGCTAAACTTGATGAAATTATAATAAAAATGAGATGCATTCTTATTGCACTTTAGCAAACATCAAGGAGTTTTCAAATGATGGTTTGAAAAATGAGCCAAAATAAATACCTTTAGAATTCATGATTTAGTCTTTCTTTAAGACAAGGTTCATGAGAAAAAGGGACAACATGATAAGTTTGATGCTCTATGGTTAGGACCCTACCAAATTTCATAAATCTTGAGTGATAATGCATTCTGGCTCAAGTGTCTAACTAGTGAGGATGTCCCATTTCTCATCAATGGGAAATTCCTCAAGCACTAATTCCAGGCATGAGTTAGCTTGGTAAGGTTTTGTATATACTTTCCTATTTGCTTTTTACTTTTGTTTTGTCCTTTTACTATTAGTTTAGGTTGTTGTTTTTATTGTTTTGTTATTGGTCATTTCTCATTAATCACCTCTTTTTAGTTTGCCCCTATTTATTTTTGGTCCCGTGGGTACCTACTGTGAAATATACCCGAGTGGGAAATTTATTAAACACACTCAAATATATAAAATCCAACTTGGAAAAATTAGAGAAATCTGAAAATACACCCATGCTCTGATGCCATTGAAATATACCCAACTGGGAATATTGATAAAAAGACTCACACTAAACTAATTCCCACTTAACATAAGTGATAATGGAATCAAATCTAAAATTACACTCAAATACATAAAGATCTATACTAAACACATTAACTCAACTCTATCACAAATTTGGACAAACTAGTCAACATAGAGTCTGGCAATTTTATCACATAAACCCTTGAAAACTCCTTTAATTTATAAAATCTGATTTATGCATTGATATGGAATGTTATAATAGAAAACTAGAAGTAACAACAACAAATATGAAATCTGAAAACTACTATATCAACACACCATACTAAAATTGCAAACTACACAACACTGCCAACACTATTTTAACCTAATTTGAAGGGCGAGTCTCCACAACTCTCAAAATTGATATATAAGGGAAACTAAGAAGCAAGAATATTGATTTATAATAGCCTCAAGCTAAGCTATAATAAAAACACACTTCACATAATAACTACCCACAAGTCTCCACACAACTTCAATGGAGATCTTGCAAACAACACACATTAGATCTGCAACTTTGATGCACAATCACATAATGTTGAAGACAATATTAATTAACAATAAAATCTTACATTAAATATGAATTATAAATGTTGGTATATAGAAGAAACACATACACAAATTCAATACTCACAAATCTCGAATCTTCACTAGAAACTCTGCAACAACACACACACACTGAACACTAGAACTCTGAATCTCCTTGAAGCGCCTTCATAATCTTTGAGTCAAATTGTCCTACTGAATCAAAGGAGTTTCATCCTATGAATCAAGAGATCAATGGATTTTCATCCAAACATCTAAATCTTCAATGGGTTTTCATCCAAGGAAGATGAAAGAATGGATATAGTTCAATCCTTACAAGGGGGGTTATAATAATTAAGAATGCTTTTACAAAGGGAGAGAGCTCTCAATATATAGAGATTGTGAAGGGAGAGAGATGATAGGAGGAAACTTCATCCGCAAGGTAAAAA
This sequence comes from Torreya grandis, assembly GCA_037957365.1. Lineage (NCBI taxonomy): Eukaryota > Viridiplantae > Streptophyta > Pinopsida > Cupressales > Taxaceae > Torreya > Torreya grandis. The sequence continues at coordinate 3,960,650 of JARHVA010000594.1, read as the reverse complement.
TTCACCTCACTTAGTGGCACCAATATTATTGAATAATAATAATCTTGGAGTCTTGTTCAAGGGTCAAAAATGGATTCCCCACTTTTGACAAATCTTCCTCCACATGCATATGGTCCAAAATTGTGTCCCACTCACATGTGAGCTAATATAAAATAGTGAATTATGTCTCCCAATTCCCAATATTCATAGATAATGACTAATCAACTTTTGACCTCTCCTCATCATTCAAATCAAGCATCTTTCTAAGCGGGGCACCCCACTCTCACACATGTGTGAGCAAGCACATGTGATTCACATAAGGACAAGAAACTTGTCTTTTAGTGTGAGTTATACCTCACTCTTTCAAATCATCATTTTATCTCATGTAGATTATCTTTATAGGCCAATCCACCTCATCCACAAACCACCTCATCAACTTCATCATCCCCTACATCACCTGCCATGCCACCGTGAATAGTGATAGTTAATAGTGACTCATGAATAGTGCTAGTGAATAGTAAGTGGTGAATAATGATCCCACACTGATATACCCTTACATTACTTGACTTATCTTATGGGAATAAATTAGTCTAATAGTCTTCTATAAATGATTCATATGGAAATTGGGGACATTACAGTCCTCCCTTCCCAAATATTGCTTGTCCTTGAGCAATACTTGTTCACTTCCTAGTTTCAAAGGCCAGGATCCCAAACTAGTTATCGTGATTCCCCTCCAAGTGAAAATCTTAGAAGGTTTTGTGCTTATTTCACAATAAAGTCCATGTCTAAACTGGCCAACACTATCCTTTGTGGCAATTCCTGTTCGCTCCACCTTCGCTTTTGATGCACTACTCTAGGAAAATTTGGAAAGTTGGTGCTAAATTTTTTTGTTAACACCTCTAAAAATTTTGATTTTTTTCCCAAATTACAATAATAATGGCTATAGAAATCACCCTTTATAGTTGGAAGCACATACCATCCTTTTGTAACACCTCTTCCAAGGTCACAAATTGGAAGATGTTCTAATTTTTTACCTTTATTGTTCTCTAATCCACTTGCAAGAATATAAATGGAATCATATGGTGGTTGATCTCTACCTTATTTCTTGATCCCATCTAGGTGATTTTCACATACAACTTATGAGTTCTTTGGTAAGACCTCCAAATCAGGTTCCTCTTGGAGAATATCAAGCTCATCAGTTACTTGCTTGATCTCTTTAGCTCTTTCCTCTTTCTATTGCTTCTTGAATTGTTATATGTCAACCTTTTCCTGATCACTCTTTGAGTTAGCATCTATTTTCACCTCCTATAATGAGTACACATCTCATCCACCTGATCTCCACCTAAGTCACCCATATCACTACCTATGACTCCTTCTATCTCCTTTTCATCTTCACACAATAAATTTTCCAATTTGTCTTCAGCTACCTCTTTGACATTCCATTTGCATATTTGATGATGGGAATGTAGGACAACATTATGATCTATCATAGGATCATCATTTACTTTCACCTCGTTATATATTCTCTCCTTTCGTTGCAAATTTTGTAACTGAAATCCTCCTACTAAGTGTGGCACATTTTTGTCAAATGTAGGAAGAGTCATCTTCAAGAATTCTTCAAAGCTAAATTTAGGATTTTCATCATATGTGGGAAGCATGCTCAAATGATTTTGATTGATCCTTATTCTTCACCCATGCCTCCTTTCTAAGTCACAAAAATCTTAGAGGGTCAAGGTAGGTTGCACTTTTAGGCTTTGATTATAATATATTTTGCAGTAGGCCTCATTATCAAGTTTGAGTTGTTGTTGCTATTCCATGTTCCCTGTAGCTCTATCGACAAAAAATTATGCAAACCCAAACCTCATAGGCTAGCAAGATACATAGCTTTGATACCATTGAAATATCCCTGAGTGGGATATTTACTAAACACACTCAAATATATAAAATCCAACTTGGATAAATTAGAGAAATTTGAAAATACACTCATGCTCTAATACCACTAAACTATCACCAACTAGAAATATTGCTAAAAAGACTCACACTAAACTAATTCAAACTTAACATAAATTATAATGGAATCAAATCTAAAATTACACTCAAATACATAAAGATCTTGACTCAACACTTAAACTCAAATCTATCACAAATTTGGAAAAATTAGTCAACATAGAATTTATCAATTTTGTCACACAAACCCTTGAAAACTCCTTTAATTTATAAAATTTGATTTATGCCTTGATATGGATTGTTATAACAAAAAAATGGAAGTAAAAATAAAAAATATGAAATTTAAAAATCTACTACATCAATACACTACACCAAAACTACAAACTACACAACATTGCCAACACTATTTTACCTTGAATTGAAGGGTGAGTCTCCACAACTCTCAAAACTGATATAGAAGGGAAAATGAGCAACAAAAATACTAATTTATAATATTAACAAGCTGAGATACAACAATAACATATTTCACATAATAAATACCCACAAGACTCCGCACAACTTCAATGGAGATCCTGCAAACAACAAACAGTAGATCTGTAACTCTGATACACAATCACATAATGTTGAAGATAATATTACTTAACAACCAACTATTACATTGAATATGCATTACAAATGTTGGTATAAGACAACAACATGTACACAAATGTAATAATCACAAATCTCTAATCTTCACTAAAAACTCTGCAACAACACACACACTGAACACTGGGACTCTGAATCTTCTTGAAACACCTTCACAATCTCTGAGTGAGATTGTCTTACTGAATCAAAGGGGTTTTATCCTATGATTCAAGAGATCAATGGGGTTTTGTCTAAAGATATAAATCTTTAATGGGTTTTTTTCCAAGGAAGATGAAAGAATGAACATAGTTCAATCCTTACTGGGGGGTTATAATAATCAAGAATGTTTTTACAAAGGGAGAGAGGTCTTCATATATATAAATTGTGAAGGGAGAGAGGTGAGAGGATGAAACTTCATCCTTAGATAAAAAATGCACCATAGTTAGTGGCACCACTATTCCTAAATAGTAATAATCTTGGAGTCTTGTTCAAGGGTCAAAAGTGGATTCCCAACTTTTGATAAATCTTACTCCACATGCATTTGCCTCTAAAATAGTGTCCCACTCACACATGTGAGTTAATCTAGAATAGTGCATTATGTCTCCCACTTCTCAAGATTCCCAGACAAAGACTAATCAACTTTTAACCTCTCTTCATCATTCAAATCAAGTATCTTTCCAAGTGGGGTGCCCTACTCTCACACATGTGTTAGCAAGCACATGTGATTCACAAAAGGACAAAAAACTTGTCTTCTAGTGCAATTTATACCCCACTCTTTTAAATCATCATTTTCCCTCATGTAGATTCTTTTTGTGGGCCAAGCCACCTGATCCACCAGCCACCTCATCAACTACATCATCCCTTGCATCACCTACCATGTCACCATGAATAGTGATAGTGAATAGTGATCCCACACTAATATTCCCTTACATTACCTGACTTAGCCTATAGGAATAAATTATGCTAATGGTCTTCTGCAAATGACTCATATGGAAATTGGGGGCATTACATACTGGTCATAGAAAATAAAATGGGCGTGCTGCTAAGTAATATCAATCGTGTTTTTTTACTTAAGTATTACTAGTAATTTGTGACGTAAGATTATATTTACAAGTTTGGTTTGGAAGGTGTGGGTTGTCTCATGTGTTCTATATTTGTTCATGATACTATGAGTTTGGGTAGACTATTTGACTTCTAAAGATACTCTCTTGAAATCGTGCTCAAAGTACACTTTAATGATTTATCGGTTTTCTTGGATGAAACTACTACAATGAAGGTCTAGAGTGAAAAATCTATAATTTTACCTCTCGTTGGTTGTGGTGGTCCCCAACCTAAAGTTGAGATGATATTTACATATATATGAAAAGAGAAAAGAAAAAGAAAATAAAATGAAATATAAAAAAACTCAACTTTTGGGTGATTCGGGTAACCTCTATTGGGGCTATGGACGCCCAACTGGGAATAGAGCAATGCCTTGAGTGGGATCAACTACATATTTGTCAAGGCTATGGATGCTTCTTTGGTAGCAAAGTAATGTCCATGTATTCGTTTCAAGGTAAAATTCACTATCTCATTGATTTAGGTTGTATTAACTAGTCTTTGTAAAGTCCATGAAATGGAATGAATGCATTTTCACACACTAGTCAATGTGAATATCATAATTCATCTTACAGTCATTCATGTCTTACCATTTCACAAACTTGTTCATGCTCCATGCACTATCTTAACCAAATATTTTAGGTTTATAAACACATATATATTTAATTTGAAAATACTCTGAAGAATTTTCTAGTAGATTTGCCATTTGTTATTGCTTACATAACATGCCCTAATTTCTACCAAAATCAAGGTACCTTTTTTTGCTTTGATTTTGGCCTCACTTGTTGTGGACCAGTTGAGTCCCATCATTCTTTTGTGCGACTCGTTACTTTATCACATGTATGGTCATCATTATACCATATTTCAATTAACACATAATTTCATGTCTCGTAACCAATCCCATTGCATCGACCGCACCCAAACCATAAACTTTTATAAATATTACTTCTCCTCTAAGTAACGATTGACATTATTCACTCTATTTTTTTGTAAGTTGGCGTAATTATGCAATCATATTTTTAGACCATCGACATGTTTTATGTGCAAAATCACACTTCGAAAATCATCCCATTGCGTAGACCATGTCAAAATGACAAAATTTCATGTTTTGCAATTCCTTTGAAAACGAGTTCTTGGCCTCCATTTTGCGAGAATGAGAAAAATTACATATTCAGCGACCATGTCAAAAAACCCCATAAAAACAAAGTGGTATCGTAGAAAAGGGGTGCATTAGTCATACCAAATATCCTTCTCTGAAGTGGCATAAAGGTTCAAAGCTTATAAGGTGTGTTATCCTCTAAGGTGGGCACATTTGTCATGCACAACATGTTACCAAGTGTCCAAAAATAGGGGAAAAGTGCATTGGTCTCAAAACCCCAAAAAGAGAGAGAGAACATTACCACTTATATATGGTGGGAGGTTGAGCATGTAATAGTCTTAGATGGCATGGGTTGGAGTTTAGCACACGACTTAGAACTTGAAAATGGTGCAATAGTTATGATATTATGTTCAGTGCATAGTTCGCTCTGGTTAAGTGTGGGAGTATAATGTGCAAAGTGTGCACGAAACACAGGAAGAATGTGAAACCCATGTGACACTTATGTTAAGCAAACTTTGAAGGCATGAGAAGCGCAAAACTTAGTGTTGAGTGGGTTCACAATGTGCGCCAAGTGTGTAAAAGACGTGAAAAAAATGAGAGCATACGTAAAGTGTACGCAATGTAAACGATAGGATAGGGAAGCGCGAAAGCAAATGTTAATTAAGAAAATTATATTTTAAACTAAATTGATTTTAAATTGAGTTATTTTTTTAAAAAACAACATTTTTAAATATTTTTGTTAATTTTTAATAGAAGAATTAATCTTTATTTCGAAAGTAAATGTTGCATTTTATTTAATTATGTTTATTTTGGAAAATGTGACATTTATTGTTTTTATTTTGCAGAGTTGGTTGGGAGAATATACATTCATGTAGAGCGATTAATTCTTTAAACAATGAAACTTGCCATCCCCATTTAATGCGAATAAGGGTACCAAAACACATGAGATAAATTTACACACACCATAGTTCATGCAAAAACAGAGTGTTGGTTATTTTTTTAGCCATATATTTTAAACCACTACTCTATTTTGTATGCCATTTACGATATTGGAAATCTAGTTTTGCCATCTTCACAATAATGTAGGGCTTAAGAGGGGGAAGCATGAGACCTAAAACCTATCGGCATTTTTGTGGCATAATTTTGTTATTGTTGACTCAAGCAAAGGGGGAATAAATTATTCAGATCTGTATTTTCCAACAACTAGCCACTGCCATAAATTCCTTTTGGCCTTTAGTGTTTAGTAGTATTCCTTCCTCCTTTAAGATTCGGTGGATGGGGCTCATTGATGATGTGCAACAACTTCTGGGGGAAAAACTTGGATTGGTCAATGGACCATATTTTTTTTATATGGCCTGTTGTTTGTTCATTTTTCATTTGCATGCTAGGGTAGAGGACCAAACCACTTCATTTTTGCATTTTATTGATTTATCAGATAGTTTTTTTTCAGTTCTTGCTAAACCATGTTGTTATGTTGGCAAAATTTGTAATTGAATTGTTTATGATGAATTCAAACTCGTGTTTCATGCATATTTTGATCAACTGAAGGTTATGAAAGACTTATGTTCATTTTATGTGTATGTAATATGGTGGTTATGTTCTCTCTTTTTCATGGTTGATTTCCCCTCAAACTCTTGGCATCATCTTTTTTTATGGTTGCACGCGTGTGGGTTAGGCAGAAGATCAATTTCATGGGATTTATCTAATCAACCATTTCATATTTGCTCTGATTGCAAAACAACCTCACTCCTTCCTCTGCAACCTCAATCTTTAACACCTTTTTATCAATCTATTAGCTTAGTATTAGCGTATATCTAATTTTAATTTGCATTTTCACGCTTATCTCAATTGCAAACCCTTGTTTATTGATGTTAATGCACTGTTGAATCTATGTATGCAATGAATGAATATTGAATCAATTGCATCTTCTTTGATAAATTTAAAACCAATGATTTTCAAGGAATTGTGTACTTCATTGTAGCCCTATTGTGTGCCTTAAACCCACACTGACTACACATCAAACTCACATTTGTATCTCATGTGTTTAAAATTTAAATTTCAGACTTGCAGGTCCATTTATATGGAATAATTTTGCATTGAACAACTAGGTTATCTAGTACACCATGACTTAGTAATATAGACCTTGGGGAGATTTTTGTCTCCTTTCAATAAAGGTTGGATGGTCCCTATCTACCCTAAATCGGTGTGTTAAATGACCCATCAATAATATTCACATATTACACGGAGAGAGCGTATCCAAGGATAACTAGGATCTTGTGAGCAATTGTGAATATCAACAAGTTTGAAAAGGAGAAACTCAAATTTCAGCATGGTAGGGAAATAAATTACAAATGGGGATGAATATTTATAGGAGGATGACCTATATCTCAAGCCCACACATGAATATGTCCTAAATGAGGTGAAATGTAATATTGAGTGCGTGTTAAATCTTGTCTATAGTAAACCTGCATGGATTGATGAACCACCATTATTAAAGGTAAAGAAGGATGTTGCACAAGGATAGGATGGGGAGGATAATAATAAAAGGAAAAAAAAACTAAAGAAAAGAAGAAGCATAAAATCGATGTCTAGCAGGATGTTTTGACAAGCCTAAAGGAGGAGGTTGAACTAAACATCTCAAAGTTCAAGTTTGAAGAAGAGGTGAGCGAGAAATATGTAGAATAGACATTGTCCAATAAGGATTCCATGCAACCCTCAATGAAGAGGAATAGTGAGGGAGGATGCACTAAGAAGTTGAATAAGAAAAACCAAATGATGTAGCATGTTGAAGGATAAAAGTTGGTTATTATTATGAAAGAAGTCAAGAAGACTAAAGAAGAACATATGCACATAGAGGGAACCATATAAGAATATGATGATTATAAATAAATACCATAGATTAAAATCCCAAATATATCTAATTTGGTAGGAGTTTGTTGACTTGATGTCTAAAGGAGAAGAAGAACGTACATAATGCAAAGAGAAAGATGAAATAAATAAAAATCTCCAAGACTTTTTGAATGCACACGGGGACAATCCAACATTTAAAATGCCAACTAAGGGCATTAATATAGAGAGTGAACTTGATGACTAGCCAAATACTATCACAAGTAATTTGGGTGCAATGGATTAAAAATAATCAGGTTTAGGAGTGGTTAAAATATTTTCTCATTCGGTGCAGCGTATTTTGAAAATGGAAGAAAAGGTCATGGACCTTTGAGAGATACCTACTAAGGGTTCTATAAAGTGGAAGAAGGATATAAAATAATCGTTGTGTGTGGTGTGAAAGATAGCTAAATGGATCACCACCATTTAAAAGGTAAGACCTTGGCTATGGGAAGACACTAATTTAAAAGCGATGAAGTCGATGACAAAGTTGGAAGTAGCCATTCAAAAGCCACCAAATGATACTCTAGAAATAGGCACAATTCCAAGAGTTGATGCTACACAACCCTTGGGGAAGGAACTAAAAAAGTTAGAAGAAAAAGAGTGAGAAAAATAAAAAACTAAATGGAGAGCAAAAGCAATAGAAAGAGGTATTGCAAGCAGCCAAGGTAGAAGGGGAAAAGATTTCCAAACTCAAAGGTGTGAAAAAGTGAGCAACAACTACAACATATTTCTTTTAATCAACTTGAAAAAAATCGAAGTATGATGATGCACTATTCAATATAGAAAATAAGAAAACATAAGAGTTAAATACTCTTATGATGAAGGAAGTAAGTGTGGTCGAAAAAGAAAGAATGTATGAGTTGAATACTTGTAAGGCTATGGTGAAAGAGCAACGATCCTTGTAACAGGACAAGATTGGATATTTATATGGAGAAATAATTATAGAGGAATGCAACGTGCCTAAAGTTGCCGCACATTTTCATATAAAAGTAGACAATTTTTATAATGTCTATGTAGAGAAAGGAGATGTCATTGCCAAGTTAGAAAAAATGAATATAAATGTAAAAAAGGTCAAACAGACTATTCATTAGGCAATGGTTATTTAGGATGCATGTGCATCAAAGGTTAAAGGAGTAATACTTTATATCTTTTCTAGAGAAACCAGGGAAGAGGTGAAGGAAGTTGTTTGAGGATAGACAACCAGTGAGTTAAAAGGTAATGTTGACCATCAATTTTGGTTAAGTTTTGACAACAGGAGGAAAACAAAATAAGGCTGAGTATGGAAGGGTGTGAGTAAGACACAGTCATCCATACTAAGCTATCATGTAAAAGAGAATTAAGCATGATGCATAGGAAATGGACAGTGTGTAGGAAGGATGATGCACAACTCACATAATGGAGGAAATCCAACAAAGAATATGTTGATGCTTGTGACACATATAAGATAAGGAGTGCACAATGTTGATATAGGCTAGAAAAGGAATAGGTTGGGTAGGCAATGGAATATGCCACTATCTGGATAAGTGGACAAGATCTAGGAAGGAATATTCTTGTATGGGTATCCAGTTAGCATGATAATTAGTTGAAAGTGCGAGCTGACACGGACTAACATGGGTCTATGGAAACCTATAAATAAGATTCTTGGCCTCTCATATGAGGATTTAATTTTGATCTTATGAAAAGAGATTTTATTTTGGATATAGTAGAGAAGTTGCATAGGGTTTGAAGAATTGTATAGTCATGATAGGCTTATGTAATGTTAATTTATGATTTATAGTGATTGAATGCCTTCCTCCATGAGTGTAAGGAAAGTTTTGTAAACATGATATGTACTTTGGATGTTAATAGTGTGAATTAATCAAATTAATATTATCTAATATGGATGCTTGTTATGTGTGAGATGTATATTAGGGTTTGTATGTTTCTTTGCACACTCTTTTGTCTTTACAATTCTCTATATATCAATGGGGTTATATTTGATTTTTTTTGTGCCTCAAATGATCACTTAAGTCTTTGATCTTTAGTGATAGGCCAATGTAGTAAGCTTTGAGTGTCCTTATATGTGTTTCACACAATTTGACCTATGCAAGGTCGAGGAAAGGTTGCTAAATAAAGCAAAACATGTTGAAGGAACAAAACATACCAATTTTTAAAGTTGTGAATGAGGTATGGTTGGTAGATTTAGTCGTTTGATGGTTGTTTCAGAGAGGAGGTTTCTGATTCTTCTGTTATCTATCAAAAAATCCATTGGCTACATCCCCAAATTTGAATGGAACATTCATTCTTCTTCAACATCTTACATTATTGGTGTTTCTTGTGTACTGGCTATTAAAACATTTGGATCAACATCAATGATTATGTTATAGGGACTGACTTCATAATCCTTTATTTCTACCCGTGCAAGAAAGTTATTCTAAGCATGCCACTTTGAGTTAGAGTTGTTGTTTCTTTTATGTTTGTTAAACCATTTACATGTCTTAGACTACAATTGATTTTTGTTTGAAGAAGGCAATTTCTTTGGTGCATAAAACATGTCCCACTTTCCCTTCATCTTGAACTCTTCCTAAATGATCACCACCAAAATATTTACCTATTTTGTGAGTTGGTTGAACCACCTATTTGAGGACTTTGACGAACTCACTAAATAAAAATGTATTTTTCTCTTGAAGTGTTTTTGCAATTATATTATTGATCATGTCTTGGATTGTATCTAATTAGTCATTGTCTCTTACCATATAAACTTACTTGAAACAACATGACATGTAGTTTAATGGATCTTATGGTTTGTCATTGAGCTCTAAATATTATGATCTGGTTTGATGGGACATGTACGCATAAGATGAAATGCTTTAATACCATTGAAATGAGGCCCAATGTGAACCTGATGGAAACACCCTAAACGAGAATCTAGATTTGTTGTATGTGTCTGCAAAAGTTATATGAGATATAATGTACAAAATCAAGAGAGACAATAGAATTGAAAAAAAAAGTTTTATTAATACGTGCATTTTGTATAAAGATGTATGGTTGTCTATCTTCTATCATGATTGCTTGATAAATCTATAGATGTGTACACAGATATTAAAAAGCCATGACAACATAAATAGTCATTACAAAAGCTGAAATGGTTGGAATTCTATGTGATTCTTTGCCTTTCAACTATTGTGTTGATTGACATCAAAAGTAATGCTCAATTTTTTGGCATAGAGCATTTCTATATGAAATGGTGTACTTCCCCTTGTATTCACACCAAATAAGCCTTTAAAAAGTAAACACTTCGCACTTGTTAGAATGGAGGAAACAAGTTATTGACACATAGTGGTATCACACAATGTGAGCTGGCCTATGAAATATGGCATGGATGTGTGTTATACCCTACTAAAGCTAATAGTAGGTATCACTAAAGGTTTAGATCACACATGGGTGGTGCCACATTCAATCTACACATATTAGACTATGCCATGGTTGGAGAGTATACAACATCTATTGGAGATGAGAGGTACTGCGAACCTTAAAAGGTTGCTTTGGGGTACTGCAAGCCAATGAGCAAGAACCATAGTTACTAAAATATATGAGAATAGGCTTAGAGATATCACTGGAACTGCTTTTGGGAGATCGTCCTAGATCAATTCCCATTTTTTATCACAAAGAAGTTTGAATCAAAGGAAAATTTCCTTGCTAAGGAAGGAATTTTTTTGAAGAATCCAATTGATGTTATGCATCCTAAATAATTTAATATATGAGACCTCTTTTATATTATGCCACTATGTCATAATTGGGGTATGTTTCTTTGTTTCATGTCTTATCTATCACTTTCTTTGTATTTATGACCGATCATTTGTTTATGATTTCTTATGTAGATTTCAATCTTTTCTCTTTTCCTATTTGGAATTGGTTGTACCCTTTCTCTTATATATTGGTTCTTAATGATTTATAGTCCCTTTTCTATCTTTTGCTTGTTAGAGTTTATTGATTATTTTATCTTAATATTTCTTTCACTATTATTTGTCTTTTATATTGGGCTCTTGTACTTTGACATTTATCAACTTTCTTTTTTCCTTGTCATATGTCTTTATGTGTCACAAAGTCTCTATATTTTCCATGACCCATTTCATGCAAATGTTTTGCAATCTTACCTATGTTGTTATGATTCCTATCACACATCTATTTAGGGTAAGATGTTATATCAGTGCCTTACACCACTGTATTTTCATATGGTTAGCATATATAATATAGTATTCACATCATGAGCCCACACGGGGAATTTCTTTTATGATATATGTGTTTTCATCAAGACATGTTTAAATACTAAATATCAATGGATTATATGTTATATTGTTGTAGATACCTGAATTTGGTACAAACCCTTTTTCTCAGTGTCTTTTCCCTTATTTATCATCCTTGAATTAATTATTCTCAATTTTTTTTTAGGATTTGTTTGTACCCACTACAAGTTTCATGTCAGTTCTTTACTCTTATAAACATGTTTAACCCTCATTAGAATATATCCACTAGCCAAATATCACACACTTCCATATTGGGCCTCGATATTGGATCCATGTTTATCTCTAGTCAAACTTGTAGGCCATACAAGTTTTTCTTGGTCAAACTCGTCGGTTACTTTTTAGGCGACGAATCTACCTAGGGTCATTTTTGTGGGTCCTTCTACCCTTTTTCATCCTTCATGTACCTTAAACTTGTATCATGACACCCTATTTATATAAAGTCATTTCATAATTAGATTAAGAAGAATCAAGAGAATCGACTAAGGATAAGAGCCAAGAGAAGAGCGTAGCCAAGCCTCCCTACTTAAGTTGAGCTTTATTGATTCGTATCCTACACATTTGTGAGAAATTTGTTCACCATGGTTTATTTTTAACTTCTTTCACCAAAATAAGGTTTATCTTTATATGTAGCTACATCATCACTTGTAGGGAAGAGAAGGCTCAAAACTCTTGGTCAAGTTATTCCATTTACACGCACTCATAACTATTCGGAGGTATAATTCCAATGTGTGGGTACCTAGTTTATAACCCTGCCTTAGTAGTTAACCGATTCTATAACACTTTATTTTTTATGAGTGTTGTATTAGGTCACGTAGGAAGAAACATAAAAATATGATATTTTACCTAATGAAGCAAGAATGTGAGTCACATGACATATCTAGAGAAAACAACAAAGTAGTGATAGGAAACACAAATCTAAAAGACTTGCATAGGTCAAAATCGTTGACCATAGATAGACTATATGCACAAATTTTCCTAATGAGGAGTCTGCCCAGGTCAAACTCGTAGCAAGAGACAAGTCTGCCCAGGTCAAACTTGTAGCAGGTGACGAGTTTGCCTATTTCAAACTTGTAACAGGCGACGAGTCTACATAGGTTAAACTCATAACATGCAATGAGTTTGCCCAAGAGATTCATATTTCACACATAGGTGATAAGTAGTTTGCACAATCATATTCCATGTTCAGATTTCTATGAAAAACAAAGGTGTGATCATTCCAATGCATTTACTCTTCTTTACATTGCATTTATCATGGTTATGTTACACTTGAGATGTTCCTGATTTTGACACCATAATAAATCTGATTTTTGTACTTTACTATTATATATAGTTAGATATATTCATTAGGGGAATTGTTTATACTTACATCAAACTAGAATTAGGGTAAATAATTACACATGGTGCATCTAATATCTTTATTTTGAGATGCGGTTTTTACAAGTTTATCTTAAATTTACAAGGGGGGGGTATACACCCGACTTATTATATTTAATCAAACTCCAACTACTTTTATAAGGAGAGGCACATAGGAAAACATTTACTACTATAGAAGGAGGCATTCAGATTTCACCCACTCATGTAAAGAGATGTACTTAGGATACAACATTTCCATAAAAATGATATATTTAGGGTATTATTTACCATTATTTTAGATAATATTCAAGATTTTGTTTAACCTTTATTGTTGTTGTTGTTGTTAAATATTATACTCATATTTATGTTCAAAATTCACACAGATTTGGAGGCACTTAGCTCCATGCAGTCTTTTATCTTCCTCTCATCAGAACAAGGTCTTTCGTTTTAGTTTTTTATATTTTTGCATAATATTATTTGATACTTACCCATGCATGTGTAGAAAAAGAAAGCATGTTATTGCATATTCAAAAATATATTGGATTTTATGCTAGAGTTCAAGGAACAATTTTTTTTTATATCAACGTCTTCCTTTACTTTGATATGTATGCACACACATCAAAGTGGGGTAAAATATAGACACCTAAAAATGGCTCATTGGTATTTATTAGTCTTTAAATTGCATGATTGTAGGATGTTTGAGTACTTGTTTATTATTGGTCCAAATTAGGTATTATTGGCTTGTTTTGTCGACTTTTTATGGTGTTTGTCCCTTCTCCTAATCTTCTATAGGTGTCATTGTATATCTCCCTTGAATTCCCATCTTTTGAAGCACCATTTAAGAATGTGCAGTAATGGTCAAAACATGTTTTTATCATTAGTGTATGATTCATACATGTTTGGATCGCTAGTGTATGATCCAAAGAAACTTGTGTGGCCCCTTGTGGCTAAAGTGCATTTGTTTTTCTTTGTTTTGCATTGTGAATGTTTGATGCCACTTTACACGCTAATAGGGCCCTAATTTGGATTTGATTGTTTATAAATACACAAGCCTTGTAGTTCATTTAGATAGAAAATCTATTTATCATTTGCACAAAATGAAATATGTAGAATTAATTTATTGTTCAATACAATATATTGAACATTTACAAGCATTCTAGAGGAAGTCAAACAATCATTGAACATTCATTGAGCACATAACTTCATGCTAGATACACTGGGCAACATGTTGTTGATCATTGAGGTTTATTATTTTTGATATTGTTATTGTTTGAGATGTTGGACAAATGTCAGATAGTTCGACTATTTTTTAATGCAAACCCTCAAACACATATTATTTTCTTTAAGTTTTCAGATATTCTTACTTGATCAAGGAAGAAAAAAAAACTTATGTTTTGTAGGTGATTAGAGCGAAAGATCAAAATGTTGAGCAGGGCTTTTAGAGATTAGAGCTAGACAAACATAGTTGTCAAATTAGTTCAGGGATGTATGCATTTTTGTCCAGAATGATAGTGTGCGGTTTAGAATTTCCAAAGAGTAATTGTAAAGTCTAGACAAAGCTTCTCTATTGCTTGTCCAAATTTTGGGTTAGCTTCTTATCATTTTCGAGTGTGTGTTTCCACTGTCACCCTCTAACGACTATCACTAAATTATGAAATAAAATCAGATAAACCCAAACCTTGTATGTCTTTCTTTGGTTTTAGAATTATTTGATTAGGCTAAATACCATTTTGCATATGTTTTTTAGCCTTGTTAAAATTAATTACACCGTGACGTGTTTTAAAATGGCAATTGGGGGTGGCGCTGATCTGGGTAACACTTTGGGCGACCACTCGGGTGGCAAAAATGATCCGGGCAACCATTTGGGTGACCATTCGGGTGACAATCAATTCCTTGAATCTTGTATTGTTTTCATTCTTGGAAGTCACATTGTCGGTGACAGTTATTTCCTCGAGCCATTATGTCCTCGAGCGCTATACTGTTTTAATTCTATTATTTCTCTCGAGCCACTCATTCTTAAAAGGTCACTGTTAATTCCTCGAGCCACTCAATCTTTTGATGTTTTCAAAATATGTATAAATGCACTGTAACCCGAAAAGGGAAGGCGGACATCTCTTCTCAGAGATAAGGGTATGTTTTGTATCTGCAATTTTTTTGATTCAACAAAGACATCTCTTCCCAGAGATAAGCCTATATTTGTATTGCGATCTGTAAGTAATACGACGTCTCTTCTCAGAGAATCCATTGTTATTGTGTTATTTCTGTGCTATTGAAATATTCGTCAACCAAAACTTCTGAGTTTTGGATCAGGGGCGCTATAATGTTTGTGAGCATGTTCACTTTTAATTCGACCTTAAATTTGATGTCCATCTAATCATCACTTAAAAGTTTTTCCTTTTTTTGGAGAAATCAATTGAAAAATCGTAATATCTTAACTATATAATAAAGTTTGGAGCCCCCTTTTTTCCCCATTTTTTTTTGAACATAACACATGAATATAGTTAGATTGACACAATTTATCACCAATCAATAAGAAATTTACAAAAAATAAAATAAAATTATTAATAATTAAACTATGTAAAAAATCTAAGATAAAAATGTTGAAATTGATAACTGTCAATATTTTTTAAATAAATATATTTAAAATATCTATACCAATTAAATATTTATATTACAATTTAAATGAAATCTACTTATTTATATTATAAAAGAACATAAAAAAATTATGTTATTTTAAATACACAATAAAATTTAAAACCTATTTTATATTTAAAAAGATAATTTTGAACATAATATAATAATATAACTAAATTGAGATAACATATTAATAATTAATTTTTTTTTAATAAAAACAATGATAAAATCATTAATCAATAAAAAAATCTTTTAATAAACAAAACTATATAAAAAATCCAAACATTAAAATGGATACATGTCCACATTTTCATATACTTAAAAGATATATAAATTTGAAAACACCTACTAATTGTCTTTCCTGATCATGTGGGGAAGGCTTTTATGGTCGTATGCATTGATTGACCCACATTTTTGACGTTCCCTAATTTGACATTACACAATCCTTGTCAGATCCCTAAACATGAATACGACCGACCTATCACAATAACCAGCTTAACATACATTTAAATTGTCATTGGAATTGTATTCTACAGACGAAAAGTCGACCAAAGAAAAGATTGGGGGCTGCCCAATTGAAATCGAACGGCGGTTTAAATAAAAATAAAAATACCAGTAAATTTTTCAGTATTATTTTCTAGACGCTACCAAATAATACAGAAAAATATTCTGAGAAGCAAAATACCAGGGGTAAGGGCTCCACAACTTCAGCAAGGGTTCGGTCTTTCAACAGAATTGAACAGCAGACAGAATTTTTTTATTTTCTGTATATCTGAATCCAGACATATTGATTTATATACATAGGCTTAGGGCCGCGCATCATTATTCATGCTTCGTATATGCTTGCTTCGAATTGGAATATTTTGAACTAGATCCACAAGATGCTTTGGTTGCAGTCTGGCGGATGAAGGGGGACAAGAATACATGACCTGCAAGTGAACTTTTTCCTTTACTTTTTAGGAAACCCTGTAAAAATGGATCTCATTAAAGTGGGAGAAAAGCTTCTGAGTTCCGTCAGATCGTTTAATATATTGCCGTCTACCTCGGATCGCCCTGAGGTATGCTGTCTTTTCAGCGCAATCTTTGAATAAAGTAAATTTGGTGTCAATTGACTGTAATTGAGAAAGAGACCTTTGCTTTTAGCTTAAATTCTCAATTTTTGATCTTTCACAGCTACATTTTAAAATAACATGTTTTCTGTATAATTATCTTGGTGAGGTATTCGCCGCGAACTTTTATTAGTGTTTCTGTTATGAATGATCTTAAGTACTATTGAGGTTCTTAATTAACTTAAAATATTTAGGGTTTCGGGGTTACGTGAAGTTTATTTAGTTGACATTGTGATCCTTTGTGGTTTTTTATCAGTCTTTGGGATGTCCTTTTGCTGAATGATTCTTTATCAGTAATTGAGACACAGGTTTTAAATTAAACTTAAATTCTTAATCTCTGATCTATTTCACAGCGGCATTGTAAAATAACATGTATTTTTGTATCATTATTTTGGTGGGATATTCGTGGTGAACTTTGATTAGAGTTTTTGTGACGAGAAATGGTTGGAATTAACATCGAAGTGCTTAATTAGCTTGAAATATCTGGGAATTCGGGGGTTTGCGCAGTTAATTTTGTTGGCTTTGTGATTTTTTGTTAATCCTTGGGATGTCGCTGTGCTGAATTATAATCGGAACTGGATCATCTATCAATGAAACATTGCAACGGAATTTAAAAAATGAATCAACTTAGCCTGTTCTGGCATTCGAAAGATGACAGGGTACTGACATTGTCAGGTTTTGGGATTTTGAATTATCTGGTTCAGTTTACAGGCCAAGAAATAACATTAAATGGTAAAGGTAAAGTTTCTTTTTTAGGTCACGACCAAGCCACATGCTAATTTGCTGTATGTGAACCCCCCTGTGGAAGCCCACAAGAGGACTGCTTTCTGATAACAGCAAACCAGGTTGCAACTCGAGTAGTTGTCCTGTCTGGTCTGAAACAACGTAGCATGATTGAGATTCAACAAGTCAGAGTTGAGATACACTCACAACTTGGAAAACTCTGCAATAGTGAATCAAACCCATGCAGTTGTAATACTTTAAATTTGACAAGATCAAAATAGATCCAAATCCACACATCTGAAGTCCATCACATAGTCACAATCATAGTTACAAGACTTGGACTTGGCCCAGAATCAAAGACTGATATGCCAAGCCAACTTGGTATCTGTAAAATAACTTAGCCAAATCTTGTCAAAAGACTCAGATACTTCAAATGAGGTCTAATCAAGGCATAATTTGTCTCTTGCTTTTAGATGACCATGTCTCTCGACCTAGAGTCTCATTGAAACTTAGAGAGTCTTGCCAAATTTGGAGAGACCCTTTGAAACTTGGACAATAGATCCATTTTGACTTGTTTTAGTTCGATCGACATTGGAATTTGGTTGAGTGGCATGCACCACACTCCTCATTCTTTATGTGCCCATTGGATCATGTTTTAAGGTTGAAATGAACACTCCATATTTATTGAATTTGAAATGAGACTTTCAGCAAGAAATCATATCAAACTCTCACCTGACCAAAGGGTACGCCGAGGCCATGTTTCTATTACTGTCGATTATAGTAGTGACAAATAATGCACATCAACAATCCACCAAAAAAACATGCTATAGAAAGCCATCTTAGAGTTGAGACGCTGAAGGGGAGAAATAGAATTGACATGAATACATTGCAGATATTCCTGTTTGCATTATTAATCACCCCCTTTTCAAAAGGAGGCAAGGGTAGGCATTTAAAGAGTAGATTAAGGAGCGGGCTGGGTGCAGACAGGAATGAGGGGGCCATGTGAATGACTGGCTTACTCCCTAGCGTTTTTTCACTACTCACTCTGTGAAGGACATAAGACTTAGATTGGAAACAAAGACTCTTTTTGTTGATGCTCAACCATGTTATAGAGACTACTCACACACTTCACACTGCCCCTTCCACATTACTCAGTAGGTCTCTAGCTCTGCTCTCTCACTTTCTGAGCTTCTCTAACCTCTCTCTTAGCTTTGCTTTGGAGTTGGACATCTCTCTCCCACATGCTTGATCTCTCCTTGATTTGCCTTGGGTGATTGAGATGACTCTCCCATACTCTTCCAAAACTGGCTTTGAATCTTGGTGGCCTGACACTGACATTCTGCCACACCCTTCGAGCTTCCTCGATCTTGGAAAATGGTCCACACTTCACATTTGCTTGATCTGGGCAGTTATTTTGTGTATCTTTCAAATGCGGGCGATGAAATATCCCTTTTCAAAATAAATCTGAATTTTGAATTTTCGAGAACCCTGGCAATTAAATCAAATACCAAAAAAAAACACTACAGGAAATACAAGGTACGGTGATTCACAATTTATTCTTAATTTCGTTCAGTTGAGTACAATGAAAACATGCTGTAAAACAATTAAAGAAGCTACCAATTGGCATGATAATACCCTAATACAATTTTATTGTAAAAACTTCATAGAAACTTGTCAATGTAAACCCTGTGATTTCCTATCAGGCAAGTACAGCCTCCAGTATGGTACGGCAGAGGTCTGTAGTGTGATGCAGCAGCTCTGATGGCTGTACAGCAGCTGGTAAAATCAGCGATCTGCTGGACTGCAGCTGGAAAAGGTCTCAAGGACGTCTGCGCTGCTGGAATGTATCACGGCCCGCTCCCAGAGTAGATGTTGCTAAAAAGGAATGTTAAACCTGCCCTAGCCAGATTAACTGTGATCTGCCCCCAATACACCCAGTCTGCCCTGGATTTCCAGATACCTGCCCTAGGGGCAGCGATTTACATGTCAAGTGGGATGCCCTTGTACAGCAATCCCAAAATGCTGATGTCTCAGTATGTATTGCTCTGATTTGTCCTTGCAAACCCTGATTTTTGATTATATGAGAATAACCTAACCTGTGTAAAGCAAATGTAACCCTTGTATGGAGCTACCCCAATGGATTGGGGGGGAGGGATGGGTTTGTCCTCTAATCCAGCCACAATGAATGTTTTTGTCCTCAATCAGAAGTGGGAGAATCATGGATTCTGCCGTTAATTGTCAAAAGTGAATTATCAATCATCAATCATAATGAAAATCACTGTCCCTTTTGTCCTTTTATAAAATTCACTTTTGCCAATCCACCCTAACCATGAAGTAATTATAATTACTTTTTAATTTAATATTCACCTTTTTCCCACATTATAATAATTATTTTTTTATTTGGCCTTTTAATTGATCTGCCTTTTGTCCCTACTTAATTAATAATAATGACTCAAGTATCCCTTTTAAGTTATTATCATAAAGTGTCGTTGGGGAACAACTTAAAACATTGTATTAAATTATTATTATCTTTATTTGAAAAAGGGAACATGACAGGGGAAACCATTGGTTGTTTGCAGACTGGCACAGTGATTGTGAAACTGCCACAACAGTTTCATAACTACCACCAGCGTGAAGCGATATAGTTTTGTCTTGCTCTAAGGAAAAGGTCCTTTTGACTAATGGAACATAAGTGAAACCATCCTTCCTGTATTTCCTTGCCCTATGGGACTCTTGACGATGTTCTTCAACTTGATGTTGATTTTCTTCCACACACAAAACGTTGTTGCAAGAGATGACAAGTTGCACAACACAAACATAAGTGCACAAGAATCTGGACTCATTTTTTTGGATGATGCAAGATAGTTTGTGAACCCAGAAGCTCTTGCATCAAACACCTAGGGTAAAACAAATTGTCCATGAACTCTTGCTCTTGAACCCTCCACGAGCTCCTCAATGGTTGTTCCGTGTTTGGAAACTTCAGATGCACTCATCCAAGTTGGTCTTCATTTGCTCTGTCTTTCCACTTCACTAAGTACTCAAAGTACTCTATGCCTTGTCTTTGTGCCAATCCGTGTATCTAGTATGGTCTCATTCTCCTCCTTTGCCTTCTTTGACAACTGGTCTCATTCTCCAATCTATACTTGAAGAATCTGAACTTGATCCTTCTCCTAAATTAATGGTACAAATCTGTTACATTGAAGATAGGTGAAATAACCACTCCATCCAGTGACTCAATATCGTAAGCATTTGCTGAGAACCTTTTCAAAATTCTACAAGGTCCCATTCTCTTCCACTTTAACTTGTTATATTCTCCTTTGGGAAACCTCCTTTTACGCAAATGTGTCAATACTAAGTCTTGAACTTGTGAATTCTGTTCTCTTCTTCTCTAGATCAGCGTGCTTCTTCTACTTCATACTATTCTCTTCCTATCTCCTCTTCACCTCCATATGCACATCATGCATAGCTGTTGCGTACTCTTCTGCTTCAACAATCCTCATATCTGTTGGGCTTCTCAATTCACACGTTCCTCTAGGGCTGCAACCATAGACAATCTGGAATGGACTCATAGCTGTATTTCTATTCACAGAATTATTGTATGCAAATTCAGCTTGTGCCAATGCCAAATCCCACTGTTTGGACTTGTTTCCAACCAAACCTCTTAGAAAATTACCAAGATTGTGATTCACTACCTCTATTTGCGCATCCGTTTGAGGATGATAGGCTGAATTGAAATCCAATTGTGTAGAGTTCCTCCGTAGTGTCCTCCAAAAATGTCCAACAAATCTAGTATTCCTAACTGATACAATACTCCTTGGTGACCAATGCAATTTGACAACTTTGAAAAACAAACTTGCAATATTCATGCCATCACTAGTCTTCTTGCACATTATAAAGTTTGCCATTTTGGAAATTCTATTTACTACAACAAAATTAGAGTCATTACCCTTAGGCTTCTTGGCAGTCCAAGAATGAAATCCATGCTCAACTCTTTCCATGGCCTCTTTGGAATTGTAATGGATGATACAACCTGGAATTTTGACATTTGCCTTTAGCATGTTGGCAAATATTACATCTTTGCACAAACTTTTTTACGTCCATGCTCATCATTGACCAATAGTAACACTCACTTAGCTGCGCCAAAGTTTTATCTATACAAAGTGACCAACTAAGTTTCCACTATGCTTCTTATGGACATAGCATTACAAGGTCTGATGAATGATATAGTGTTACTTTATTTCGATGACATCATGGTGTTCTCCAAGAATGCAAGTGATAAGTTCTCCCTCATAGAACCTTGAGTAATGCATAACCTCTTTCCATTGAACAATAATCTATCTTGTATCACATACTTCAGCCGTGGTGTTTTGTCCATGCTTGTTGGATTCACATATGCTGCCCAGGCCTCTCGGAAATACAAATCCTCCTCATATAACTCTTACATTGATATAAACCCAATGACTTCCAATGTTAGCTCATTCACTACAAGAGATCTTCTATGTAGTGCATCCACAACCTTAGTGGATTGCACACTCCTATGCCGCAAAACAAAAGAATAACTCTTAAGAAATTCAACCAATTTCATATTTTTCTAGTTCAACTTGCCTTGGCTGTTTATGAACCACTTGATGATCCATATACAAAATGAATTTATTTAACATCAAATAATGCCTCCAATTCTTCAGAGTTTGGACCATTGCATAGAATTCTCGGTCATAGACCAAATACTTCTTCTTGGCTTCATTCAATTTTTCACTAAAGTAAGCATTGAGCGTACCTTCTGGGCTCAATACTGCTCCTATTGCTGTCCCACTTGCATCACAATCAACTTGAAATACTTTACTAAAATTGGGTAATGCCAACGACGGTTGTTTCGTTACCTTATTCTTAAAAAACTGAAAGCTATCTTCTACTCCAATAGTCCACTTGAACTTCTTTTTATGACCCTTCATTGCTTCCATAATGGGTGCACATATACCACTAAACTTTCTAATAAATTTCTGATAGAAACTTGCCAACCCATGAAAACTTCTAGCCTCAAACATGCTTTTTGGTGATGGCCACTCAATTATTGCTCTTACATTCTTGGG
The DNA here is from genome assembly GCA_037957365.1 of Torreya grandis. Lineage (NCBI taxonomy): Eukaryota > Viridiplantae > Streptophyta > Pinopsida > Cupressales > Taxaceae > Torreya > Torreya grandis. The sequence continues at coordinate 3,937,819 of JARHVA010000594.1, read as the reverse complement.
GTTGATTCTCAACCCATCTTTTGAGATTACAAATCCCAATTATACTAACTCCTTTTGCATGAATCTACACTTCTTTAAGTTGACAATAAACTTCTCTTCTTTCAACTTTTGCAAAACTGACCTCAAACGTATTAAATGTTCTTCATTTGAATTTTTGAAAATCAAAATGTCAAGATAAACAATGACAAATTTACCATTGTATGGCTGCAACACTTCATTCACGAGTCTCATGAATTTGATTCGTGCATTTGACAAACCGAATGGCATAACCAGCCACTCATATAAACTATTATTCATTTGGAATGCAGTCTTCCATTCATCACCCTCTCTAATATGAAATTGGTGATATCTTCTTCTTAAATCTATCTTTGTGATGTACTTTGCTCCACTCAAACAGCCCATCAAGTCATCCATCCTTGGCAATGGAAATCTATATTGATTATTATCTTGTTTATTGCTCTAGAATTTATAAACATTCACCAATCTCCACCTTTCGTAGGTGCCAATACTGCTGGAACTACACATGGGCTTAAACTTTCTCGAATTATAACCTTGTCCAACAACTCATCCTCTTAGCTCTTCACTTATGCTTTCTCCATAGGAGTTAATCTATAAGCTACTTTGTTTGGCAAACTTGCTCCGGGCTTAGATCTGTGTGATGACTAATGCTTTTTATAGGCAATAGTTCATACGGAAAATCCTTAGAAACTATACCAGAAAACTTTTCTAACAAATTCTGTACTTCAAAAGTAAGATCACTCACTTTGTTTGTGGTCACAATTTGCACAAGCTTTGGGAGGAAAGCAAAACATGCCTTCTCCTTTCTTTGGCTCCTTCAAGAATTCTTTGCCGGAAATCAATAACACTTTTGGACTGCTGTCCACCTTCTCCCCTTTCTTTCAATGGGAACAATGTATGCCTCTTACCATCCTTCACGAGCTTGTCGGTGTTTGCTCTACCATCATGCACGACTCTCTGACATGGCCTTCCCAACAACACATGACATATATCCGTGGGCATAATATCACACAACACATCATCTTTATATGAATCAATTTGAAAATTGATCATACATTGATCATTCACCAACATTTCATGACCCCTAAACAACCAAGAAACTTTTAATGGGTTTGGACACACTAATCTTTTCAGCCCAAGCTTTGCCACTATTTTCTCTGAAACTAAATTATCTACTCTAGTAACTACCACTATCAATATTAAATTTGCAACACTTACCTCCCGCTTTGCAAATAGACTGGAATAATTTCTTTATTTGCACTGGTTCACCTTTTTCCTTGGCTGGTTTCAATAGCACTCTCTTCATCATAAGAGCTTTAGCACGTTCTGATTCTTTTGTATGTGTTGGAGATCCAACATTGTCTTCATCTACATGAGCAAATGATTGCTTGTTTCATTCCTCTTGCTGCTGTTCTAAAATGCTTTGGGGTATTCAAATGCTCTATGCCCAACCTTTCCACATTCATAGCACTTTCCCATGAATCCTATAATTCTTCCTCTTTCAAAGTATCCTTTTCCTCTAAAGAATAACCTCTTCCACTTTGGGACTGATTTTGATTTTGTGAAGTACTTGCTTCACCTTCATGGGTATGCTGCCCTCTTCCACCATTGTTTTGTCCTCTTCCTCTTTAGAACCATCCTCTACCTCTAAATTCCATTTGTTGCCTTCTAGATATCTTTTCCCTTGCCTTCATTGCACATTGATAGGCTTCTTCAACCGACTTCAATGTAAACATTCCAATCTCATATTGAATTGAAATATGAAGTCCATTAACATACCTTGACAGTTTTTCTTGATCATCTTCCATTTGACCAACTCTAATGGAAAGTTTATAAAACTCTTCCGTATACTCTTTTACACACAACTCCTTTTGCCTTAAGTTCTACAACTTTTTGACTAAACTAAGTTGATAATTTGAAGGCAAAAACTTATCTTTCAGCTTTGTCACCATCCTCTCCCAAGTTTTGATTCTATCTTTGCCTTTTCTCTCTCATCCTAGCTGCACATGATCCCACCATAAGAATGCATGACTTTTTATCTTGGTACAAGCAAACTTCACCTTTTTGGGTTCTTCCATTGACTCGTAGTCAAAATATTTCTCCATATCCGTGATCTAATCTATGAGTTCTACAAGGCTTTAACTTCCACCGTAGCAAGGGGTATCCAACTTTGGTTTACTATGCATCTTTGCAATAGCTCTGAGAAATATACTCTCATGTTCATCCTCTCTCTTCTACTTCAATCCTTGAGCTTCTACTCTTTCATCATCACTCGCATCTTCAACACAAGTTCCTATTTTTTGTGCTATCTCCATTGCACCCAATCTTGTTGTGATTCCTCTCATTATATCTGCCAAGTCTACAACTCTAGGTGCTCTTGGTCTTGTTATTCTTCCAGTAGGTTTACCTTTGTGTGCCATTTCTTCTCCAAACTGCAAGCTTCTCTTTCAAAACTTGCCAATAACCCAACAAGAGACTTCCCACACAACACAACAAGACAAACCTTACTCTGATAAATTGGTTCATACATGAATGAGGAGGCCAAGTGAATGGCTACCTTACTCCCTAGTGGTGTTCCACTAGTCTCACTCTTTGAAGGATACAAGACTCAAAATCAAAACAAAGACTCTATTTGTTGATGTTTAGATGTGTTCCAAAGATTACACACCCAACTCACACTCTCCCTTCCCCTAGTCTATTAAGAAGACTTTCTCAGTTCAATGATTGGGTTACAATGAACATACATCACTCAACAGGTCTCTAGCTTTGCTCTCTCTCTTTTGAACTTCAAAGTCTCTCTTAGCTTTGCTTTGGGCTGCTTTGGAGCTGGACTTCTCTCTCCCCACTTGCTTGAACTCTCCTTGCTCTGTCTTGGGTGATTGAGATGATTCTCACATGCTCTTTCAAAACTGACTTCAAGTCTTGGTGGCGTGACATTGACATCCTGTGACACCCTTCAAGCTCCTTCTGTCTTGGAAAATGGTCCACACATCACGTTTGCTTGATCTAGGCAGTTAATTTGTGTATTTTTTAAATATAGGTGGAACCGTTGGTTGTTGTAGACTAGCGGTTGCAAAACTACCATGGTGGTAGTTTTGACCTTCGAGCTCCCTTTGTCTTGGAAAACGGTTCACATGTTATGTTTTCTTGATTTGGGTAGTTAATTTGCATATCTTTCAAACGCGGGCGAAACCACTAGTTGTTGCAGACTACAACTATCATCTACGTGAAGCGGCATTTTTCTCATGCTCCAAAAAAAAGGTACTTCTAATCAATGGAACATGACTAAAACCATCCTTCTTGCATTTCCTTGCCCTGTGGGACCCTTAATGATGTTCTTAAACTTGACATTCATCTTCCCCACATGCGCAATGTTGTTGCAAGAGATAACAAGTCGCACAACACAACACACATCTGCACGAGTGTGCTCGAGAACTCGGATCCATGTTTTTGGATGTTGCAAGATAGCTTGTGAACCCAAATGCTCCTGCATTAGGACCGGTCTATGGAAATGCTGATAAGTTGGAGTATTGTTCAGGGGAGTTCATGGAAGCAACCTACTCAAAAGAGCAAAGAGCTAAATACATGTTTCTCTTAGGACCAGATGCACATATCACTCATGGGATTGAGCCTATCAAGTTAGAAAATGAGCCTAAAGATGTTGTCAAAATGAAGAGGCTAAGCAACAAACTCAACTTGGACAATATGTCGAGGGACTGTTCGTTTACAATAGTTAATACTCTAGGAGCATGATGTTATGAACCCTCTCAATACGCCCTAGTCAACAACTTGTAATCTTCAAACCCAAAATATTAGACACTTATAGATCAATCAATTTAATGGTAGTGTCAAATACTCGACCTCCTTGACTCCAAAAGTGCATTTGGAAGTTTTGGCATAAAGCTGATGTTGTTCAAGAATGTCCAAAACCTGATTCACATGATGCAAGTGTTCCTCCCATGTTTTGTTGTATATTAAAATATCATCGAAGAACACCAAGACAAATTTTTGTAGCAATGGCCGAAAAACAAAGTTACCAAAGTTTGATGAGGAGGAAAGAATCATTTTGGAACCTAAGGGAATAATTTAGACACACACAAAGAGGTTGTGGATGGGGGTCATTACAAAGTATCTAATTGAGTGGAAGAATGTGGCTAGTGAATACGACATGGGAGGATGAAGTGTTCCTGCAGAAGTATCCAATGATTGTCAACATTGAGGACAATGTTGGGTTAAAGGGGAGGGGCATGCTATGCCCTTAGCCTATAGCGTGTATTGGGATATGTGTGGCCAACTTGTGGCTATCACAAACTATAATTCAATCATATGATCATTTTTACAACTTCATATTAGTAGGGCTGGCCTAGGTTGTTTCCATAGTATAATTAGGGTATACATAGGAGGTAGTGGTAAGTATTTTATGATCATATTGTGAATTCTGTTCTTATTGTAAGGTTGTAGAGGGTGTCCCTTGGAAGTAGCTCATCATTTATTCATATATTTTGCTCTATTTCAGTCATATTGTGATCTATTGTTGTGATTCTATTTTATTGGTGAAGTAATTTTGTCATAGACAAATGACTAAATATGGTTCTCTTCTGATGTGAGGCTAGATCACGCATAGACTTAAGTTTGTGGAGATGGAAAATTAACCTAAAGGTGTTGTCAGGATGAAGAGGCTCGACACCAAACACATCTTGGATAATGAATTGAGGAACCGTTTGTTTATAGTAGATTGTACATTGGAGCAAGATATTGTGGACCCTCTCAACATGCCCGATCAAGAGGTCCCTAAGCTCGTACATGAATCTCATACCTATATTAAACAATAGGTTTGATGGTAGTGCCAAAGAGTTGCATCTTCATAGGGATGCCTTGGGAATGCATCTAAAAGTAGTGATGCGTTAAACAAAAAAAATAATGTCCATTACATGGGTGCAACTTCGAGGTGTGCTTAAGATTGAGAAATGGACTTGTAAATTGAACCCCCAAGTTTCTATAGGCTTGCCTTTGTTGAATAATTTCAAGCTTGGAGGGAACACCTTTGGGGTCAATGAAGATCATAGCCTTAGTTTTACAAAGGTTAGCCAGTAATTGTTGAAGCTTACAAAACCGAGCTAAATCATCCAATTGTCTCTATAAATTCTTGTGCAAGAAAGACTAAGGAGGACGTCTTGTACATAAATTTTTATAGCAATTAGGACATGATATAAGATTCAACCATCCTTCGTATCTATGTGTTGGTGAATAATGTCTTCAAGTTCATCCATGTGGATTCCAAAGATAGCAGGCAAGAGAGGCACCCCTGTTTGAATCCAATAGTATTGCTTACACAATCGGGGAGTCAAAAACTAATAATCAACTATATCTCCTAGAGCTTCATGATACCCGTAAGAAAGATCTCCAAAATACCATTATCATGTAACCTTTGGAACAAGAGTTTGGATATCGAGTCAAAGGCCTTTATAAAGTTAGTCAGCCTCCATATGCCTATTTTCTGATATGCAAGTATGTTAACATGGTAAATCTATAGAGTGTAAGGAGGGGTTGCTATCAATGTCCTAGTCTGTTTCTATTCAATGTCTTATCTCATGATTGAAACATGTACTCGAAAAAAGATTTGATAGACAATTAATCATAGTTACCGAAGTATTGGGGACGGGGTTTCTAGGACAGCGAAAAATTGCCAGATTTTGTCGACAATGAGGGGATGACTATTAAAATAATATATAAACATTAATATTTATATATTTTAACTTTATTCAATGAAAATTAGGGGTTTAAACTTTATATAATGTTTTTTAGAATACTTTCAGGATCAGGGTTCAATGTTTTGTGAAAATAACTACTTTTTTTGGGGGTGGTGTCATGTTTTAAAGTAAAAGCATCATTTTTAAAAAAAAATAATTTAAAAATTTAAATAAAACAGAGGACCTCTGTTGATGTTTATAGCTGCGGGAGATATTTTTCTCCTTCAAATTCAAATAATATTAATGTTAAAATATCTCTGGTTGACTTGCTATTTTATTATTAAAAGTCGTATCCTTTGGTGAAGAGAGGCGACCCTTCATGAAGAGACATCTCAGTGTGTATATATACAAGGCGTTTTCACCTCATTTGGTAATCTGATTGAAGCAAGAAGAATTTGCACTTCAAGGAGGAGATCGATCACCTACAACAGATTGACATTTTGCATCAAGTAAATTATTATCAAGGAGAAACCATATTATTTGTATATTCGTGCCTAGAAAGGCAGTACTTTTCATTACTGTGAATCAGTCTTGTGCTTGGGCCATATTGTAAAGCAGATTTCTGCTCTTATTCCTAAAATATATAAGAGATATATTTTGTTGGGTTTTTCTCCCTAAAGGAGGGTTTTCCCAGGGTATCTGCTATGTTCATTGTTCTGTGTTGTTGTAATTCTGCTTAATTCATTTCTGATCCTAAAACTAACAACCTCCCCTCAATGTCCCCAAGTCCTCAAAACATTTGGGACGTCACCAAAATCTAGGGGACACGTTTCCCTGTAACATTGTAATTTATTCACTTGGTCCAATTTTTTAAAGAGGAAATTAGAGTTTTCAAGCGTTCGTATACAATTGATATTAGATGCGGTTACTTTTGCCTATGATTTTCTAGGTTTTGGATTTGTGTAGGTTGTAGATGAGGCAACTCTATCTCAAATCATCTTACTTGTGAATTGCTTGGTGATATGGGGAATCAAAGAGCCATTGTATTAAAATGAGTGGATTCAATGGATGAATGATTCCATTGGATGAACAACCTTGTCTCTTGGAAGAAGAGAATGAAATAATATTAATGTCCACAAATGACTTAATGAGATCAATGGGACTCAAAAGTTTAATTGGTTATAATGGATAATGGCTAGGGTAAGAGGACCCTAGGCTATGAAAGTAACTATACACAAAAACACAAAAGTGAAAGGAAATTGCGATTAGAAGAGTTGATAGAGCCGTTGTTAGTTAAATAAATGTTAACAAGTTGTTTTGAGCTTGCCTTTTGATGAGGAATTTTGGGATATACCCACAAGCTCAAATGCTTTTAAAAGGTCCTTAGAAGCTTGGCTCACCAACGATACTCAAATTTGCTTTTGCATACGTTTGCCCAAAGTTGGTGGGAAATTTCTAAAGAACTTTTCACAGCGATCTCAACCAAATATGATTTTAAGTGTACTTTGACTATTAAGACGTTAGAAGGATGTTTAATGAAGCACCCTAAAGTTTATAGGGAGTTTGTTATGTAATGGTTTGCCATGAAAAGTAATGAAAGAGGAGTGTAGGGTGGCAATCCAAACCTACATGTTGATGTAGTCCTCTTTAAAGTAATACATTCTAAGTGGGACATTATTTGACCGATCGACTACTTTTGTTTGTTGATCTTCATCCACCCTTGATTTTGATGGCTAATAAAAAGCTGTTGGGTGTGGATTACTTTCCTTGCGAGTTTTACAAGGCCACTTAGGATTTTGTGGTATTAGACTTGGATCTGCTCAAGTTGAATCAAGAGGCGCTCTTATAACCAAAACTTTGTATGAATTGGTATATAAAGGTAATCACATGGTTGTATCTTAAAACATTATTATTTGCTTTATGTAGAATTCTAGAAAAGGTTTTGGCATTGCACATCAAGGATCCTTTGCCTTACCATTGCGGTGTTGAAGAAAAATGGATTTATTCAAATCTACCTAATCCTTGAGAGTTTGTTATTTGAGAGGGGATGAAATGGTTTTGATGCATAAGACTAGATGCCTTTCTTGTTGGTGCTCGTCCATCCTTCAAAAGTAAATAAATGACTCTCAGTGGTTCTCAAGCACAAAGTTATGATACGAGTCCCCTAAGTGAATTTGGCAAATGCACAAGTAGAAAAAACGTCTTAGTAGGAATATAATGATAAAGGAAAGTTTTGACGAGGCAATAAGTCAATTTAAATGTAGGAAGATAGAAATTGGGATGGCGAGAGCATGAGAATTGTATTGCATAGATTGTAAGAAGATTTATGCAATATGAACCAAATGGAAAAATAATGCCATATTCTTGTGTTTTGAAGGCTTCCTAGGACTTCCATTTTAAGAATGTTCCACGAGGTGGGGTACCATGCAAAATAGCTCAATATGCTCAAAATACCTCCTAATGTTTAGGATTGAATTAGATTGCTCAGCCTATAAATCTCCTTTGGAGATAGAGACCATAATAGGGGCCCAAACCTAGTGATCTTAGAGATAAGAGAGCATAATGTCAAGTGTGGTGCCTTTAGTGTTTTAAATAATAGAAATTAAAGCATTAAGTGACATCATCATTGACCTATTGTACACCTTCCTTATAATCAAACACATTAGAGCTCTTGGAAAATGGGTAAAGCAGATGATGTCTTATAACAAGGGAAAGTACAAATATAGCATTTGACCACCATCCTAGGGCCATTAAGTAGGGCTTGATCATAATAAATGTATGGTAGAATCTTCATGAATCAATATTTTTTAGAAGAGATTGAACAAAGACTTCATCAACAACGATTAACAATATGGTAGAATGAACACCGAGGGCCCAATTGTCACGAAAAATTCTGAGTAGAATGATTGAGGACCAAATTTTCAACAAAAAGCATTACAACAATATTAAGAGATACAACCGTCCTTAACATGAGTATTCTATCTATGAAAGTCCTCAAGCTTATATATGTTGATCCAAGATAGAGTTGACAATAGCCCGCAATTGTTTGACTCCAATTGTACTTTCAATAAATTTAGAGAGTAGATTGACAGTTTGAAACTGAACAACGTCTCATGGAGACACATGTTAGCAATAATAAATCATTGTGAGATGCCTATAACATGTAACCTCTAAAACATAAAGTGCTTGTCTGCAAAGACTATAGGATCCATGTTGTGCCATTGACTAGAGCACTCTTTTAGTATTTCTAAGCTTTTGCTAAGCCTTCCCGCTTTACTGTTTACTTATTTAATTAAAGCCTCTTTATTTCTTTCTTTTATAACCGCTGTTGATCGAGCTATCATATCAAACTACTAACAAGATATTTTGGTTCTACTAATGCTTGTACACAAAATCTAACTCCCAAGATCCCAAAAGATTTTCTTCATTGTTGATTTATCCCCTTATATCAACGACTCAAAGGGCTTCAACCTTTAATAAGCTTTGGCTAGCTTTTTAAATATTTGAACATACTTCATCAATTGTCTTTTTTCTATAGTTTACATTTGCACTTTCTTATTTCATCCAAATTTTTAAAATATTAAATGGGGAGAATATTCCCTTCTAAATTTCCACATAGGCTTGGTGGCAACCCACCATGCCAAATCACCCGAGACTCTACGTCACCATGCCAAGTCAACCGGTCAACCATTTTGACCAAATTCTATTGTCTCTGAAACATAGCAAGTCGTCAATAGAAAACATTTTTTGCAAGGAACTCATTTTTGAATTCCTTTCTGTTCCAAATGTATCTGTCACTAGAATTGCCTCCCTCCTGGGTTAACTCAATTACCCTCTTATGGAACCACGCACCCAGCTTCAACCTTGCGTAGTCTTGGCATGGATCCTGTGATTTGTGTATGAACCAAATAGCATCACAATACCTCAAATATAACATGGCAAAATAATTCTCAAATATGCACATAATAATTTAAATAACTTAAATCATCACGCATTGTTATATAATCAAAATATGCACAACTGACAAAATGTCACAACATGATAAATACCACATATAAATTATCTAATGTCCAGTAAGTCAGAATATGTCAGTCAGATAACATGCTTCAACATACCTGAAAATATGAAAATGCCACTATACAACGTTTAAGTCTAATCAAAATACGTAAGGCTTAGGAATGAGGAGGCAAAAATGGTAATAACATGGATGCCACACAATTGTTCATTACAAAATTAAAGGCCTCCTAAAGGTCTAGAAAGCAAGAAAATAGATTAGTTTCCCTAATCCCTCTTTATGGGGAATGAGGAAACAATGGGAGGGGAAAAGGGGATGCCTAGAAGTTACCCCCAAAATCCTAGGAAAAAAATGAATGTCTAAGGGGACTACTGTACAAAATTTTATAAAATACAAAAGATATAAAAATAAAAAATAACAAATTAAATACCTTTAACAATAGATAAATTTGAAACAGTCAATAATTTTCTCATTAATAGTAGTGTAATAGTTGTTATCACTTGAAACCTGTAAAAGTGAATTTACATCAAAACACACTACATTTAACTACACTTCTTTGCAATTAGGAATGATCATATTTAGTTTGATAAAACAACATAATGGGACCTAATTACAAAAAGAATATTGTAGAATAAAGAATATTCTAGAGAGGGTTCTAGAAGAGTATTTGAGTTGTCATGAATTGGAGATTGTCGGAAGGAACAATCTACAGAAAACAGGTCCAGACGGCAAGATGAATTTTTTTTAGAAAGCTCGGGATGAACAAAGACGTTTTCCTGGACAACCAGAATCGTTCGACAGTTATGGGCTCACTAGAACCCTTAGAGTTGATGGTTATGCGCACATGTACCATTATAAAAGCTGATTGCATGACCTTGTTCCCCTGCTTTGGGGCTCCAGAAGCCTCACTTGTTTTCTTGAATTTTGCGCAGATCTTTGGGAAACTAATCTCTTTCACCATAACACTTAACAATTCATCACAAACCAATTAAAAATGGGGGAATCAACGAGGGGCCTGTGTTATCCCTCCATTATTATCAGGTCCCTGTTTTGGAACATATTTCGAAGACAACACTCAATGCACTTCAGCAAGCAATTCATGGATGCAAGCCCTAATCCTATATGATTTTTTTGCTAGTATGACAAGTGGTACAATGCAATAAAGACTTCAAATCTTGAATCAAATTCTGCTCTTCGATAAATGTCGGACTTTTGTTTTCACAATTCACTTATCACTAGTGTTATTTGAATTCAATTTCACGTCTCTCATATGTTCTATATGTCTTTCTAGACTTCTCAAATTCAGATTAGGACCAAATTAGCCTGCAAACCGATACACAATGGGCTGGAAAGGCCGACAAACAAGGAACACAAGGCATGGGAGACCCATAACAAGGGTTACAAGGGCACGCACTAGAAGCGTATAGTGTACAGTCCTGGTGACCCAGAACCATATAGTGTACGATTCTGGGCAGCATGCCCAAAACAACAGGAAAATAACCAAAGAAGAAAGAGAAAGAGGAGAGAGAAAGAGGAAAATAAAAGACAAGGTAGAATAGGGCCAAAACACATGAAAAAAATGCACCAAAAAGAAGCCTAATATGAATCAATAATCGACAAACACACAAGCACCCTAGAACACTGCAATTTGACAACTAGAACTACCCTTGGACCAAAATTAGCTGTATACAAAACCTATAAGACTTATAAAAGTCACAATTCTAGTATAAATAAAAACAGAGAATAAGTAGAGATTTGCCCCTATAATGTTGTACTTTTCTTTTGTTTATTGAGCATTTTAGAGCCAAAACATGCCATATAATTTAGCCCCAATTTTCTACATTATAGTTGCTCTTAAAAAAAGCTTTTTAAATTTATTTATGAGAATTTTCAGCCCCAAGTGGGCCCTCACAAGAGGGATGTTGAGTTGTCCTTTTTGGCAAGTGAGGGACGTTCCCACTGCATCCCCATCCCCATGGGGACACACAACGTAGGATATTAAGGGATGAGAATGCATTCCCATAGAATTCACAAAAAGAATTTAGAAGATTATTTGGGAGTATTCTCAAAGGTAGCTAGAAGACTAAAAATATGACTAGTTGTTCGGATTCTCGAAAGTTCTCTTGAAACTTGTTTATCCCTTTGCTTTGAATGTATTGCACTTCATCTATTCAAAAGTTTCATGTCCAAGATTGGCATAAAGTTTGGTAAATGTGTGCTCAATCATGATAGTTCTATAGGTATCTGGGTCTGAGCTATCCCCTGATTTTGAATAGGATGGAAAATGTGATGTGATCAAGAGGGAGGAAAGCTTGAGCAAACAATCCCATTAAATTAATTTCCGATGATAGAATCATGCAATTGAATAACTGATCTGAGAAACTCAGCTTGAAGTCTGTCACAATCTGCTTTCTTGCTAGTGCTTAATTTAACGGAATAGTTAAATACATGAAGCTGGAGGAGAGAATATTTGAACAATAGGCTGATCAGGAATTTTTAAAGGGAATATGTAGTGGTTACACAGAGAGGATCAAAACAAAAGGCAAAAGTACATAACCAATGATAAGGGAAAAATACATTATGGAGAGTTACTGAACAATTATTACTCAGTTAACACCTCTGTTTGATAGACCAAAATTATCCCCTCTAAGTAGAAAGGGATGGTGGGAGATAATCCTCCAGAGGATAAATGTTTGCATGAATGACCAAATCAAATAGGTGATGTTGTGGTGGAAGCCCAAGTGATGCAGTCAAAGGTAGGGTGTCAATTTAACAACCACTTTTTCTGTTCAGCAAGTGAGTCAAATTCACTCCAAATCATGCCAAATCTGATATTAAAGAAACTGAGATTGTTTATTTCTCAAAATGAGATCATGAGCTAACATTGGTTTATGATGTTTTCCAAGCAATAAATAATAAAAAAAGGATTCAAATAACACGAGGTATCTGTTATATTGACTAATGCAACAGAAATAGGTTTACATTTATTTTGTCAAACACTTAGACAAAACTTCGGTCTTTTAAAATCTCACTTCTGGTTTTACACAAAACTTCAGGCTTTTAAAATCTCACTCTTTGTTTTACAATGTGTCTGAAACTTTATTGATTCATCATTAGGGTTAAAAACCCACAACGATTCTGATTTCCCATTTATCTGAAGCTTGCTCAAGCGTTGTAATCTTCACATGATCAAGGCGCCCCTGTTTCCTCTCTTGGAAGCTCTGTAAATAAGGGACACGGCCTCAAATCTCTTGATGGTGATCAATTTCCCATTTTGTGATTTTCCTTTGGTTGTTTATCTGGTGCAAGATAACTGAGCAGAAAGAAGAACCCACAAAACTGATCCCTAGCGAGAACTAATGAAACCCATAAAAGATTGGGTTCATTTTTTTTAACGTGTCATCTCTCTGATAAAATTTTTCATCATGATCTGTAGAGGTAATTAATGTATGACTCCTCAAAGATCACCATTTCTTTGTTCTTATGATGCCAGATTGTGTGAGTCCTTGAGATAATCTGATTTTCTTCTTGATTAGCATTTAAATCTGTTTCCTAGAGTTCTTGCATTCATGTAAATTATTCCCAATGAAAAGTAGTAAAAGAGGAGAACACCCAAGCTAATGCCACATGCTGCACGGAGCTAACCAACATATTGGAGCCAAGGGAACAACAAAGTTTACATTCCTCCATGAGACCTTTTTTATTTTTATGATATTTCGATTTATGTTTTTATCTTTTTAGAGAACAACAAAGGGCACATTTGAGTTCTAAATTAGATATAAACGTGTCTGAAAAGTCTTTGAGAATGTGACACTTGTCTAAACACCTCTTCATGGGGTACTTAACAAAGGCAAGATAACACGAGACAACAATCTTTGTGGTTGACTACACGAGCTTATGCCACATGTTACAATCTTGCTTCATGGAGTCATATTAGGGTTCATGAGAGCGCTTTATAAACGTTAGAACTAAGATCATCACACTTGTGACTTTGACGTTACAAAGAGCACATTGAGAAAAGTAAAACTGAGATCAACAGTGAGCATCCTCTATGGGTTGAGTCCACTAGATCATGACACGTGGAATGATCTTGTTACACAACATTGTTTGGAGTCTCAAAGCACTAGGAAAAGTCAACAATTAGAAGTTCACGAGGAAGTGATTCTTGTTGAGACGTCATTTCACAGAGCATAAGGGAAACGGAGGTGAAAGCCGAAATGGAACCCCAGGGAAACTTCATGAGCAGTTGATTGGAGGCAAAAGTTAACATAGAGTTTGGACGAGATCTTGTGAGAAGATGACAAGTGGCAAGATCTCTCATCCCTAGGTAAGTTCGATCGTCAAGGCTCACGTATTTTCAAAAGTCAAATCTTATGAGAATGTGACACTTGTACGCATTTTGTTACATGGAATCTAGAGGGAAACATAGGTAACAAACCCAAATAAATAGAGAACAACCTGAGAACAATTAGAAACCCATGGATGCCAAGAAAACACAGAGAAATGTGAGGAAGCTTCAAGCCTTGAAGCAACACAGAATCCCAAAAATCTTGAGACGCTACGAAAGCTAGAATTTGAAAGCTTAGATAAAACCAAAGAAAACAGAGGTTTTCAAAACACCTGTGCTGTCTCCTACATCTTGAAAACTGGAACTATCAAAATTGTTTTGGGTTACTGTTGGATAGGGGATGCTGTGCGTTAAACATCTCAGGTAGATGAAATTTCGAGCCACTTCTCATTGATTTAGATTGAAATCCTCCCGCGGCATGACTGTAACGACCAACCTCAGTTGGGTTCAACCACATTGAATCTTCAACAGCTCCATTTTTTTCATTTGACCAAATGCTCAGTATATTCTTTGCCTTATCTTTTTGACTACTTTGGAATCAAGAATAACTTCCATTTCTTCCCACTCTTTCTCAGGTATTTGTTGTCTCCAATCAGGGATCTGAGAATCTGTTTATTCAGTGTCATCCAATGGTTGTCCTTTATGAAAAGTATACAAATCTGCCACATTGGAAATCAAAGAGATTTCCATGTCTTTAGGTAATTCAATCTCGTAAGCATTCTCTGAAAATCTTCTCAGAATTTTACACGGCCCAATCTTCTTCTACTTGAGCTTCTTATAAGTCCCTTTTGGAAATCTTTCTTTCCTCAAATGCACTAGTACCAAGTCTCCTACTTGAAATTACTTTTACTGTCTTTTTTGATCAGCATGCTCTTTGTACTTATCAGTACTTTGTATCAGCTGTTCCTTCACTTGTTTATGCATTTCTTGCATATACTCTGAAAAATCTTCCATTTCTGCACTTTCTATTTTCAGATCTACTAAGTCTCTCAACTCTGTGACACCTTTCAGAATGTTTTTGTATACTATCTGTAATGGTGTCTTCCCTGTACATTTGTTCTCTGAATTGTTATATGTGGATTCAGCTCATGCCAAGACCAAATCCTATTGGCCCGGTTTGTCTCCAACAAGACATCTCAGCTTGTTTCCAAGGCTTCTGTTCACAACTTCAGTTTGGCCATCTGTTTGTGGATGATAGGCTGAAGCTGAACTGAATTGCAAATTTGTAACCAAATTTTGCCACAATGTATCTAGAAATTCCCAACAAACTTTGTATCCCTATCAGACATTATGTTCTTTGGGAATCCATGCAATCTCACCACTTCTCAGAAAAATAACTTTGCTATGTTGGGTATCATTTGTCTTTTTACATGAAATGCGCCATATTTGAAAACATATCGACAATGACAAAAACTGAATCATTACCTTTTTGAGTGTGGGGTAATAACAACACAAAATTAATGCCTATATCTTCCCATCGTCTTTCGGGTATAGGCAACGGATCTGTAAAATCTTGCATTATGACTTGTACCCTTTATATATTGACATATCTTGCAACTTTGCACAATTTGTTTTACATTTGCACTCATCTTTGGCCAATAATACGTCTCATTCATATGTGCCATTGTCTAATCCATGTTAAAATGACCAACCAATCCTCCACTACACTTTTCTTTTATCAAGTTGATGTATGCACAACTGCTGCCTCTTTATAGTAAATCATCGTGCAAAAAGAAATGCAACCATGGAGTTCTATCTTATGCTGGGGGCTTTTACATGCTGCCCATGCATCTTTGAAATCAAAATCTTCCTTGTACATATTTTTCGTTAGATCAATTCCTACTACTTCAACCTGCGTCTTTGTTAACAACAAGCTTCTTTTACTCAATGCATCAACATCTTTGTTAAATTTTCCCCTTCTATGTTTTAAAACAAATGAGTAGCTTTGAAGGAATCCTATGCATATCATATGTTTTTGATTCAATTTACCTTGACCTTTGATAAATTGCAATGGTTGATGGTCCATATACAAGACAACTCCTTCAGTAACAGATAGTGTCTCCACTTTTTAAGAGCTTGCACAATTGCATATAACTCTTGATCATACACAAAATACTTCTTGTTTGCATCATTTAACTTCTCACCGAAGCATGCAGTGGGTCTGCCTTTTTGACTGAAAACGACACCTATCGCTGTCTCACTAGCATCACAACCAACTTGGAAAACCTAGCTGTTCGGTTACTTTTTAATTCAAAATCTCAAACCTTTTCTCAGCTGCAACTGTCCATTTGAATTCCTTTTTATTGTTTCTCATGGTCTCAGTTATTGGTGCACAAATTCAACTGAATGTTTTAATGAATTTCTGGTAGAAACTAACTGACCAATGAAATTTTTTAGCTTCAAACATACTCTTTGGTGTTGGCCACTCTAAGATAGTCTTCACCTTTTCCAGATCCATTCACAATCCGTCCTTGGATACCATATAACCCAAGGAAATCAATTTGGTTTTCTTAAAACTGCACTTTTCCAAGTTTGTTAGCAGCTTTTCTTCTCTCAGCCTTTGCAACAGTTGTTGTAAATACATCAGATGTTCTTCTTTTGCCTTGCTGAATAATATAATATCATAAAAATACACAATCGCAAACTTAACAAGATATGGTTTGAGCACTTTGTTCATGAGTCTGTACAAAACTTCTTTTGTTTTGAATGCTGCTTTCCATTCATCACCTTCAAGTATTTGGATTTGATGATACTCATTCTTCAAACCAATCTTCATGAAGTACTTCATTCCACTCGAACAGTCCTTTAGATCATCCATCTGAGGTAATGTAAACTTGTTGATTGCTCGAGAATTAGTGCATATTCACTATTCTCCACCCTTCTTTGTTGGTAACAGTGTTGGAACTGCACATGGGTTCAAACTTTGTCATATCAAACCCCCTTCCAATAACTCTTGCACTTGCACTTGCCTATTTAACTCTTTGTTCTCTATGGTCATCAGTCTATGTGTTGCCTTGTTTGGCAAACTGGGTCTGGGAACCAAATCCATGTGTAACTAATACTCCTCATTGGTGGTAATCTTTCCAATAGATCATTGGAGATGATCTTTGCATATTCACTATCCAATCCCATCCCTTCATTTGGTATTTCATCTATTTTATCTATTGTCCCATCTTGCATTGGTTTGGGAATAAAAGTAAAGCATGCTTTCTCCTTCTTTACCACATCTAAAAACTATTTTCCGGAAATTGTCCCATCTTGTATTAGTATTTTTTAATTGCCAAGTGTGTGGATGATGTGGGAAATTAGAATTTTTGATTTATGAAAATAGGGATTTTCCAAATTCCATGGATTTTCCCATTAGGAAGATATTAATTAGCTAATCAAAGTCAATTTGCTAATTAAATGTGATTAGGATTATGTGGTAACTTTTTGTAATGTTCCCTCTTGATTGATCATTGAATTTAATTGAACTAGGGTGACAATAACAAAGCAACCAATTGATTCGGATTATTGTTGTTAATTTTGATGTCGTGATGCGTTGTATTTTCCGAATTAGGGTTGTGCTCTCTTGATTTAGGATAGAATCGGTCTTGATCTTGACGATTTTGGATGATTGAAAGATTTGGGCTTGAATCGCTTGTTGAAGCGGGAAATTGGTTCGACAATCAATAATGACACGGAAGGTGAAGAAATGAAGTGTCTAGATAGGGATTTTGTCAAACACTTAGGCAAAAGTTCAAGGTTTAAAATCTCACTCATGGCTTCAAAATGTTTTTGAAACATTCTTGATTCATCATCATCAGGGCTAAAAACCGATAAAGAATTTGATCCCTCATTTATATGAAGCTCGCTCAAGTTTTGTAACCTTCACATGTCCAAGACACCTTGTTTTCTCTCTTGGCAGCTATGTATCTCAAGGAAATGGTCTCAAATCTCTTGATGGTGATCAATTTTCCCATTTTGTGATTTTCCCCTTGTTTCTTTGGTGCAGGATAATTGAGCAGACAGATTAATAGCCAAAGCTGATCCTGAGCGAGAACTAATGAAACCAATTAAAGATTGGATTCTTTTTCTTAAAGTGTCATCTCTCTAATAATGTTTTTCATCATGATTTGCAACGTTTTTCATCATGATCTGCAAAGGGATGGTTCAAAGAGTGAGAAAATTGGAAAAAAGGGCATGGAAGGATTGCTTGAGCGGTGTGATACTGATTGAAGAATGATGTGATCACACATGGTGATTCTTAGAAAGAACCACTGAAAACGGGCTCACAAGGCTGCCCTAGATGAAAATGATGTGTTTAGGATGCCACCTTGAGGGATTGGACGGAAAAGAAAAAATTGAGGGACGGGCCAAGGAAAACCAACTCTAGCAGCAGATGTGGAAAGCGATGCAGGATGAGAAAGATATGGAAACCAACTAGCTGCAGGGTGTGATAGAGGGAAATGTAATTGTGAAAAGTGGACACGGCTAAAAGAAGCTCGATAAGGACTGCAAGATATGGAATCAATCCATGTGGACCTCTGATGTCTTGTTGCAAGAATGCTGTCACTTTCGAACCATGCCAAAGCTGCTGTGACCTGTAGATCACCATCAAGGTCAAAATGGTAAAAGGATGTTGGGATAATGAGATAGATCGGCAGAAGGAATGTGAAAGGACGTGGAATTGCCCCCAAACACTGAGGTACTCATAGACAATGCTCTAATGTATTAAGCGTAAAAGCGTTTGAGATGCATGATGTTCATGGGCTCATCTAGCTCTTGCCCATATTCTATAGGCAATCGGTCATCATCAGAGCCATACTTCGTTGTTTTGATGTACGGACCCAACCAATTAGGCTCAAACTTGCCCTTCTTTTCTTGGTTCGTGTTGGTGTTTTTTTGATTTTATTTTAATAAAATATCATCAACTTCAAACTCTCTGGGTCAGATGCATTTATCATAAATATGGCATAGCCGATTTTGATATGCTTTGAGATGATTTAAGGTGGCTAGCTATTTTTGGTCCAAGAGTTCAGCTTTTGTAGCCATGCTACTCTATAGTCTTCATCCTCAATGAGATGCTGCAAGGAAATGTGCAAAGAAGGCAACTCAATCTCTATAGGGAGGATGGATTCCGATCCAAAGACAGAGTATGGTGTGGCACTTGTAGGTGTGTGGATGTTGGTATGGTAAGCCCATAAGGCAGGAAATAGTTGCAAATGCCAATCGCGGCCAGCATCGTTGACAATCTTTTTGAGGAATTCACAATGGTCTTATTTGACACTTTAGCTTGACCATTGTCTTGGGAAGAATAAGGAGTTGACCATCTATGCTTGATATGGAGCTTTTACATCCTTATTTTTGGACTTGGCATCATCGGAAATGATGGTGGAAGGAATGCCATAAAGACAAATGATGTGATTAAGAATTAATTTGAAAATCTGCTTTCTTGTTACGTAAGTGAGAGGAATGGCCCCAACCCACTTAGTAAAATACTTGGTGGCAGTAAGGATGTGTTTGTGGCCGTCAAATGATGTGGGGTTTATTTTCCCTATCAGATTGAGTCCCCATGTTGAAAATGGCCAAGGAGATGTAATTCGCTGAAGTGCTTGTGATGGTGGATTAAATCACCATGTTTCTAGCAAGCACCACACTTCTTAATATATGCACATGCATCAGATTCCATTGTTGCCCAGTAATACCCTATACGAAGGAGCTTCTTAGTGAGGACCATTCCGCTATTATGGGCCTCAAAAAAACCATCATATACTTCTTTGATAGCTAATTCTGCTTCTCCCAAATTTAAATAGCGAAACAATGCTCCCTTATAGCCTATATGATAGAGTTTGCCGCCAAGTAAGGTGTAACGGGGAACATTATGGATAAATTATTTTGTTGAGCCCGGGATAGGTTGTTGGGAAGGGTATGGTCTTGAAGGTAAGTGTAGATATTATGTACTAGGGCGAGCTAGGACCAACAATTTCACATGCTATTTCTGATTCCAAATGGTCATATGTTGGCATGATGAGTTGTTTGATTAGGAATTGATATTCTTGGACATTAGAAAACATTTATAAAAGTGATCCAATAGTTGCTATGTCGTCAATTGATCTGTTATTAGCTCGCGATACTTGTTCAAACTGTATATGTTCAACTTACGACTTGAGATTGTCGACCATGCTTTTATAAGACACAAGCTTATCATCCTTTGGTATTTTGATCAGCGACTTGATTGATGATTATTTGAGAATCACCATATATGGCTAACTGTTGGATGTTCAATTGGATTGCGAGATGAAGTCCTGCAATGAGAGCCTTATATTTTGTTATGTTGTTGGTACAAGGAAATCTAATGTGAAATGGCCTAGGGATGAGACCCCCCTATGGTGTGATGAAAAAGTTGCTTGGCCTTGATCCACAAGATGTAAAGGAACCATCAAAGTAGAGCGTCAATTGTCGTGATTCATCAAGGGTGAAAATGAA
This sequence comes from Torreya grandis, assembly GCA_037957365.1. Classification (NCBI taxonomy): domain Eukaryota; kingdom Viridiplantae; phylum Streptophyta; class Pinopsida; order Cupressales; family Taxaceae; genus Torreya; species Torreya grandis. The sequence goes on along the minus strand of JARHVA010000594.1, from coordinate 3,917,280 downwards.
CTCATTTAGAAATGCAATTTTTGATGGATATGTTTGATAATGGACCATCAACTAATTGATCAACAAGTACCTATCCCTTAATAGTCTTCTCATTGGCTTATTCAATATCAAACTCGCTTAGTAGCATAACCCATTTTGCCATGTGACCTGTTAGAGCTACTTTTGATATAATATATTGCAATGGATCAAATTTACAAATAGGGATGGTCTTGTTATTGAGCATATTATGTCGCAACTTTTGAGAGGCGAATACCATCTTTAAACATGCCTTCTCAATAGGTGAAACTTTATGCCCATATGTTACCAGCGTTTTTCTTAGATAGTATACAATGCGTTCCTTTCTTTGATCATCGTGATTGGCCAAAAGTGCCTCCAAGGCATGCTGGGTTGCTGAAATGTAAATCAATAAAGGCTTCCTTGGCATTGGAGGGCCCTGCATTGGTGGATTAGCCAAATATTTCTTCAATTGTTCAAATGCTTCCTAACAATTGCTGTTCCATCAAAAGGGTGGTGCCCTTTTTCAAGAGGTGTGTTATAATGTCCCCAAATGGGACGATTTAACCGAAGAGGGGTTTTCCCCAAAATCCACAATTTTTGAAAGTCTGAAGTTAAAAATCAGCAAACCCTAGCTACTGCAATTGCACCTCCAAACTGAAAATTAACTCCAATTCACCTTGAAATAAATACCTGGTGAATTTGGTCACTAATAGCTTTTGCCGAAATGAAGAAAGACTCTGAAATGGATGTTTCAATCTTTCAAACCCTAATGCCACACTAACTGAAATGAATTCCTTCTTTCCCACTCTAATCCCTACTCAAGCTTAGTTCAATCCAATCGCCAATACTCAGAAAATTACTGCAATAATTAATTCAGAATGAAAACCTTACAAATCTGCCCTCAACAATTATTATTTCCTACGAACAGCTGAAAACTCAAAAATTCATAACTCCCTCAATATTTGGAATTATGATGCAAACAAAAGTTCAAACTAATCATAAAAATAATGGCTATCAAACAAAAATAAATTTGAATTTTTCCTTCCATAGGAAGGTCGTCAAAAATTGCTTCAAAATTCTGAAAACCCTAGTTTCCTGTCAAAATAATTAAATAATAATTCTGAAAATTATTGTTTAATTTTATTCTTCAAACCGTTCACGAACTCTTCCAAATCTTCACACCAACATAGAAAATTAGCAAATAAAATCAAAATATTTAATTTGCTTAAAATAGACCAAAAGAGGCTTTCAAACCCTAGATCCAAGCTTCCAAGGTGGTTCGCTCCACTTGCAAAAATAAGATAAATATTCAGCAAGGTTAATATGCAAGAAAAAAACCACAAAACCTTCACAAAAATCCACATGAACTCTCTAAAGCAAATTGCCCCACTTCTAAGGCAAGAACAAGATCTCTTTAGCAAAGGTGGTGTCAAAAAACACCTTTTTAGATTGATCAATACCAAAGGTAGCGAACTTCTATTGGGCATGCATCCCAATAGTTTTTTTCAAGCATGAAGAACAATTTTATCAAAATTCAGCATGTCCTCCATTGTAGCCTTCATGTATTTATAACTTCCAAAGAAGGTGAACCACTTTGCGAAGATAAAACACCTTTCTTTTCCCTTGTTTTAGCTCCCATGCCGACATCTTTTTTTTGAATAATATATTAATTAATTGCATTAATTTTAAAATAGTAATTAAAATTATTTTAAAACAAACAATTTAATAACTAATTCATTTAAGCACTTTAGTGGTAAAAACTATTTTTTAAATATTCTATTAATTAAATAATAATTGCCTTATGATAAAAATCACTATTTCAACAATTAATAAATAACTAATAAAATATAATTCCCCAAAAGGGCTCCTTTAGTCTATGGAAAAATAGATTAAAGGTCTTCAATCCCTATTTGATCATGATGTGGAAATGGGGACATTACATGTGTGAAGGGATGGCAACGATCAACTAGTTGTGAAATTGCGTAGTTGTTTTAGATTTGATGGGGGAAGCATTTTTGTTATGGCCCTAACCTTGGCCAGATCTACTTTGATACCTCACTAAGAAACAATGAAGCCCAATAATCTACTGGATGTAACGCCAAACACAATTTTTTTAGGATTGATACGCAACTTGTACTAAGCCGTTCAAAAATTCTTCTCAAAGTTGTTGGATGTCTTGCACGGGTCTTGAATTTACCCAAAATATCATCTACATGATCATCCATGATATCATGCATCATGTCATGGAAGATGACAGTCATTGCTCGTTGATAAGTAGCACTTGCATTCTTTAGCCCACAAGGCATGACTTGGTAACAAAATGCCCATGGGGTGGGGAACACTGTCTTGTGTTGATCTTCGGGTGATGTCTTAATTTGGTTATATCCAGAAAAACCATCCATAAGCGATAACATTTCCTACCTGGTGGTAAAATCAACAATCATATCAATATATGGCAATGAAAAATCATCTTTAGGACGAGCTTTGTTAATATCACGAAACCCTGTACATAGGCGAATGCCGGTTGGCTTCTTGCTGACAGGAACTGTGTTAGAAATCCACTATAAATAATCAATGGGTTTGATGAACCCTATTTCTAGAAGTTTCTCAAGTTCTTTCTTGACAAATACTATTATATGTGGATGCATTTTGCGCAACTTTTGTTTGTTGGGCTTTGCATTGGGATGCACTACAAGATGATGAACGACCAAAGATGAGTCTAGTCCAGGCATGTCTGCATAGGACCATGCAAAGATGTCAATGATTTATTTAATGAGAGCAATGAACTCACGCTGTTCCTCTGTAAGAGATGCTCCAAGCTTGATAATTCGTAGATTATCTTTAGTACCAACATTGACATCGATGGTGTCTTCCACAAGTAGTGTGGAACCATATTCTAATATTGTGGGAACCTAATGAAGTTGATATTCTTCTTCTGATTGCAGCTCAATTGGCTCGTCGAGCTCACCCATAAAGGAAGAATCTGAATCATTCATCTTAGGCAAAGGCCAGTTTTGAAATGTTTCTGAAAATTCTTGTGCCAATTCTTCAAATGTTTGTTTCTCAAAAGGACTAATATTTGCTGCAAAGTTGAAGATTATGGGATTGTTAAGACTCTATGCTTCCTTGTGAATAAAGTGGACTTCCTTGTTCATTGGTGCCTCGAAGAGTTTTTCACCGCCGAACACATCTTTGTTTTTACTTTTGTCTTGTCCAATAGTGACTCAGAGAGGTTTTCATTATGGGACATTAATTTTTGATTTTCTTTATTTTTTTGATTGAGGAAATCCACATGCTCTCCAAAGTAGTCAGTGGGGTCAAAATTAATCTCAAATCCATGTTTATGGTCCCCAAGCGAGAAAACCTCTCTAAGTCCCAAAAATTCTGCAATGGTCTCATCATTCTGAAATTCGTCCAATGGTATGCAATCATGTTGGTCCCAATCGATTAGTTCGGCATAATGAAGGTCAAGGTGAATGGTATAGACGACATTAGTGTCAAAAAGGTTTGTTTCGGCAAGCTCATCGTATATGCCATAAAAGGACTCTATGTCATTGTCAGGACAATCGTCATTAGATGTCACAGTGTTGTCACTTTCGAGATCTGAGGGGTCACCCCTAGGTAGTTCTTATGCAACACCTCAAGTTCCTTTTTGTTTGGTAGGGATAATGAGTTCAAGAATGCCCTGTTCATTTGCCCCCATTCCTTTGACTTTTTAAGCATGATTTTACATGATTTTATTACAGGATATCTGTTACTCTGTTAACTTGAAGCAAAGCCATCACTGTATAACTAGGAGTCCCCAGAATTGCCTACTTGTTCATGATTTGAGAGACCATTTTAAACAAAAGATAGAGGCCCCACTTGATAAGAATCAACTTTCTTGCGCCCCATCATTTTGGGCTTGCCATAGGATTTGGGTCATTTGGGAAGTTTGGCAATGTGAAAAGCATCTTTGATCTCATACTCTCCACAACCTTTGTCTTTGAGTGTGAAATGAGATGATACTTTGGGATGTGGACCTTTGGATAAGGAAGTAAGGTTATTAGGATTGATGTAGGAGGATCAAGGAGAGTCTGGGACCACATTTTTGTCCTTTTTGAGAACATGCTCTGTGTTAGGACAATAATTGGTGCTTCCATATTAAATTTCTAGGTTTTTGCAATATTGTAGATCTCTTTGAATTGTAACCTCCATATCGGAATGGGAGAATTTATTACACTGATGTAGGGTTGATGGGACCGCGTGCATATCATGGATCCATGGATGCCTAAGGAGTAGATTATACAACAAGTCGAGGTCGATGACATGACAAAGAGTGTTATGGGTGACAGGCCCAATAATGACGGGCAAGCAAATGGTACCCGTTGATTCTCGTTCTACGTTATCATAAGCTTTGATTGTGATGGTATCGGCTTGCAAATATACTGGTGAGTATTCCAGGTGCATGACCAACTTGAGTGTAGCAATGTTCAAACCTGAGCTATTGTCTATGAGTATCCTTTTAACCTTATGTTGGGAAATGATCGCCTCTATATATGGGGGATTATTGTGTGATGGCCTTGACGGTGATGTCACTTTGATCAAAAGTGATTTGCTGATCCGAGAATAAGTGTCCTACGAGTCCTTGGAATTGTGGTGGGTCAATGTTGTTAGGGACTTTGGATTGTTGAAGAAACTTATACAAGATGTCCTTATGAACCTCAAATGTTGGCAAAATGAATATTTGCGTTGGGGTTTTATCTAATTGTTCCAAGAGGTCATATGGCTTCCTAGCGGACGAAGTGGATGGTTTGGATTCAGAAGGCTAAGAGCCTTGGACTTGATTATTGGGTTTAGATGCAGAAGGACCTTGAATGATAACCTTTGGGCACCGAGTAGTAACAACACATTCTCGGGATTGAATGGGGTTAATAGGATGGGGTGAAGGGGGTCCTTGGATAGTGATCCTAGAATGTTGATTGGTGTTAGGAGTATGATGGGAATTGATCTTGATAGTGGCGACATTATTATCTGTAATCTTGCCCACAATGTTATCATAGTTGTGCTGGATGTTGCGATAATCAATGCGGTTGGTTTGAGAGTTTTGACCTTGACTTTGACTGTGATGCTGCTGCTAATTACCTTGATTGCTCTGATTGTTTTGATTGCCCTGATTATGCTTTGGAAATGGGTCTTTAAATATGCCCATATTTTGATTAGATGACAAAGCATTGTTCTCAAGCGCGGTCAAGCAGATCTTGAATTTAATGCTTGAGTTGCATACATCTATGTGTAGCATGGCCTTTGACTTTGTGGTATCACAATATTCATTGTCTTTGTACCATGTGGGTTTGGGTTGACCTTCTTCCATAGGTTTGGTGACAGGCCATACAACCATATTTGTAGCCACTAACTTTTGAAAGACAACTTCTAATGGTTCTCCAAGGGGGGAGAATGTCCTTCTTTGGTATTGTGTCTTAGGTGGTGTTCTTTGAAGAGTGCTTGCTGGTGCAGATTGGACACTTTGGACATACTTTGGTGAACAATTTGTACATGCTTGGACTCTATAACTCCATCGTCCACAACTTTTTTATTGTTATTGAAAAATCGGGGTTTTTTTGTTTGTGATTGAGCATTAGCTTGAGGTTGATATTGAAAATCTCTGAAGTATATTTTGATGAACCCTTTCTCAAGAAGGGCTTGTTCAATCTGTACACCCTTTTCGATGATTTCATCAAAAGTATTTGCGCAATGGAGTCGCAAATGAAAAGCCATTTTTGAATATAAATTTGCAGCGAAGGTGGTTGCCAATTGCCTTTCTGGAAGGGCATGAGGAAACCTGCTGGCTAAGCTTCTCTATTGTTGTAAAAATGCTGAAAAGCTTTCTCCACTTCGTTGTTTTTGTGTTACAAAGGTCTTAACATAGTCAACTTGTGTTCCATGTTGTATGAAAAATGTTGTACAAAATGTTTGGATAGGTCAACAAAAGTAGTGACCAATCCTTTAGGCAATGAAAGGAACCATTCTAGGGCTTGACCGCCCAAGCTCTGCGGAAACAGTCTAAACAGATATATGTCATTGGATCTACTTCCTTGCATGTCGTGAAGAATTATTTTTTGTGTTCTCTTGGATCCCCTTTCCCTTTGTACTTATCGAATTTTGGTGCCTCAAAATGTGGGGGGGAAGGAACTTGTAGAATGCTCCTGTCAAAAGAATAAGGACATAGTTCCTCAAATTTGAACTTTTTGCTTTGGTTCACTATTTGCAATTCTAGAAGATCATCCTCCATTTCCTGCCACTCTTGAGGATTTGGAGTGTTTTGAAATGAATACGAAGCATGCCATTGTGTAGGAAAGGGATGATGAGGGTTGACTGATGGATTAGGATTGATTGGCAAATTAGAGGCAGATTTAGTGGGAATAAATACCCAGTTGGCGGGTTTAGTAGGAATAATCATGCTATTGATGGGAATTTGTTGTTGGGCAAGTGGGATTTGTTGGTTGGATAGGACTTGCTGTTGATTGGCCGGTATTTGTTGGTTGGATGCGACTTGTTGCCGATTGGCTGGGATTTGTTGGTTGGATGCGACTTGTTGCCGATTGGCTGGGATTTGTTGGTTGGATGCGACTTGCTGCTGATTATTTGGGATTAGCTGTTGCTGATTGGTAGATTGGGTGTTATTTAGACTAGAAGCCAAAGTAACAAGCATTTGGCTTGCAATTTGTAATTGCTTGATCATAACTTGATTAGTATCTTGATTAGAATGCTCTTGTCAAAAGGATAAGGACATAGTTCCTCAAATTTGAACTTTTTGCTTTGGTTCCCTATTTGCAATTCTAGAAGAACATCCTCCATTTCCAGCCACTCTTGAGGATTTGGAGTGTTTTGAAATGAATACGATGCATGCTATTGTGTAGGAAAGGGATGATGAGGATTGATTGATGGATTAAGATTGATTGGCAAATTAGAGGCAGATTTAGTGGGACTAAATACCCAGTTGGCGGGTTTAGTAGGAATAATCATGCTATTGATGGGAATTTGGTGTTGGGCAAGTGGGATTTGTTGGTTGGATAGGACTTGCTGCTAATTGACCTGTATTTGATGGTTGGACATAATTTGCAGTTGATTGGCCGAGATTTGTTGGTTGGATGTGACTTGTTGTCGATTGGCCGGGATTTGTTGGTTGGATGCGACTTGCTGCTGATTAGTTGGGATTCGCTGTTGCTGATTGGTAGATTGGGCATTATTTAGACTAGAAGCCAAAGTAGCAAGCATTTGGCTCGCATTTTGTAATTGCTCGATCATAACCTGATTAGTATCCTGAGGTGGTGGTTCCACAAGGACCTCTTTCCCTTTGCTTGAAGACTTGGGATTTGGATGTGGATTTGGAACAACGTTGTGATCTTGACTTTGATCATGACTAGAAGAAGGTTTATCTTGTTGTTGTGAAAACACATCCTCTTTTGTTGCACGTATAAGGTATTGCAAGTTTGTTTGGGCATAACCTGTAGGAAACTTAACACCTAGCTCTAGTAAACTCAAGAGGAGTTCATCCTTTTGTTCAAAAAGTTGCTGTTTGAATTGGGCCCTTCTCAGGTTTGTTCTTAGTGGATCAGTGTGGGTTTCAACTTCGTAAACACTTGCATCCACCCCTCCCTCAACGTGTAACGGATAACATACTTATTCTTGGTCTTGGTTAAAACAAAAAAAGTTTTAGTTAAAATCGTAGTCAAAGATAGGGTTATGACTAGCTTCACTTCGTGTATATCGAGATATGTTTATGATCTTTGTCTTTGAATCAAGGTTGGATTGATTTTGATTTGATTTAAAATTTGGATAAGGATTTATGTGTCACTTTTTCAATTCAACTTGAAGTTAACTTTTGGATTAGAAGTCAAATTTTTAGTTAACTTACCTTATGTGCAACTTGTATGCCTTGCGTGCAATAGGATGCTTCAATGATTGATCTTGGTTTTTGCTTCTTGAGTCTTGATGCTTGAAAAGTCAAGTTTGCTTGATATCTTAACCTTAGGACCTCTGATTAAGTCTTGATGTTATTTGTTAATAAAAAAGGATGTTTGATTAAGTCTCAGTGTGATCTTTAAGCGCAAAGGGGATACGTGATTATGTCTTAAGGATGTTTTGAAAATGTTTGACTTGGAAGGTGCATTTGAACATATAACTTGTTAGCAAAAGGATGTGCGATATGCATCTTAAAGTATATCTTTGGATGTTCTTATCCTAAAATTAGACGCTTGACCTTGGACCTTGAATTGATTTGACCTTTGACCTCAACTTGGTTTAAATCAAACTCACACTTGATCTTTGACTTTGGTTTGACATGAATCAGAATTGGGCTTGAAAATTTGACTTAAGCATTGACTTCAATTTGGTTTGACCTTGATTTAAGTTGACTTTGATTTGAATTGGCCTTGACTTGACTTTGACCTTGGTTTGACCTTTGGCTCAAATGTTGGACTTTGACTTAAGTTGACTTTGATTTGATTGTTGACTTTCAAAAGATTGACTTTGAATGTTTGACTTTTGACTTTTGATTTGGTTTTGACTTGACTTGACTTTGATGTTGGACTTTGAAAAGTTTGACTTAATTTGACTTTGGATGTTGATGTTTGACTTGGACGTGGTTAAAGTAAACTTGATTCATGATAATTGACATGGTTGACGGAAAATAGTTGGTGAACTTGGGTAAATTGGACTTGTTTGAAGTGTATAGGTTTCACAAACAATACATATGTAAACAACAATCAAACAAGAGCATGCAAGCAACAAGCCCCATGCTAGTAGTAATAGGTGTGCAATGCAACTAATCAACCCACCGTTCTACTTGTGCAAGGTGGTGACTAGGTTGGTCTCCCAACCCTCATTAGGCGTCTGTATGTGGTGAGTAATCTTCAGGGATGTTGTTTTCGCTACATTAATAGTTTTTTGCGGCCGAATGGTCTTAAGCTAAGCAAAACAAGCACAACTAGGTGCACCCCCTATATACCTTACGGTATGATGTGACCCAAGTCTATGGAAGAGGGTAATGTGTTTTACGAAAGGGTCTTGTCCCTTCATGACCACCCCACTCGTAAGATTTCAGTGGAGTGTTGCGAGAATTCGTTCCTCAAGAGTGTTGTTTGGGGCCCTGTGTATTCGAGCAAAGCTCTTCACTTTTCGGTGCACTTAAAACACACAATTGCTTAGCTAATAGAGACAACTCCTTCCCAATTTATATACCTTGTTGGTACACATGGTTGGTCCATACGTTGGGGGATGAAATCCCTGTCGCTGCACCCTAAGGACTCACGCTTGGTGATCAAGGTCCAAGTCGCGCAGCCAAAAAGAAAAAAAGAATTTTGGCTTTCTGATCTTCAGGGTCCCACGAGGGGCAAGAGGAGATCATATGTAGCTTTCACTTCGAGATGGGGAAGACAACCAAAATACTTTTGATCACCCATGATCCAAAAAATGGGCAAGGGGAGAGCATACATGCTTAGGCTATCACACAATCAAACAAAACAAACAAATTGTTCGTTTTAAAACACCAAATTTGAAGTTTGTTTTAAAACACCAAAATCAAGTGTTATAAATATTTGTTTGTTTGGGTTTGTCTTTGATGAACGGAATCTTGCAAGTAAACAGATTAGTAGTCTTATGTTTGGCCTTTGACAAGTGTAGAAAACCATCAAGTGTTAGTTTTCAGATTGTCAACGATTCCGCCAATGTGCAGGATGGTTCCGTTGATACGCAGAGTGATTCTGCCAATATGCAGGGTGATTCGGCCGATCTGTAAAAACACATGAAAATAGAAAACATAAACCATGTTTTTGCTAATTAGTGCTATTTTGCTACTACTAACAACGTTTCTGCTAAAACAAACCATGTTTCCACTAAAACAACAAAATAAACAAAGCAAAAAACAGAAATGATGTTCCGTCGAAGTTAACCACGTCTTTGCTGAATTGTAGCATGTTTTCGTCAATTTGTAGCACGTTTCCACCGAACTTGCGAATCAAACAATCAACAAACAGAAACAATTCTACCACCGTACACCACATTTCCGTCAAATAACAAATCAATCTCGCCGATCTTTGGAAACATAGTCAGATAGACGGAGAACATTTTCGTTCATATAAACATGATTCCACTAATTACAATACGTTTCCACTATTCTTCAGGGCATTTTTACTAATACATAGGAAATGTTGGATCCACAGACTTTCCGCCACTTTGCAGAATGTTTTCGTCACTTTCACTTACATTTTTGCTGTTACATAGAGCATTTCCACGACGCATTTGGGAACAAAGATTTGGAAGATTTTAAAGGAAATATGGAGAAATTTGGCTAGAATTGGTACTGAATGGTGGACAGAAAAGATAATTATGAGAATATCAAAGCTGGTTTTGGGCTGCTTGTCCTTGTAGAGATGGATTACAAAGATGGTTAGATCAAGCATTAGTCAAGAAAACCAAGAAAAATGCATCAAGAACTAACAAGCTAAGCCAACCTATTCAACGGGATGTGCAAATGACAATTAAGAGCAAATGAAAGATGGCACATACATAATACGTTCCCAAGAGCATCCCATCACCCAAATGCGACTCAAAACGTGATTTTCCCCTTGATTTGGTGGTCAAGTCTTCAACAATGATGCAAGGCAAGCTCCTCCATCATCTCTTGTGCACCAACTAAACTAGGCTCACGATATGAAAATCAATGTTATGCCTATTAATGAAGCTATTCTATTGCAAATAAAACATTATCAAACTACACTCAAATGGCTTGTAGAGAGAACCATGTATTATAATTTTACACAAATGAAGCTTATTCAAAGTGGTCTTGGCCCTCCTATTTATAGATTTTCCAAATTGATCAAGATCACTCATGACCGTCCATCTCAATATCAAGATGTTGGCTATGAATTCATCTAATTATGTAAATAAAATCCATGAACACCCTCATCAATATTTGAAACAAGGGGCATTAAAGAGGCATGGGAGGCCATAATCTTGATATTTGTTGCATTTATGGCTTATGGATGCTTCCCCACAAATGATGTCATTTGATGATGCAGTTAATAGGAATCAATTTCCAATAAAAAAATCTTCAATAACTTCAATGAAATTTTTGTTTAAGCTCATAATTTGGTTTAATTTGCCTAAATAAGATTAATCAAAATTTAAGCAATTCTTTGAAAATTGGTTGCACTTCATTAATCAAATTGGTTAGAAAGTCATATTATTTGGTCGTAATTTGATTGGAGAGGAATTAGAAGGCAATGTTAGTTGCGTACAGACTGTTATCCCATTTAGGACGTTGTTGACACAAAATTACACATGTACGTGTTGTGTGCTTCCGAATTAGAAGAACAGAGTAATTCAGAGAACCAAAATGCGTTTTTGTCATTTTGACTGGAAATGATTTGTGAAAAGTTAATAAGCACATAAAATGCATTGCCCTATTTAGGGATACATTAGCCTAAGTTGACACATGTATACGACAAGCTCAAACCATTTAGCGCGTTTAAGTGATTTTGGCCTAATTGTGCATTTTCATAAATTTCGAGTAAGATTGACAATTTCAACACAATGTTGTTAGGAATTGGATGTTTATAGTCCCACCAGCGTGTCATATGCATATATCAAAAGGAAATTCGTTGGTATATGTAATCATTAGTGTAATACAAAACAAAAGCACATGCAAGCTACTAAACAAACTTCACAACTAATATACCTCGGAAGAACTATCTCAAGGAAGGAAGCAGTCAAATGTTATACCTTGTATCTTACTAAGATGAAGAAGCTCCTCCTTTGGATTGGATGTTGCTCGAAGGATGTGGTTGCAAAGGCAGACACAAGGTGCATGGGCAATGCGGCGGCACCTCCCCTTGCACAATTGATGATTTGGATGATGGACCATGATGATGATGAAGCTTTGTATGAAGATTTAGCAGCACTTTGTTGAAACTTAAAAGCTTATGGAGAATGGAAGGTGGCCCTTCCATTTATAGAACTTTCAGGATCAATTGTGACCGTTGATCTTGAATGGACATCAAGGATGGAGAATTAATCCTACAATGGAAGATGAGAATTTAATGTTATGACATGGAGTGTGTAAACAACTCCTTTGCTTGTCATTTAGTGTGATATGCACAGGGATTTGTTTTTGGCTTTGCTTGTACATCTTCCATCTTGAATTAAATTTGCATTGGAAAAGGGTGTGAGTTAGAATTTTTTAATTGCCAAGTGGGTGGATGATGTGGGAAATTAGAATTTTTGAGTCATGAAAATATGAATTTTCCAAATTCCATGGATTTTTCCATTAGGAAGATATTAATTAGCTAATCAAAGTCAATTTGCTAATAAAATGTGATTAGGATGATGTGGTGACTTTTTGTAATGTTCCCTCTTGATTGATCATTGACTTTAATTGAACTAGGGTGACAATAACAAAGCAACCAATTGATTCGGATTATTGTTAATTTTTATGTCGTGATGCGTTGTATTTTCCAAATTAGGGATGTTCTCTCTTGATTTAGGATAAAAATCAGTCATTATCTTGATGATTTTAAATGATTGAAAGATTTGGGCTTGAATCGTTCGTTGAAGCAGGGAATTGGTTCGACAATCAGTAATGACATGGAAGGGGAAGAAATGAAGTGTCTAGACAGGGATTTTTTCAAACACTTAGGCAAAACTCCAAGGTTTAAAATCTCACTCATGGCTTCAAAATGTTTCTGAAACTTTCTTGATTCATCATCATCAGGGCTAAAAACCGATAAAGAATTTGATCCCTCATTTATATGAAGCTCGCTCAAGTTTTGTGACCTTCACATGTCCAAGACACCTTGTTTTCTCTCTTGGCAGCTATGTATATCAAGGAAATGGTCTCAAATCTCTTGATGGTGATCAATTTTCCCATTTTGTGATTTTCCCCTTGTCGTTTCTCTGGTGCAGGATAATTGAGCAGACAGATTAACAACCAAAGCTGATCCTGAGCGAGAATGAATGAAACCAATTAAAGATTGGATTCTTTTTCTTAAAGTGTCATCTCTCTAATAATGTTTTTCATCATGATTTGCAATGTTTTTCATCATGACCTTCAAAGGGATCGTTCAAAAACTTAGACTCGGCAAAAACTTGACAGCCTAACATTTTCACTCATAAAGAGTGCTGCGAATTAAAAAAATATATAAATTCATAAAAGAAAGGGAAATAACATGTTAAATATTGTTAAAAAGTATAAGAATCAAATGTTGAAAACAGATAGGTATATTTTTTAATAGTTTTAGATCCAAAAAAATACAATGCTCATCAACGCCCCATTAAAACACATAGTAATTGATCTTCATCATAAAAAACTAGAAATCCATAAAATATTTTACAAATTGCTTTGTCCCTTCTAGCTCCTCATATTGATTGGCTACGCCATGGAAGTTGAAGGTAAAGATTCTTGCTTGCTAAGAAAATTACTCTGAAACATATCATCCCCACCAACCCTTTCTTATGCTTCTACTTGCACTTGTGCCTTTGCTTCCGTTGCTTTCCTCTCAAAATCTGCGATCTCCTAGGTAAATATGGGCTTCGTAGCCTCAACAATCCAGGCTGAGTATTGATCTCTATCATCCAAGTCAATTATATCATGACTCTCCTACCCCTCCACTTGTTTGATGCGGAGAGGAAGATTGTATTGCAAAAAAAAATGTTCATTGAGACTACGTGTTCTAAACCTATCGTGCCTCTTTGTGTGAATGACCTCAAATGTGCTCTACTCACGTTCACACCCATAAGAGTTACAAGATTGGCATAAAATACAGATGGCTAGCCTCTAAAGATTTGGTTTTTTTGCACAATAATCTTCTCACTGCAAATTTGCAAATGGGACATACATAACTTTGTAAGTCAACTAGGTGTGCATTTATTACAGTAGTCTAGTATCTACAAGTAACAAAACTATAATCAAAGGACGTAATTTGCTTTTACTTGCCTATTGGTTCATTCTTCTTCAAATGCAGAGATCCACAAAGAGCTTCCCCTTTGCACCCTTGTAAATCTGCAACTCATCAAGAATTGTGTCTCTACGGGCTTTGTTAGGCGTCATCCTCTCTATGCAGATGTTGAGGCCATCCGTAACCTCCTCTTTGGCCTTAAAGGAATTACAGAAGTAAAATTTGAGGTTCAAGTAGTAGGTGGTTGTATATATGTGTTGGTGAAGTTGCTCGTTCCATCTCCGATCAATTATGCACCAAATGAGTTCATATTTTCTTTTATCTTTTCCATAATAATTCTCAATGGCCTCCTTGGTCTTGTCCATGGCTTTATATCGATAGCCCATTGGTTTTTTTTGCCATTAACCAAGCATAAGACCCGAACCAAAGGCTCTGTCACCTAAAACAAAATAGTATGAAATTTTAAAATTAAAATTAAGATATATTTGAACAAAATAATCATAAAAAAAAACGATAAATCTGAAATCTAGTTTCAATGAATTGAAAATTTATAAGTTTTATAAACTGACAAAGAGATTTCATTACTTTGTAAGTTCGTGATCGTGAAGTTTAACATTACCTTAAGGATCTTGTTTGTCCTCCTAAAAAGCACATCATCAAAAAATGGTCTTCATGACTTTTTCCACTTGTGCCTTTTTACACAATGGAGACTCCAACCACCTCATGCTCACAAACATATTCTTAAAAGATGTTAGTGACTCTACAATGCTCATCAATGTGATGAAGTTTGTGGTGAATTGTGACTCCTAGTTGCACAAGCTCCTTTTTGTTGGTGTGCTCTTTCATCAAGCTTAGCACCCAATGGTGATTGTAGATTTATTTGGTAATATTTTTAACTTCTTTAACTACAAATTTCACCCATCAAGTTTTTCCTATGTCTTCAAGTGGAAGATCAATGCATTGGATTGCGTAAGGGCTCCAAAAATGGGTAGGGTGCCTCTCCTCAAGAAGTCTCTCTACTTCTACGTATGTTGTTACATTGTTAGTCAAAACTCAGATGAAATTCTTTACACCCTCTTCAATACCACCTTCTCCAACATATCACAAAATGTTTGTATTTTTCACTTGGTGGGAGGCATCAATTGACTTCAGGGACACCAATTGCCACTTGAAGCCATTAGAAAGTTTATCAAATTGCGATTCCTTCCATCTGTCCGCCCATCAGTCAAAATATTACAACTCTTTTCTTGCCATATTCTTTTTTGATCATCTACTATCACTTGTGTATTTTTCATTTCTTCCAACAATGGGCCACTCAAATTAAGAGGACGAGGTGCTTTGAATCCCTACTTGGCAATGGTCAACACAATTACCAGTGTCTTCCAGTATGGGCTTCTTGCCACATTGAATGGTATGTTGTTATAAGACAAAAAAATTGTAACAGCCAAGTTGTGCATCAAGAGTATTGTGAGGAACAAAGAAATCCTATGAAGCTAAAGGCATTTGTATTGCACTATTTTCATTGGATAAGCCCTATCCCTAAATCCATGGGCCAATACAAGAGCCTACTCGTTCATCTGAATTAGGGGGAATCATCACAAATGCAACAACTGCAGCTGTTCTCTGCATGCTTTTTTTCCCCCTCCACATGGCCGAACATAAGAGTATTCATGTCTTGTGTAATTTCTAGGTCCACTTTGAGGCACACACTCACATCTCGGCCTTGGATTCATGCAAGGTGGTATTTGAGGCGATTGATGCCTCCTTTCATTGTATAACCACAATAATTGCATATCACAATATTGTACTCCGGATACTCTATGCCATGCTTCAGAGAAGGGTCATCAGACTTCCTACTGTGACTCCCTAATGTTGAGGATGTCATTCTTGTATATTACTACAAATGTAAATTTCAAGCCCTATAAAAGAAAGAAAAAACAAGTGAAATTCAAAACCCTAGCAAATGGGAAAAAATAATTGAAAAAAGTTCCCAAACCTACAATAGAGCCAAAATGGACAAATACGCTGACAAGGTAGAAACGAAGTTGAAGGAATGACAGTGAAATTGTATTTCACAATTCAAATCGAAATGAAGCAAAACAAATATTATAAAGCCAAAAATGTGACTTATCATTTCACCTACCAAGCAGTCCATTAATATTCCTATGAGACTCTTGAGCGACACACAAGAAAAAAAATAAATGATCAACTACACCTAGAAATTAGGAAATATTATCAAACTAATATTACATCCCCCTCTTAATCCACAGGGGTTGTTGTCAGACTAAGCATTCCTCTGAACTTTTCAATTTTTTTTTGTCCAAGCACCTTTGTCAGGTTGTTTGTTGGTTGCTTTGGTGTCGAGCAATGTTTCAACTTGACACTATTATCTTTCACATAGTTCTGAATCAAATGAAATTTGGTATTGATGTGCTTGGGTCGGTCATAAAAGACTTGATTCTTTGCCTTCTGGATTGTAGAAGTGTTGTCAACCATGCGAGGTGTTGACGAAGCTTGTTTCTCTTGCAAATCTAAAAGAACCCTTCTGAGCCACAAGATCTCTCTAGTTGCCTCTGAAGCGGCCATATATGCTACCTCTGTTGAAGAAATTTTTGGCACTGATTGCTTCTTGGATTTCCAACTGACAACTGTTGTTCCCAAATTCATATGAAAACCCAAGGTGGACTTTCCATCTTTATGATCACTATCATAGTCGGAATTTGAATATCCAACCAGTTTGAAGTCTCTTGCCCTGGAGTATTTGAGCCCAAAATGTTGTGCGCCTTTGAGATATCTGAGAACCCTTTTTGCTGGTACCCAATGACTCTCTCTGAGTTATTGCATGAATCTTGAGAGGACACCAACTGCATATGATATATCTGGTCAAGTGGTAGTCACATAAATCAGACTTCCAATGAGCTGTCTGTATTTAGTGGCATCAACCAAATTTGTTGAATCGTTAGATGTCAATTTGAGATTCTGTTCCATGGGTGTGCTGAGAGGCTTACGATCTTTCATTCCAATTTTGCTTAGAATGTCACCAACTTACTTCTGCTCAAAGTGTCACCAACATACTTCTGCTGAGTGATGAAGAAATACTTTGGTTTCTGAATTACTTCAATACCCAAATAGTAATGAAGATAATCCAAATCAATCTTTTCAAGCTTTTCATCAACTCTGATTTGAATTTTGCAGTGTACCGTTCATTGTTCCTCGTGATGAGCAAATCGTCAACATACACTACCACAAATACAACTGTTTTGACGAAAAAAGTTGCATCTTCAAACTCAAAACATTTGAAGTTCATGTTCATTAGGTGCTCAACCATTTTTTTGTACCATGCTCTAGGGGCTTGTTTCGAACCATACAACGATTTTTTCAGTTTGCACACCTTGTGCTCTTGTCCCTTTATTGCAAAACCGTCAAGTTGTGTCATGTACACAGTTTTCTTGAGGTCTCCATTTAGAAATGCAGTTTTGACATCCATTTGATAAGCTTTCCATCCATTGTGAGCTGCAAGAGCCAACATGGTTTGAATGGTAGTCCATTTTGTTGTAGGTGCAAAGGTTTCATTGTAATCAATTCCTTTCTTTTGAGCATACCCCTTTGCGACAAGCCTTGCTTTGTGCTTGTCAAGTGAGCCGTCTGCCTTGTATTTGTTGCGATAGACCCACTTGTAGCCAATCAGTTTGCAACCATATGGTGGATCACCCAGATTCCAAGTCCCATTTTCCACCAGTGAATTATACTCATTTTTCATTGCTTTTCTCCAAGAGTCAATCTTCTCAGCTTGTTTGAAAGTTGTTGGTTCTGAATCAAACGCAACATTGAGTTCCTCTTGAGAATCATCCAATGTGAGTTTTCCAATTATGTCTTGAATTTCATCAATAAATTCATCTGGTTGAGATGAGGTTGCATGTGCACTTTGAGTCCCTGTTTTCCCAACTTCATCAGGTGTCACATTTTTCAGTGTTTGAGTGGCCCACTTAGGCATCTTTTTCTGTACTGCAGGTGCTTCGAGTTCATTCTCTGAAGTTCCTTCATTGTCTGCCCTTTGTGCTGCTGGCCCTTGTTTAATATTTGATAAAGTTTCACTCTCTCCTTCAGGAGGAGCATCAAGCTCATGTACGGGAGATAATAGAAAATCAATAGATTCCCAACTTTGTGTCCCCCACTCATTCTCTGGAACATTCAAATCACTTTCTTTGTAGACATCAAACTTGGCATATTTGTCCAGTTGACTCAACTGCCAATCAATATACTCTTTGTCCTTTGCAGTTTCACAAAAGACAACTTCTCTTGCGACAGTAAGCTTCTTTTCTTTCTCATCATATAGTTTGAATGCCTTGGAGGAATCAAAATATCCCAAATGAATGCATTTTTGGCCCCTATGGTCCAATTTGTTTCTCTTTCTCCTTTGGAATCAATGCGTAACAAGTGGATCCAAAAATCCGAAGATGTCGCACTGAAGGGAGGTGACCACACCACATCTCATACGGAGTCTTTGATTCACGAGCTGTTGATGGTGTTCTGTTGCGAGTATACTATTGTTTTAACTGCTTCAGCCCAAAAGTGCAGAGTTACCTCTTTGAAATGCACGAACCATATTCATTTCATCACAGTTCTGTTCATTCTTTCAACTACTCCATTTTGTTGTGGAGTGTGAGGAACTGTGAGATGGTGTTTGATCCCATTTTGCTCAAGATAGGATTCAAACTTCTTTGATTTGAATTCACCACCATTATCTGTCCTGAGTGTCTTGATGTGGGTTTGTGCTTCATTTTCAGTCATTGTTCGAAACTTTTTGAAAGTATCGAAAGCTTCTGATTTCTTTTTCATAAAGTATATCCATGTCATCTTGCTGTAGTGATCAGTGAACAACATGAAATACGTATGACCGCCAGTGGAGAGGATTGGAAGAGAACACAATCTGAATGAACAAGTTGCGATTTTCTGTCTACTTTCCACTATGACTTCGAAAATGGTTCTCGTGCATGTTTAGCTAAGATGCAGGGTTTACACTTTTCATTTGATTTTGCGGGCAATGTAGGCATGCCAACAACACCATTCTTTTGCAATACACAAATGCTGTTATAGTGAGTGTGCCCAATTCGAGCATGCCACAACATGTTTGGAGACATTTCATCTTCCATAAGATGAGCATAATTCCTTGAATTTGATGGCTCACCCTTCGGTTTGAGTAGTTTCCCTTTCTCATATCCAGTCAAGACGATTGCATTGTCACTTTTTCTCCTGATTGTGACATCACTATTATTCAACAGAATGGAATGGCCTTGTTGCCTTATGAGCACTAGGGACAACAAGTTTCATTTCAATTGAGGAAGGTAGAGAACATTCTCAAGTTTGTAGTCTGGAAGTCCTGGACACTTGAGTTGAATTGTACCTCTTCGTTGTGGTTGCAGACTTGATCTATCTGCGAGGTATACTGAGCCACGACTTTCTTCAATGTACTCAAAGAAGTCTTTTCGGAAAGTCATATGTTGAGTGGCGCCAGTATCAAGAACCCAAGCATCAAACCATGAGGCATTGATCGAGACACTATTTGTTTCATCATCTGTACTAGAAAACACACATTCACTGGTGAATTGCGCTGAGTTTGACTCTTTTGATTGTTTCTTTGCATTTGTCTCTTTCTTTTTACGGTATGCTTCAATTTTCTCCCATGGAGTTCTGCATTCGTGAGTTCATGGCTACCTTTTCTGTCACACCGTTCACAATAAAGGTTCTGTTTATCACTCTGTTTTTGATTTTGACCACCATGATTTTCATTTTTGCCACCTTTTCCCTTGTACTTGTTATTGCCTTCATTTTTGGTAGATATGGCCTTGTTTGAAGGTTTGGAGGAATTTGTTTTGACATAGCACACACTTTCACTTGTTGTGGTTTTTGTTTTCCTTTCAAATGCCTTTTCTCTTTTTGCCATCTTTTCAAACAACTGGTCAAATGTGAGAGTCTTCAACTGATTGCTTGCTTGTAGAGACTACAAATAGGTTGAATAGTTGGAAAGAAGGGTTTTTATGAATGCGGTCATGTATATGTCGATTTTGACACTTGTTGATTCAACATCATGTTTGATAGCACGTATTTCTGAAGCCAATCTCATCACATCATCACCTTTCAACTCTATGTTGAACAGTGTCAACTGCAACTGAATGAATTCCAACTATGAATGGGAGTCATATAGGTCCTTCAGTTTTTGATATGCTTCCCATGGTGTATTGCACCCTTGTATATGACGAAACACATCTCCATCAACTGATGCCCTCATCAAGGCCAAAGCTTTCTAGTTTTTCTGCTTCCATGCCTGTATGTCTTTTGCATTCCCTGTTGGTTTAGCTGGTTGTGTTGTCCCATCAAAAATATCAAACCATATATCGTTGAAGATGAGTGTGTTTTTCACTTGCTGAGACCATTCAACTATCTTTGCTGGTCAAGGTAGTGCCAACAATGGATTTGATGGAATGCATGGTTTTGAATTTTGTTTGAGTTTTTGTTTAACCTCAATTGGTTCCTTATCACTCCAAAATGGTCCCCTTTTCTATATACGCAAAGGTGCTGAAAATGATTCACTTTTTCATTAACACCGGCTTAAAAAGAAAACCTTATACATCAATATACTCGGTTATTCTTAATTTCCGGATTTATGTTTTTCGACATGTACGAACGGGTAAAAAGAGTAACTCCTCTTATTTCTCCTTAAATTTGCAAAAATTGGTTGTTTGCCAATTTTGCGTAGAGTAGCTTGCTCAAGGCAATTAAAAAATTGCTTTACAATTCAATTTTTAAAATGTTTCAAATTTGAAAAAGCACCTAAAATTGAAACTTTGCTTTTTGAAAATTAAAAAGCATAAAAAAAAGATACCTCTCCTATATTGTTTATGTGGCAGACTTGATTCCAATATTGGAATAATAAAAAATAGAAATGAAATGTTTGGAAAAGCCCTCCACGCCAAGCTCCACGTGGCTCCTTTCTCTCTCCAGCATTCAAACTTGATTGTGACTCAACTCAAGTGCCAAAATGCCACGCAGTGTGTTTATGGCACAAAGGAAAAACAACAGGGGATCTGATGTTCTAGGCAAGAAAGAATGAA
Organism: Torreya grandis; assembly: GCA_037957365.1. Lineage (NCBI taxonomy): Eukaryota > Viridiplantae > Streptophyta > Pinopsida > Cupressales > Taxaceae > Torreya > Torreya grandis. The sequence continues at coordinate 3,896,237 of JARHVA010000594.1, read as the reverse complement.
ACGCAATGACAGGCCATGCAATGACAGGCTGTGCAATTCTCCACAACGCCACATAGTCTCCAGGCATGTTTTGTTAGATGCAGATGCAGAATATTAACCAGCGCCAAGTATACAGACCAAACACCATGCGGCAGAAAGGAATAATAATATTCTCAGAAATGCCACACAAATATACAACACCACCACAGAGTTAAAGTCACACCTGAAATGTGCAGGTTGCAGACAATATTGTCTTCTGCCAAGATACCACGCTGCCAGAGATGACTTCTACGCTGCCAAAGAACAATGACCAGCTAAGAGTGTAATTCTCCACACAATAAATACACCAAAAACACTTCTGTCAAGGCTGTAACAACGCAGTCAGAGATGAAGATGATTGTTAGAATGTATCTCCATGCCTAGGCACAGCAGAAACACCTTCCTCAAAAAGATAATTCGCTGCACTGTCAGGGAAGAGACAAATTACTGTTTGAAAACCAAACCATGCAGGCTGTACAACTATAAAGATGGAGAAGAAAAATCAAACTAATTTTCTAGGCTCTGATACAAATGACAGGGCAGGAAACAAAGTTGAAGGAATGACAATGAAATTGTATTTCACGATTCAAATTGAAATGAAGCAAAACAAACATTATAAAGCCAAAAATGTGACTTATCACTTCACCTACCAAGCAGTGCATTCATATTCCCACGGGACTCTTGAGTTACACACAAGAAGACAAAAAATAAATGAGCAACTACACTTAGGAATTAGGAAATATTATCTAACTAATGTTACATAGGCTTGAAAAACTTAAAAGCAAAACCATACTCTTACCTTTCAAATCTACTCCACCTGTCAAAATCCTTCAAATCTGATTGAAATCACTTCATGGCAACAAGAAAATGATCAATGTGTTTTAGCATGTAAGAGCAGAGAAAATAACATGGAAGTGGATGCAAATGTGAAAAATGACGTTTTTTTCGCTGGCTGTTATCATGCAGTGGTTTGCGAGTTTAGAGTACGGACTTGCAAGTATTTGTGAGTTGCTATTAAAAACTCGCCATGTGATTTTGCTGCGAGTAACTTGCCCAACCCCAAAATATGCAATTTTCTAAAGTATGCGCAAGGGTAAAGTAAGGTCCTTAGAGATCGCCATACTTCTTTGTTTTTGTAACATTGGATCATTAGTCCCTGAGATAATTTGTTTTTATTATTGATTAGCATTCAAATCCATTTCCCAGATTTAGTGTTCACAGGAGTTAAACACAGTGAAAACAGGGAATAGATAACACCAAAGACGATGCCATGTGTCAACATCTCGTTGCATGGAGCTAACCAAACATTGAAACCAAGGGCAATAGAGTTTATAGCCCTCAGTGAGACTGGTTCACGAGATTTCAATGTGTCAATATATTGGTTCACAGGTACATCCGAGTTCTAAATCAGAGATGAACACGAACTGAAATTTGTCAGAATTCCATTTCACTGAGTTCTCAGCAAAGGCAAAGCCGATGATTTGAAAGACAGCAACCTCTGTGGTTGATTGCATGAGATTAGGTCACATGGTGCAATCTCACTTCATGGAGCCATATCAGAGTTTATGAGAGTGCGTTATATATAGGAGAACCGAGGTAGTTCATGTTGCTGTTACATAAAGCGCCTTGAGAAAGATAAAAACTGAGATCAACAATAAGCATCCTCCGTGAGTTGAGTCCTCAAGATTAGGACATATGGAATGATCTTGTTACACAACATTGTTTGAAACCTCAAAGCACTTGGAAAAGTCAACAATTGGGAGTCTATGAGGAAGCCTTTTGAGTTGTCGTTTCACGGAGCATAAAGAAAACAGAGTTGAAAGCTGAAACAGAACCCCAAGCAAACTTCATGAGCGGTTGGCACCTGTCAGGCCCTCGTTTCACAGAGCAAAATAAAACTTGGAGGCAAAAGCTAATGCAGAGCTCAGACGAGATCTTGTGAGAAGATCACAAGTGACAGGATCTTGTATCATAGGGTAATTTTAATCTGCAGGGATCTATTATTTGTCCATACTCAGATCTTACGATAAAGTGACATTTATATGCATATTCTTACACGGAATCCAGATGGAAATGTAGGGAACAGACTCATAATCAGCGATTTCAATATTGGTAATAATAATTGCCTTGTTATGCAATTAAAATTTCTCCCAAATAGAATGCCTCACTACATGATATACAAGGTAAGAAAAGGTTAAAAAATAATTAATATGTACCCTCCCATGTATGCATTTTTCTTCCTCTATAATCACACACCTAATTGTGCCCTTGATTTGGTATGTTAGCTGCAACTCCTTGAATGATTTTACAGAGTTGATCAAAGAATTTTTACTTCTAACTGCCCAACGAACGTCACCTGTAAGTGGAGCAATTATTTCTTACAGTGTTGATAGACAAAAATTCGAAGGATTTATTTACAGGATATTTTTCTTAGGATTTTCATGCATCTGTTTTTCTGCTTGCCATGTAATTTCTCCTTCCAAATAAGACCAGTGTGCTCTTTCAGACAACAGATTTTTCTGACACACATTTTCCAGAACCTTTGTTTCACAGATTCATTCTTGCATGCAGTTTTTTGAGAGACAGCAAGAAACATTTCTGCTCCCTTTCAAAGTCCAACAAATCTTATATGGATACTTGAACATTTGTATTTTAAATTTATCAAATATCTATCATACTCGATAGTATTCCCTACTTATGAGAGTATTTAATAATTTAGTAATATTATCTAGGAAGTTGGATTATTATATGGCTATTTTATTAGAATTATTATAGTTAATAAAAATTAAATATAACGTTATGTTCTATATTCCGTTAACTATGACTTAATGTTCTATTAGAAATATAAATTCTATATAAACATCACTTTTATATTAGAAAATAACACAATATTTAGGTTATATAGTTTTATAAAGTTTTTAAAAATTATTATAGTACAGTACCTAGAGTACATTCAATTTTTATTAATAGTATAATAATTATTAGTCAATGTTATATATGTATTTCTTAATGCATGGAGCATAAGAAATTATATTTCGTTTTTTTATTAATTTTATTTTATATATTAGTTTTATTTTTATTTAGGAATTTAAAATTGAACATATAAATATCTATGGTTCAAATTTAATCAAAGTCATATTTTCAAGCTTGAACCACTCACAAATTAGTTTCAAATTTTATCCAAGGCAAACACGAACACGAACTTGAACCTTGTGACATAGCTGATAATGTATCATGGATACTTGAAAGTTGAAACTGTTGATCATACTGATTCTATCATATGCGTATGGTAAATAAAAGCCTTCCTTGTTAAGACTATAAAATTGTGAAAATAAGTCCTGATTGCTTTGCACTCTTTACATGTTTTGGCTGAGGGTTGTACTGCAATAGATATTAAACTTCTAGTTGCTTGTGGATGTACAAAATTCTATCTTCATTTTGGTTCTCATAATGGGGGTGTCCATAGTTGGGTTTCTACCCTTGTTCTGCAGGGATGCATCCCCAGCCCTCGGTTCCCAGCATCCATCCCGCCCCATATTATTTGCTAAAATTTTGGGCATACTTCAAGGCATCCCCTTTTTGCATTCACCTATTTCCTTGCCCCCCCTTGCTCTTCAAGAAGGGTACGTGGTAGAACATTGGTACTTTCTCCAAGTGGAACAATGGAAGTTCTAATAGCTCCATATGTGTTCCTCTGCTAAAATCTGTAATAGAAAATAATTTTATTATTGTGCTTTGTTCAATTGTTGATAGATTGCAAAGCTATTACAACTATTGCTCCCACAAGGATGAAAATGAATAATCACCATCCAAAATGCAACACCAGGGTATAGATGCTAAGTATGTGTAGATGTGTCTTCTTAGAAACAAACAGAGAAATATAATACTTGTTTAAACCCATAACCTAATTTATGTAATATTTTTAGGCCTTAGGCAAAGATGTCTTGTTTTCTAGGCATTGACGAAGACTCTTTTTCCGATGATTATAAATTAATATAAGTACATTTTTTCATTTTTTAGTTTATTTAAATTATTAGTTATGCAGAAGAATAATAGCTAGTTCTAGAATAATATTCAAGAAGGCATTTACAATATTATTTTCCTTTTGAGGTTTTGTTTGAAGTTTATCTTTATGTTATGAACACAATTTGATAACTAAGGGATAGCTTGATAATCAGTCTTTAAAGATGATACTTGGAAATGATAATTTTCATGATTACCTTCTTCCTTTCTCCACAAACTTATCTGTCTGTTTAGTGTTTCTTGGCATTGCTTGTCACTTTGATTGCATTAGAATTTGATACTATATATATGTTTTTAATCTAGCCAACAGTCCGAGTTCGAAAAGAAAGATGATCTGTATCTGGTATTTATGTCTATTCTTATGTCAATTTCCATTTCAGGTCCCAGCTCGTGCAGCTGCAGCAGCAGCTGTTGCACGAGCACTCGCAGGGCTTCCTCCCCACCAAAGGCTGGCTCTCTCATCGAGTTCCAGTGGCTTCGCTTCTCTATATGGTAGTGGGCCTCGTGGTCGGACTGTGGAGCGACTTGAGGAAGAATTTTATGAAGAGGTGTTATTTAAATGCTAATAAAAATGTTGAAAGTAGCACATCTTATGTTTAGCTTGTACTAGAGGGAGTGCATTTATTTGACACTAGTAGGAATACTGCTTACATTATATATCGTACGTTGTTGGGTCATGCAGAATTTGTTGTCAGTTTGATATCTCCATTCTTGAAGTAGTAATGTTTTTATTGAAAAGATTGACCATTTATTCTTCAAGTTCCTTCTTGAAGCAGGTAATATATGTTGAATTGCATATCATATTTTGTCAGTTCAGTCATAGGAGAGATTGATATCAGTTTGATAGTTAAATTATTGAACAGAACAAAATTATTTATGATGTGAACTGCTAGTTCATTTTTAATGAGTATTTCAATTTTACATAAGATTCCAATCAGCATAAATAATATGGTAGACTTCTAGATCACATCTGTATGTGATGCTAATTGCTATCTATTGATCAAGTATCTAAAAATGATTCAGATGAATTATTCATTTTAAAATTGGAGAAAATTTAGAGTACAATAAGCAAAAATGTTTTCATAAGATCCCAAGAATCTTTGGAGTAGCATATGCTTTAGGATTCATTTTTTTTACATTATAGTGACATTAACATGCACATTTTTCAATGGTGAATGAAGTGTTGTTCTTATCAGTATTATTGTTTATCATTTTGCTGATGTTTTGATGAGGTATACTTTAAAGGCCTCAATTTACATTGTAGAAACTATTTTAATTCTTATCCTGTTTAGCACGGGATAAATATGAATGGCTATGACATAACACAGATGATTGATTGCCTTCGTTCATTTTTATTCACTGGTTAAGTAAGTTTCTCAGTTGATGAATTTTTTCAATCTGGAAGTGATTTGTGATGTCTCTTTATGCAGGATTTTGACCCAGTCAGACAAACTTTGGAAAATATTCCAATAGAAGAAAATGACCTAATCTATTTTGAGAAAAAGGTTGGATTATATTAACTTTACTGGATCACTTTCTATATTCTCTTTATGATTAGGGATACCTGAGGTCTATTTTCTGTTGATTTCGTCTTTGTATTTTTTTCACTTTGAGAATAAAATGTAAAAAGCAAAGACTAAGATATTGATTTTTTGTGATTGCATTGGATATGCCATTTGAATTCACCAACATAGTTACTATGACGAAAAATTTAAGGTAGTAAAATCACTATTCGATGAATATTCTCCAAACACGGTAAACCATTATCCACAGTTAGAAATTTACAAACATTCAAATAAGTAAATGTAATACTCAGCAAATACATCCACAAGATACCAAATTTATCTAGAAGAAAAACCAATAGGCGATGAGAACCAGGAATAAAGAATGTCTCTAATAATCAAATGGATAGAAATGCTTTACAAAGATATTTTTTGCACAAACATAAAACATGGAATTATAGAACCCAGAATAGAATGCTTACCCAATCTGTCATGGCCATATTTAATGGATCTCGGGTGGTGCTTGGCCTTCTAATTCTTTCCACGTCCTTGATAGGTGCCAGCTTGAAGTAATAATTGCCATTTGCCTTTGGGTATGTCAAGAGACTAAATGTCCCGTTTCCTTCTTGATGGGTCCATTTCGAAGCCGAACAGTCATCTATGATGATTCACTTGACACACCTTCGGCATCCATCTTCTATCTACCCTTTCTCATCATGAACATTTCAGCTATTTGGCGTCAGGGTTTAGCCGATCCATTTGGATCAACTCATGGAAAAAGCTATTGTTGTGCATATTCTAATTTTTATTTTATAATGTAAAATGTTCTCAATTTCACTCAATGAATAAGAGCCAGGAATTCCCTAAATATTTTCCATGAATGCTTTTACATGTTCCCATTCATGAAAAAGAGTTTAGGAAAGCTCTAAGCTTCATGTGGAGGGGTTTGATGGGGACATTTGTCATCTAAAACTGCATTCAGAGTTAATCGGTTTTAGCAGACTACCATATTACGAACATTGTGTGAGGAAACATACAATGTGGGCCAAAACACATGCACAGTATAGATTTGAGTAGTTTTAAGTATTATATTTCCAACATTTGTAAGGGAAGATGTCACGTATGGCAAAACACAGACTTACAAATAAACCAATTACAAAACCAAAGGGCAAACTCAACAACCAAAACCATAAAATGATTTTAGTCCTAGATAGAAGAATTCTAAGGCATTTTCTGGAAACTTGCAGTCCAGATATTTATACGGCTTTGTTATGGTGGAGTGTATAACAATCACATGTATCCACCAAAATGATTTTGAACTTCAACATGGGATTTGGTGAGATGTAATTGCTTGCCCAAGGCTCCTGTTTGGGCTGTTATTATATTTCAAAAAGATGGATAAGAGAGTATAATTTCAATGGCAGTGCAAAGTTTGACCACTAGTGGGAAGTTCATACTGCAGAACAAAAAATAATGTTGTCTGATGTCCCCAAGAACTCTTTGTAACTAACTGTTTAATAATTTCACCCCAGGAATGAAGGATGCCAGGCTCTCTTTGCAAGCAGGTAAATTTCCCAAGATATCATCGACCTTAAGCTCATTTTGTTATTCAGAATTCGTTCAAGCTTTGTATAATCAATGAGCTAAGTTTTTTTAACGTAGCCATTTTTCAAAGCTTGATCTTCTATTGGCTTCTCAAAACCCAAGCCGTTCGACCTAACTGAAGATCGATGGCTTCAACTGTGTTAAAATCCATGGGGATCTTGAACTGTTGGATCTTCTCATATCCAATGATGTGAGTGGCTTGAAAAGATAAGATGGCATAATCAAGGAGATTTCACTTTCATTGTCAGATCAACAGTCTTTGGCGATAGTTTTGATCCATTAATTTAAAGTATTATCTTCAAAAGCTCAAAGCGTGCGCAGGGTGGGACCTGCATAAGTTGTGAATAGTAAAGGGGACGCAGTGAGTAGAAGCTGAGTAAGTTTTCAGTGCTAATCTTGCACCATTGGATTAGAAGGAGCATCTCCAGTCATTGATTTTAAAAGAGCCAAGGCTTTATTAAAAGCAAAAGGACTTGGAAGAAATTCATAAGTCATATTTTGAGTTGAAAATTAAGAAGACAAATAGCGTCTGAGATCTAAATCTGGATGGACACTTGGTGAATCTGAGCCATTTTGATGATGGCAGGAGCATCTCAAGCTGTTGAACCCATAGCAAAAGCGAGCAGCGTCATTGGCTGAAAAAGAAAGTAATGGGCCCATGATTACCCAAAAAGAGAGAATGAGGCATAAAATTTGGGCCCCTCATACCGTTTGATTTGATCAAATCAACGACAATAAATGTCTAGAGAAGCTGAGAATCTACTCCAACTGTTGATTTATTGAAGATCCGATGATGTGAGTTATTCTATGTAAAAGCGATGATGTCAACTTGAAGAAGTGTCTCACACCATTGGATCAATCTCTTGGTGAGGATTTACAATTGTCTAATTTTGCAAATGAGAACATAGTAGAAGTGTATAAGGAGCCATTTAGAATTTTAGATCTCCTTTTGAATTTAGCGACTGTCTTTGAAAATCAATACAACACAAAGCTCTCAGTGAGATCTCTCAAGCTTGGATCAATCAAAGTCAACGGAAGCAAGATTTTCTTCATTATAAAACGATAAAGTCAGCAAGTGGTTTCACCAACCATGGTCAGACGCTTGAAGGCGAAGGTATTCCTGCAGGTGCAGATTAATTTTGGTTGGGGAGAAAGGACCGCCAAGCAGCTCTTTTAAAAAAATTAGTTAAGATTGAGACAGGGAGTGACATTCATAAAGATAGTATGGGTCGCACTGAGCACTTGAGTGGGAACATACGCCACAATTGCAATCTGAAAGCCATCATGTTTGCAAAGGAGGTTTGAATAAGCGACAGAGGAAGATGTGCAAGAAAATATTTCCATCTACTACTGTAGTCATGAGCTAGAAATTTTAATGCTTTTGCCCCTCTTTTTCTCTTCTTCTCTTTTATATAATGTAATTTTGCTCATAAGAGCAAAGGTTGATCTCTTGGGCTTTCTAAGTCTACTGAATTCTAGAATTCAGATCTGAGCCCCTACTATTGTGCTATGTATGAATATCCCAAGCCCTAATTGCTTTTGTTTATCTGCCCCTTGGCTTTGGTCTTGCTGCTACAACTCCGTTTATGGGTTGTTTCTTCCTCTTTACACTTTGTTTTCTCTGTTGTGTTCATTCCCTTCCTGCAAACTTAATAGCATTGTGTTCATATAGGTAGGAGATCTTTCCATTTCCTTTCTGGTGCATCACCACCTTTCATGTTTCTCTAATTCTTTCCTCTTCCAAGATTTATATGGAACTGGCTTTGGAGGTTCTCTAAAAGGAGCAGTTCCACATTGAGTAGAGGTCCCATGTTATGGCTGATATGCAGACAGCTTTCAATCAGACATTTCAGACCATTAACACTTACCATAATGTTTTGCAGTTCATTATTAGACAATGATGTTCATGTTTTATGGACAAATGGTTAGTGCTAATTGGCTGTCACATGTAGAAGGTCTAGTACTAATAACAACAAATAATGGGAATTTTAAAATAAAATTTGTAGTCATCTGCTAGGGGTTGTAAGCTATTGTCATTTCAAGGAGTCATTGTCCGCAGTGACTGACTTCACAATAAGTTCTAGATGCGATTTTAAATTTCCACCATTTTGGTTTCCACTTGTGCCGTATATGTATGGACTATTAGTAGGCTTGAGCTTGTTGATTGTGAAAGTACATACCATATATGTTCATTTTCATGCTCACATTCATCTCTGAAGCATTTACTATTAATGCACATGTTGTTTGTGGACATTGTACACTAGTCCCTAAATCGCATCAAATAGGATTTAACATCATTTGATGCATACCATGGACCGTAATGTACTTTCTTGTGCAACATGCTATTACATATTTAAAATAGCTGCACAAAATGCATAATATTATTTGCAAAATACACCAACAGAAGGCAATTTATACAAAGTAGTGAAATTATGGAAGTAGTGTGTTTCAGGATGTTAGCTGCATCTGTTCAACCCTCATCATCATACCTTTTTTGCGTGGAGTATTTACCAAATAGTGAAGATGCATCTCAGCAGCATCCCCACTGTATAAAGTAATGCCAGTGATCCATAGGGATAAAACCATGAAAAAAAACTTCTCCAATAAATTTTTTATATTAGCAAAACCTTAAATTCATGAGTATATAAGATTGATTTGTAATCATATATAGGTGGAAATAGAAATTATCATATTTTGACAACATAGCCGAGTCATATCAAGGAAATAATGTGTTCAATACCAATTTCCCATACTGGCAACAAGGGGGGAAAAACCAAGACTAAGAGGTATATTGGTATCAAGGATGCGTTTCTACTCAAGAATAGGCCCAATATTGTCTACCTAGAGATATCACCCCTTAGGGATTAGGTATATGCCTGCAAGACGCACTATATAGAACTTATTTCAACACTTGGCACCACAAGGTTTACATGCCCACTATCCCTTCATCACAGGAGATATCCAATGGACAAATTCTATCTTTATATCATGCAAACTTATCCTTTATTTGCATGCTGTATTCTATCATTAAATCATGCAGACTTATCCTTTATTTGCATGGATGTTATCTTTAATATCCTTCATTCTTTTTTGCATGGATATTATAATTAATATACTTTATTTTTTTCTGCATGGATATCAATCTCATGTTTGACTCTTATTTCTGCAGTTCTTGTGGGATATGTTGGGCTCATTATAGTTTTGGTGTTGACGTCAATCATAGCTTGAGAAATGTCACCTGGATCAAGAAGATCAAATTTAGTGCCTTGGAATCCTTGCCTCCGTCTATTTTAATCCACTGGCAGATGATGTGATGCCATAGGGTCCAAAAAATTATTGTTATAATTGGGGATGACATGGGTCGAAGGTCTTTATTAATCCACAAGGGGTTAGTGCAAGGAGCTATGCTCCTCTTTCATTTTCTTAGCTGCACGTTTAAACATGTTCCATGTGCATCCTATCCTCAGCAAAACTCTTTGGATTTATTTTGTTGTTATATTCCTCTAAATGCATGTATAAGTGCAGGCTGCAAATCCTCGTTTCATTAGGTTTCTATATTAGCCACATATTGGGTCTATAAGTTTCTCTGAATAGCAGAAGCTTACTCCCTAAACAGGGCACAAGCCCCCGATGCTGGATTACCATTACTTTCTGGAATGTGGTAATTCAAATTACTATATATTGACTTGCTCACAATTGAGTGTCATTTGTTGAGTTGGGAATCAGTCTCTGAGAGATTTCTTGTGATGGCCAATAATCATTGCTTTGGATAAATATTGTGTGAGTTATGGAATGTCAAATTTGCTGTATGGAATCTGCTATAAATTCTGAATAAAATGGTGACCTTTTGTATAACAACAATATGACTGTACGAGTGACATATCTAATCCAAATCTGGCAGAAAGAACAGAGATATGTCTTATTATGGCTTTACCATACCTTTTTTTGGGGGGGAATCAAAATTATACAGAAGCAATCCCATATTTGTAGCTAGTCAAAATCACAAGTCAATGGACTTAGAGGCTCCAAATCCTGCACGAGAACAAATCTGGTTTCTCAGCATTGTGGAGGTGGGTTGGCAAGGTTTGGGTTGCTCCAAGCTTGGTCATGAGACTGAAACCAAAGGTTTACAAGACATGAACAATACATGCAAAGTAAAGTGAAAAAGTCTCCTTGTTCCTACATGGTGGGTCTTATTCACCTATTACTTTTATTAATATATTAAGTGTGAAAACACTGAATATATTTTTGATGGATTGTCAACTTTATATACAGGTTTGTCACATAAATGTCTAGCTACCTTAACCAAGATGTATTAAATTGGCTTAGTTTACCTATTATCTAATCACATGTTCCAGTTGGGGACCAAAGACTAGGCTGAAACCTAGGAACATTACACTGTGAAAAGTTAATTGCTACGAAGAATGCCAATAGGATGAAGCCAACTACCATCCAAGGACAAGAAGTTGCATTTATGCATGTTGAGGAGCATTAGTCGGTACAGATACTGCCGCATTCATAATAGAAACAAGGTACAGATAATACTAAAAAGGGACTATATCAATGTCTTTTATCTGAGGGCAAACAATTCGAGGATTTGCTTCACTAGCGGGATATGACATAGGCAAAGATTCCGCTCTTTTTCTGGTGCTGAGATTACGTGGAGGAGCTGTAGGTGCTGGGATGCCATCCTCCTCGAAAACAGGCTCTTTCAAGGAAGCAGTAAATAAATCAGCTTCTAAACCTGGTGTTACAAAGCCTTCACCCAACACAAGTGATTGAATTGTGGAGCATGCTGAAGAGGTGCCAACTATGGAGATTCCAGAGGAAAAGTGTGTTAAAATATAGGACAGAACTAGATAAAGGTGTAGTGATTTGCAGATTCAATGGCTTTTGGCCAACTACACTAGCATTGTTTCAATGGATTTATTCGAATTGGACAAATAATTGTGAGATCTCTCTTTGTTCCAAGGGCTTTTTTGTTGTTCATTTCTTTGAAAAGGAAGACTATAGGCGAGTATTAGTGGAAGGCCCTTGGTTCTGGGGGACTGTTGGATTTTACCTCACTCCTTGGTTTGAAGAGTTTGATCCAAGTACACATTCAGTCACCAAAATGCCTATTTGGGTTCGTCTACCAAATCTCCCTCTTCATCTTAGTAGTTGTTTTAGAGAGATAGGAAACTCTTTGGGCATCTTTATCAAAGCTGATTATGAGAGAGCAACAACGGGTTTATGCACTTATGCTCTTATTTGTGTCGAGATTGATCTCAGCAAGGGACTACGGGACAAAGTGTACATTAGATGCGGGAAATTTCAACATAGTGAGCAATTGGACTTTGAGAATACTGCATTCCAATGTCGTATTTGTAAGCTTGCATGACATCTACATGCTACTTGCCCTTAGGCATGAACATATCCTTCTAAAAATAAGAGAGCAAAACCTACATTCAAAAGGTGGAGTTGTTATGAGCAAGAGGAAGAGGAGGAAGAAGAGAAACAAACAAAAGTAAATCAGCAATCAACAGAACCAAAAAAGAATAAACTTGGAGAATCAAAAGTCCAAAGGGAGGATATTGGTCTTGCTACAGTGGACAGAGATGAAGATCATAATAAATCTACAAAGAACGTTTTGAAAGAGAATTCTTTAGGGGGGTTAAAGAGAGTTCATGAATCGGAGTCTTCAGATTCAGATAAGGAGCAACTGGCCTATACGACTTCAGAACTTATGACTACTATTCCACCTAAAGATAATCAGAATTTGGATATGCAGATGGGCTTGGTTGAGCCCTCTCAGGGGGTTTGGAAGGAGCCAAGAAAAAAGAAAGGTAAAAAGGGCAGATTTGAGGATTACATGGGACTCTGTTCTCATTAAAGTCCTATCTTTGGAGGTTGGGCATAAAGGTAATTTTATTTGGTGATGACCTCTCTTTGCTATGTTGTCCTTTCCACGATGTGGAGGGGTTTAATGTATTGTTTCGTTCCTTGGGTGTGTTTCTGTTGGGAGGCTCTCCCTTTTCTTTGATCTTTTTCCTTGGAATGCTGATTAGCATCTACAAATGTAATTTCTAATTTTAATTAATATGAAGTTACAATTTTTCCCTTGGAAAAAAAATACTAAAAAGGGACCAATGACAACTTTTAGGAGTCCGTTTGTTTAAGGTACAACTAATCCCTCAATATGAGCAATCAGAGTCCTGACTCTTTTGAAATACATATTGAAAGGCATAGGTATGATCTTCATCTTGATGATAGATCATGTAGCGTGATAAAAAAATGTTGATGTATTTAATAGTTTTTATCACAGGCATTTCCCAAACAAATAAGTTAAGAAGGTTATATACAGGGAATTCCCAAATGTGTTGAATGAGGGGCATATAGGCCAAAGCATAATCAACTACACTTGCGTCCCTTTTGAGGAAAACATGTATTTGTTAGAATGAGGAAATCAAGAGAGACCATTCTAAATAAACAAGCCACTCGACTCTACAATGGCAAACAAATTTCTCCCGCAAGCAATAATTGGACCATATTGTCTCCACTGTCTGAAATGCCCTCTTAAGGACAGATTATACAATTCTAGAAATTCACAGTAAATCCGTAGCCAAACAATTATTTTCTGATTTCTTTTTCAAACCCTAGAAGCTGAAAAATACAGACTTTTGAGGTGCCAAAGCAGGGCACACAAATATTATCTTATCCCTCAGCAATTATAGAAAAATTCGCAAATATTATAATCAAAGATTCCCACTTTTAGAAGAGATTTTATGACAAGTTTAGAGCTGGAAAATTAGGATTAAATACCCACTACTGTTTGCTGCTGCCATACATCACTTTCCGGCTTGAGAAAGCCTTAAACCCATTCACCACACCCTTAAATGGGGATCGCTGCCTCTACAAATGCTGCGCTGTCTTCCTCACTGTTCGCTGCCCCTTTTTGTGGTCCTTTTCCCACTCGCCCAGTTCCTCTATGAGTTCGCCACCCTTGACAGCTCCTCCATCTTGTTGCTGAATCCAATGGTGTCCAACACCTCTAAACACCTGTAGTTATCCAATACAACCCTTGAATTAGGGCTGTCCAACTGATTAGTAAGGGTTTCCGTTCTTACTAGTTCTCTGATGAAGTTTCCATCCTCAAAGGTCTGAAGCTTTGCATTTTTGTGCTAAACTTTTGCTCTTTATTATTCAAATCAATTTTTCCATCTCTTTGCCAATGACTTTTTCTTTCTTTTATATCCTTCCTCTTAAAAGTGGCGCTCAACTTGGAGGGAGGGTTAGTGTAATTTAAATGAGATCATACATCTTTCTCATTAAAGGTTAAGTTAACCCATGCTCAACAAGTCACTTTTAAGTCATAATTAGAAAAGATATATCAAAAAGTATCTTTTATAACTTAAAAATAGAACCAAAGTTTTCCCTTTGATTTTACTTTCCCTTAGTCGACAAGAAACATTTAGGAATTCGGTTAAGAGTCTTTTCCTATTCTATGTCCAAAAGGGGGACATGACAATCCTCCCTACCCAAAATTGCTTGTCCTCAAGCAATTGCAACATTCAAGGGGCTGCCCCAACCATTGGCCTCACATAGAATCCATCTTTAGCCACTTCCCATAGAAAGAAAACCTCATTTTGAAGCCCTTCATTGCTATCCCTGTGAAAAGACCGCTGTCTGTAAGTGCTGGAAGTGTTGTGACAGCAATGAATTGCTATCCCTCTCGCCAACAAAATGCTGCCCCAAGTGTATCCCACTGTAGGAAACTCATCACAGCTACTATTATTTTGCATATCATGTCCCAAACCTCTCAAAACATAACCGCCAAGGACTGCAAACTCTCAACTTGAAGCCATAATCAATTGACTTCTTATCAAGGAGGAAGATATTCCATAAACACAACTGTTCCTGCTGTTATAAAGGCTGTAATGGTGATGTACAGCCTTGCCATTGCTCCAAGTTGCAAACTTATTCAGTACCAAGTTGGCCTCCAATGAACCCCTTATGTCACTACTCTTAAAGCAAGTCAACATGCATGCAAACATTATGTCCAGAGAGCTAGGGCTGCCAACAAAATCAAAACTGATTTCGATCATAAGGCTGAACCTTATGAAGGTTTCCCATTGAATATAGGCCATGGAGTGTGGGCTTCCATGGTATGCATTCCAAACCCTCTTAGGGCCCCTCTTGTGCCGTGCCATTCTTTTTACCCAGCAAATTTATGGCTTCCAATCTTTCAAACAACAAATAATCCTGAATTCACTTGGAAACATACCTTGTGAAGAGAAATCATGGAGATGCGAGCACCCTTGCATTGGTGTCCTTATGGGTGGCACATGCTGCTTCTCTTGCTGCCCCCTTTCATCATTATTAAGCATGGATGGAACACAATTTGAGCCTAACAAGGACTTGGAATTTATCAATGAAATAGAGCTGTACCTTATTTGTGACCTCCAACCTCTTGTCATACAAGAAGTGTCCCAACCTGATGCATCTTCAGAACTTGCTTTGGGCTGTAGGATGCCCAAAAAATCAGAATTCTTGCCCTCATGAAGCGGCTGTGTTTGCATTGCCCACTCTAGTGAAAGAAATCAGACCCTGTATGTGCCCTTCCCTTACTAATCTTGGGCTGTAGTAAGCTCATGATTTCGAAGTTTATGCCCTCAATAGGCGGCTGTGTTTGACTTGTTAACTCAGAAATTTTTGAGCAAAAGAAATCAGACTTGCATATGCATTTCCAGAATCCGTGTAGGGCTGTAACATGCCAACATTTTTATAGTTTTCTGAGCAAAAAAAAATCAGACTTTGCATATGTATTTCCAGAATTCATGTAGCGCTGTGACATGCCAAATTTTTTATAGTTTTCTGAGTGTGTGACCAGCTGAATTTGCAACCCTCTTTCTACCCCTTCACCTTCATCATTTTCAGAATTCACTGAGTTCTTCAAACAGAAAGTTGGGTGGTTTCTACCACGCCCAAATGGCTGCCCATGCATGGAAATCACAGCACTCTTTGCCCCTCTCATGGCCATTGCAACCAGCTCCACTATAGGTCCTTGCAACCAGCTCCACGATAGGTCCTACACATGAAGCAAACATGTTAGTGAAAACAATAGTGTTTAACAATACTTTTCCACTCACTTCATCATGCCTTATGAACATGATACAGACTTCATTTTTGTGTCTTAGCTTTTTCTTATCATGGCTGTAGTATGCCTTTTTCCTCCTAGTGGTTGGAATCTACTAATACACACTTAGACCATCCCCATGGTGTTGAGGTGTGAGAAGCACACCTTCTTAGGGCCCCTACTCATCATGATGACAAGAAACCTTAAGGGAAACAAACTGAGAATGATAAAAACAACAATCACTATGATCTTGGGACCATGATAACCCTTGTTTATTCCCTTCTTTATGTTGGCCCAACTTGTGTTCTTTGTCTCACAACATTACATGATAGAAATATTACGCTTGTGGGACTCACCTGGAACACATATCCACGATGGATACTTGTCATACTCATTCCTTGAATTTACTTGGAAGAATTTTCTTCCCCATTGAGTGCCCTTCACCTCAATGTTAGTGATAGTGCAAATTTTGCAACCAAGATAATGATAGGACCAAGCATGAGGAGAAATCAATGAGCACTTACCAAGATGACAACTCAATTGCTTACCCATATACAAATCTGATTTTCCTTTTTCTAAATGCAAAATGAAATCTTCATTCTTTCTATTTGGCATTACTCCTTTAAAGAACAACATTGCCTTGTTCAATCTTGTTAGGACTTGTGCTTCCTTTCCAAGTGTTAATTGTTTCTTCCAAGCTTCCTTTTGAAATCTAAATTTAGACAAAGAGAATGGTTTATGATAAGAAAAAATGCAATTTGTTTTTGTCATGACATAACTTTCCACTATGGTTTCCGTATCCATCTCCAAGCTTCCTTCTTGATCTTTTTATTGCTCATGAAGTTGTTGAACAACTTCTCCTTGATTCACCTTTGGAAGTTTTGATTTTTCTGTTACTTTCACCTTAGTGTCTACTATTTGCAACCCCATTGGTTGCCCCATAGCTTGTTGGAAAGCCTCACTAGATTGCCCTTGAATTTTTGGTTCTTGTGGCTCAGAAAATTCAATCATTGGCTGCTCTTTATTTAGCTGAAAGAACTCTTCTTGCTGGTCCAAAATTTCTGATTTTTCTTCTTCTACATGCTCCACTTTATATGCTGGTTTAAAAATTTCAGCAAGTGGAAGATCATCATATGAAGCTTGTGAGGCCCCTCCCTCATGTGCATACTTCCCAACAAGACCTTCCTGGGATTCCTCTTCTTTCAGGGATGCATTTTTGGGTTCTTGCTCCTTGATCTCCTCCTTAGCAATCTTTTGAGGTTTTGGTTTCAACTGCTCTTCTTCCTTCTTTAATTTTCTACTTCTATCTTTGTTGAGCATCTCCAAGAACTCTTCAAAGGTAACGTCAAATTCTTCGACATATGTGGGTAACTCACTCACATGATTTTGTATGATGTCTTTCTTTTCTTCTTAGATTATATCTCCTTAAATCATAGAACTCTCAGAGTGTCAACATGGCTTGAGTTTTTAGACAAAGCTTGTAATAATCTTCACAGGAGGCCTGATAATCAAGTCTGATTTGTTGTTGTCTCTCTTTTTCCTTTATGAATCTCATGATATTTTGTCAGATTCACAAGTTGGAAAAAATAAATGCTCTGACTCATACCCTTGCAGGTTGGCAAGATCTGGAATCCCCTCAGGTTGCCAAAATATTGCCTCTGATACCACTGAAATGTCCTCTTAAGGACAAATTATACAATTCTAGAAATTCACAGTAAAACCCTAGCCAGACAATTATTTTCTTCTTTCTTCTTCAAACCCTAGAAATTGAAAAATACAGACTTTTGAGGGCCCAAAGTAAGGCACAAAAATATTATCTTATCCCTTAGCAATTATAGAAAAAATAGCAAATATTATAATCAAAGATTCCCACATTTGGAATGGATTTTATGACAAGTTTAGAGCTGGAAAACTAGGATTAGATACCCACTACTGTTTGCTGCTGCCATACATCACTTTCAAGCTTGAGAAAGCCTCAAACCCATTTGCCACACCCTTAAGTGGGGATCATTGCTGCCTCTACAAATGCTGCACTGTCTTCCCTCACTGTTCGTTGCCCTTTTGTGGGGTCCTTTTCCCGCTCGCCCAGCTCCTCTATGAGTTCGCCACCCTTGATAGCTCCTCTACCTTGTTGCTGAATCCAATGGTGTCCAAAAAACACCTCTAAACACTTGTAGTTATCCAATACAACCCCTGAATTAGCGCTGCCCAATTGATTAGTAAGGGTTTTCGTCCTTACTAGTTCTTCGATGAGGGTTTCTGTTCGCAAAGGTCTGAAGCTTTGCGTTTTCGTGCTAAACTTCTTCTCTTTATTATTCAAATCAATTTTTCCATCTCTTTGCCAATGACTTTTTCTTTCTTTTATATCCTTCCTCTTAAAAGTGGCACTCAACTTGGAGGGAGGGTTAGTGTAGTTTAAAAGAGGTTATGCCTTTTTCTCATTAAGAGTTAAGTTAACCCATGCTCAACAAGTCACTTTTAAGTCATAATTAGAAAAGATATATCAAAAAGTATCTTTTATAACTTAAAAATAGAACCGAAGTTTTCCCTTTGATTTTACCTTTTCTTAGCCGACGAGAAACATCTAGGAATCCGGCTAAGGGTCTTTTCCTGTTCTATGTCCAAAAGGGGGACATGACACTATCTAATATGGGTATTATTGTCACCCAACAAAATTACATCCCCCACAACAATGCTATAGATAAAGATCCAGGAAGGGATCACCATCAGGATGCACCTATTTAGTTATAGGAGGAGGAAAGTAAGTGCCATGCACATCCTAGAAAGGGGCCTCCCTCCTGATCTGGAACCAATTATCTCTAGAATGTTCATCGGATGCCATCATGGTGGAACATAGACCTTAAGCTATTTTGGATGATGATATAAGCTAGAACATCTGGGATGCGGCCAGAAATGCTTGATAGTAGCATCTGCATATGATAGTGTGTATGAAACCGACGATGTTTCCTTCCCAGATCAGCTGCCCAATACAAGTGTATCAAATTTCACAAGCCCTTCTCAACATGTGTTTGCTGGATCAAATTTGCAAATAATAATCACTTTAACAAGCAAATATGACTGAAAAATACATAATGTTTTTAACTTTATAATGACTAAGCCTGATGGAGAAGCTAATGGAAATATGTATTGGTGTATATGAATAAGCAAGGTTGGTCAATTGGAACTAGAGTATGATATTGGTAAGAAACAACAAGGATTGGAGTGCCTATAAATGGACAACTAAAAAAACAATAAAGAAGTTAAAAAGGTCCAAAAAGTACAAGAACATTTAAGCGTATCAAATGATCTTTCAGTCCTTAAGGTCTCTTTGAGTCTCCTGGGGGTGGGGGAAGGCAGCGCAGCTCAATTACTTCACATTTAGACCCTTCAACTAAATGGTTAAAGTGGCTTTTTGATTGCATTATGTGGGTCAATCATGTTATTGTTCTAATTAGGCTTAAAAGTGGATGCTTCCTCATTTTGTCTATTTTCTGCTTGTCAAAGGTGGCTCTTTCATTCTGATTAGGCCCACAAAGTTGGTCAATTGGAACCAGAGTATGATATTGGCAAGAAATAAGAAGGATTGGAGTTCCTATAAATGGACAAATCAAAAAACAATAAAGAAGTTAAAAAGGTCCGAAAAGTACAAGAACATTTAAGCGTATCAAATGACTTTTCAGTCCTTAAGGTCTCTTTGATTCTCCTTGGGGTGGGGGAAGGCAGCGCAGCTCAATTACTTCACATTTAGACCCTTCAACTAAATGGTTAGAGTGGCTTTTTGATTGCATTATGTGGGTCAACCATGTTATTGTTCTAATTAGGCTTAAAAGTGGATGCTTCCTCATTTTGTCTATTTTCTGCTTGTCAAAGGTGGCTCTTTCATTCTGATTAGGCCAACAAAGTTGGTCAATTGGAACTAGAGTATGATATTGGCAAGAAATAATAAGGATTGGAGTGCCTATAAATGGACAAATCAAAAAACAATAAAGAAGTTAAAAAGGTCCGAAAAGTACAAGAACATTTAAGCGTATCAAATGACTTTTCAGTCCTTCAGGTCTCTTTGATTCTCCTTGGGGTGGGGGAAGGCAGCGCAGCTCAATTACTTCACATTTAGACCTTTCAACTAAATGGTTAGAGTGGCTTTTTGATTGCATTATGTGGGTCAACCATGTTATTGTTCTAATTAGGCTTAAAAGTGGGTGCTTCCTCATTTTGTCTATTTTCTGCTTGTCAAAGGTGGCTCTTTCATTCTGATTAGGCCCACAAAGTTGGTCAATTGGAACTAGAGTATGATATTGGCAAGAAATAATAAGGATTGGAGTGCCTATAAATGGACAACTCAAAAAACAACAAAGAATTTAAAAAGGTCCAAAAAGTACAAGAACATTTAAGTGTATCAAATGACCTTTCAGTCCTTAAGGTCTCTTTGATTCTCCTGGGGGTGGGGGAAGGCAGCGCAGCTCAATTACTTCACATTTAGAACCTTCAACTAAATGTTTAAAGTGGCTTTTTGATTGCATTATGTGGGTCAACCATGTTATTGTTCCAATTAGGCTTAAAAGTGGATGCTTCCTCATTTTGTCTATTTTCTGCTTGTCAAAGGTGGCTCTTTCATTCTGTTTAGGCCCACAAAGTGGGTTTCTTGTTAGGTACAAGCTCTTTTTCCTCAGCCCATTCTTAACATGATCTAATTGATTGCAATGCCTGCGGTATAAGTATTCAAGGAGAGTTATTTCTTAATATTTGAGTCTGTAACATGGAAGGACTGAACTAAATCTCTTTCCCTTTTCATTTTATTTGATCTATTTGTGCTTGGAACAAACTATTGACGGTACTCTTCCCAATTCAATGCACATCTCCATGCATGTTGTTATAATCCTTTTCCTGAAGTAGTGGTGTAGGAAGATGTGCTGATTTTTATTGTACTCATATTGAGCTTATTTTACTAGGCTGCTGAAAGTTTGATTATTTTATTTTCTGGGAGCAAGCAGGACACTTATTTGATTAACATTAGCAAGAATGGTAAATAACCACCCACAATTATGTTGATGCTTATGTTCTAATGGTTCAATAGCATGCACTTGGATGGTTCACAGATATTTTCTTGTTTTGTACCTGTGTTAGACAGCATAAATCATCCAACACAAATATATGGCTTTCTTCTGGATACCTTCTCTGTAATAAACATCCTGAAGGTTGACACTAGAAAGTACATTCATGTTTGAAAAGTTTTAATTGCTATTATTTTTGTTTCTAATATAGCATCTGTTTTGATTTGTTTCCTCTCAGGTTTCTCAGAGGTTAGTGCAATTAGATGTTGTTACAGAGCAATTATCTCATAAAGTAATGGAACACCATGAAGAATTAGGTAAGCACACTCTAAATTTAAAGCATTATTACTTAATAACGAGCTTTGGGAACTAGTTATTTCAGTCTCTAAGATCATCTTCAGGCATGCTTATCTCTAGGAATTGGTTTGCTGATTGCAAAGATACGAACTTTACTAATTCATTAGAAATTATAGAATTATATTTAGAGCTTTAGACATGATTTTAGTAGCATGTCATTGTAGCTATCTGTATCAGATTATGAGTTATAGTTTTGGTTATTGACATCCCATCTGTACCTACACAATGACAAGATACAAGGCCAATACTTATAATACCCGCACCTAGGCATACAAGAAACTTACCATGTAATATTCTTACGAGCAACTTAACTGGTGGCTTCGAACCTCTGTGATTGTATTTGCCTGTGGAGGATAGACGATGGAATGTAGAACATGAAAGGAGAACCTGCATTACAAGTTTTTATGTTCTGCCGTTGAATAATGATCAATGGTGAATGATCAGCCCCACTTCATTTTCACTTATAATTCTTTCATTCACCATGCATGAAGGGTTACTTCAATTGATATTTTAGCCTTAATGATCTTGAAGGGACCTGGGACACCAAGTACTTAGACCTCATTTGTGCCGAGAGGCACATTTTACACCCTACACCAACTTGGACTTTTGGCGTGTGTGGGTGGATACGAGGGGAACATTGAAGGCCAATTGTTTTTTATAGATATGTAATTATTAATATTAAAATAAAAAAGAAAACCTTTCCAAGAAGGTAGCATGTTCAGTCCTTAACATGCATTTAGCATCCCAAAGACTCGAGGTGGCAATAAGTGTAAGAGTGTAGTGATCGACACTTAAGTGTCTTTTGGACACCTTTCAACATATCAGTGTTGAAGTGTGTAAACGTTATTAATCTAATAACGTAAATATTGTTATAACAATATTATGTTAATAGCTTTTGGGTTAGTTTTATATAGGTTAGTAGTTACATGAATATATTGTTGGTAACAATATATTCGTATATAGTGTTTTGAGTTATAATAGAGGGAGATTTGGGGATTTCGGTGGAGATTGTATCTCCCCAATTATAGGAATGATTTTCCTATATAATATGTACCCCTGTATGGTATTCGTGTGCAACATAAATAATATAGAGTGAAAGATTATTATTATTCTCTCTATTAATGGTCTGAGTATTTCTCTGATTATTTTCTGTTTAGCTTGTATAAACTCTATACAAATAAAAACCAAATCTATTATCTGGTATCAGAGCAGGCAATCCCTGTGATGGAAAAATAAATGACTTGGAGGGGCAATTGCTTCATTTTCTATTGTCCCGAATTATGTTCTCCATTTTTTTTAGAATTTGTGTTGAATAGTTTGTTGAAGGCGTTTTTTTTTTTTAGTGATTGGAATTGTGTACTCTTAGAAGAATTCTGGTGGAAGTAGCAATTGGTTTATTGCTTTTATAGTTGCGCAAGACGTCTTCTCTATCTGCTATCCATTACCAACCCGCAGTCTCCCCTACGGCATTTTGTCACAATTGATTAATATTTGTTCAAAATGCAAGTTGATTTTGAAGGAGATTTGACGTCTCCTATTTCCTGACAGCTTTATAATAGCTATGTTCTAATAATAGCGTTGAGACCTACCTGCCGTCATATTGAGGATCTGCTAATTGAGTATTTGCGTTGGAATTCCACATTGACAACGAAGATCTTTGGAACAACCCTCTCGAGCACATGCAAACTTGAATGCATGGAAAATTTTCACTCTCAACATGAGTTCGGCGATAGAAGACTGCGAACTTTTGATCCACGCATTGGCGTTCATTGCTAGTATTGGTGCAATCAGATTTCTGCATAGGAGGTGAAAATTACCAGAGTTGGCATCGATTTTCCAATTTCCACATGGTCGCCTTTCAAGTCTCGACCCTTGGACGTGCTCAGTAATGTTCTTCAACACCCGTTGCAATGTATGTCAATCAAATACAATTGTGCTTTGATCTTCTCTGGAGAATTTTTGTCCATGCACTAGTTACAAAGGCATAGCAACACGTGGAGCCCAACCTTTTAACTCGTGTAAACAGCTCGTTATATTCTCTTTTTTCGTGTTATATCAAAGTCAACATTTGCATTTAGTTATATGGTTTAATTCCTTAGTAAACATTAAGTTTGGTTTTGTTTAATGTCACGTTTTGTAAAAAAATATAAAGTGTCGAGTAGTTAGTGTCAATTCAATTAGAAAAGTCTCTAGTCATTTTTTATTGTATTTTATATGGATTTTAAGTCTTTATTTGTCAATGTCCGTAAAAGTCATTTTAGATATAGGTTTGTTAAAAATTAATAAGAGTCTGTCTAGTTTTTCCTCTAATGTTATAAATTGTCAAAAACTCAAAATTGTTAGAGGTTTTATGTCAAAATTGAAATAAAATAGTTTATAGTGGATTTTAAGAGTTAAAGTCGTTTAGGCTTAGAGTCATTGTCATTTAGTCATATTGTCAAAATAAAAAATGAGGAAATAGTCAAAATCGTAATGGATGCACTTTCGGTGGAAATCGACTTCTTCCAAAATATGTAAAATCAAAACATTAAAATTCGAAAGAATTTTGAAGTTGGATATGAGGCTGACACCGAGTAGGAGGATGTCAAACAACGAAAACGTCAACGTTTGACTGCACGAGAGTACATCAAGCACTTACAGAGAAAGTAAGTTGCTCCCTACATTGGAGGAAAGAGGAAATGGAGGTTGGAGGTTTCATAGCCTCTCGTTAGCTCCCCTTGTAAAACCATTGTTTTGTGGTTTTTGGTTAGCCACTTGTAAAACCATTATCGTTTTGTGGTTCGCCACTTGTAAAACCATTGTTGTTGGTTGTTGGTTAGCCATCCGTAAAACCATCAGGTATTGTTGTTTTTGGTTGTTGGTCAACAATTTGTAAAACCATCGTGTAAGGTTTGTGATTGTCCTCTGAAAATCACTGAATCACGAGTACAAATGCAGATATGAGAGTTTTTTTTTCCCATGTTCACATTAAGGGGGTGTAGATAGGATTAATAATGTTCTCAAGGGAGTGAATGTTGAGGTGTGTAAACATTATTAATGTAATAACGTAAATATTGTTGTTATAACAATATTACATTAATAGCTTTCGGGTTACTTTTATATAGGTTAGTAGTTACACAAATATATTGTTGTATATTAGTATATAGTGTTTGAGTTATAATAGGGAGATTTGGAGATTTTGGTGGAGATTGTATCTCCCCAATTATAGGAATGATTTTCCTATATAATATGTACTCCTGTATGGTTTTCGTGTGCAGCAGAAATAATATAGAGTGAAAGATTATTATTATTCTCTGTATTAATAGTCTGAGTATTTCTCTGATTATTTTCTGTTTAGCTTGTATAAACTCTGTACAAATAAAAACCAGATCTATTAATCAAATCCATGTTAAGATGGGCCTGTACTAGTTTGTAAATATTTATATTAATATTTCATAAAGGTTATAAATCTCCTGAATGATTTCTAGCTTTCCAAATGCATCAACATCACAAACTGTTATTAACTGCATTGACATCTCCATACCATAAGATGTCAACATAAGAATTATTCTTTTGCTCTTTGTTTCTCAAAAAAATATAATCTTCTGCCTACTATTATTTGAGCTGATTTAGGGAAAATTCTGAGATAATATTGGCACATTTGAACGACATTGATGCTTATAATATTTCATAAAACTTGCCTGCTCTTTTTATACAATTTTTTTGATTTAGAAGACCATAAAAACTGTAAAATTAGGCTTCCTGGCTAAAGAGGTGACGATTATATGCTGGAATATCATGATGTCTTATGGGAAACATTCATAGTTTTGGAAAAATGTGATTGCACTTTAGTTATGGTTCATGTCTAAACATAATGATAGATGTACAATGTGTAGAATTTGTTCATCGTGTCGTTACTTGATTCGTACTTGAGTCTGTCTTATTCCAAGTAGAATTGTTGAATGGTTTGCATGATTTCTGATTCATGTCATTTAGTGGTATTGAATTAATTTGGAATAAATCCCAGATACGAGGAATGAACCAATTGATAGGGTGCAAATGTGACGTTCTTTATTATGGTTTCTAGGACCCCAAGGTTATATATTTAGTGGCTTAAATGATGGATTATATGAAAATGCATTCATGATTTGCAGTTTCAGTGCTTAAAATAGATAATTACTGTTGGTTGAGTTGATTTTTTTTTTTGAAATTAGGTCATAGGTGACCTAACTTGAATCTTAATTATTTTGAATGATGATAATGTGTTAAGAGTTGTAAAAATCATCTTATCAGGCTCATTGAGTTGCCAATATAATGGTACTACTATGGGGAATGGTGTCAACATAGTAGGCCATTAGTGTTTATTCTCCCTACAGGTTATTAGGAGTAAGTGTAAAAATAGAGGGCTTTGCCCCCATTTGTATCCACTCAATGAAATGTCGTATCATTCATTTTTTTTCGATTCTATATATATTTTTTGATTAAGGGTAAGTATCTCTGTGGTTAAAGTCCAAGTCCACGTACAACTAGGCAAAGGCCGCTAACCAAAGAAATTTGGGCCAAACCCTGTGTGTCTTTGGAGATACTTGAACCCAAATCTTGTCTATAACAGCAAGGCCACCGACCAATTGAGCTACCAACCATTTGACTTCTTCGATTCTATAGAGCATATTGTGTTCTGGTATGCCTTAGGGGCATCCACCAATGTCTTGGTGTTCTTGTGTGTGAGTGATCTATTGAAGGTGTGGTTTTTCTTTTTTGTTGATCATCAGATCTTGCATTTAACTCTCACATGGTATTAGAGCCTAGGGTCTAACAATCTTTAGGTGTTGGTCCTTTGCAACCACTTGGTGTGCGGAGGCTGTTAGGTTTGATCCAAATAAAGGTTGTAGTTAATAAATAAAATGGGGCACGCTTCTATTTGAGACACCAACATATATTTGGTAGCATGTTGTTAGGTGGTTGCACTAGTATTACAACCACTAGGTTATTTGAAGTGTTAGAAGGATCTCATAGTTATTCTATTTACCTGATTATAAATAAAGGCTCTATTGCAATGTGAAAATGTAACCATTCTAAAAATCAATAAGGTTGCAATTTCTATTCATAATTTTTTGTTTTATCAGTTGTATCGGAGCTTTATTCAAGAGCCTATGAGCCATTTTCATTTCCATCTTGAAAACAACTTTGGATACCTGGTCATATTTTGAACATATCTTTTGACTGAGAACTCCATTTGTAGTGCAATGTTTTTGTTGGGAAGATGAAAATGAGATCGTCAAAATGATATGCTATAGTATGGGGTTTTGAGAAACATACAAGGGTCTAAAATAGCTTGAAATCAAGCTAGGTGAGAGGCAATCTCCAACAATTTTTGAAGCTCGATATGTGGGGTATGCAAATTTAAATTATTTATTTTGGATTCTAAGAGAAAAAAACAAGTAATGTAAACTTTTCAGTTTATGGTTTCATATTCTTGCATAAGGGAGTTGGAGAGGTAAATTTTGTAAGCCTCTGCACACTTAGAACTCTTAGGTTCTAATCCCACAATCTATTTTCTGGATATTAGTTTGGGAAGTAGTTGAAAGTAAAATTTAAAATTGATATTGGAGATATAAGAAGAAAATCTTTTCTTTGATATTTAACGGAGTGGTAAAGTTTTGTAAAAAGGGTCTACTTAAGGGTAAAGGCCACATCCTGCTAGAACACTTCTGTTTTTGTGATTGTTTCTATTTCTGAATTTATTATAGCTAAGATAATTAGTTTTATCTCAGGTAGAGGAAAACTCACGTTAAACAGTTACAAAAATGGAGTCGAAATATGGATACCTTTATTTTCAATAATCTTTGGACGATGATTGAAAACAAATCCACATCACCTATTGAATACCCTTCCAAGAAAATTTCATCCAATGATAGAAAGAAACCTGCCACACATTATACTGGAGATTCTTTTGTTCAAGAAGTATGTTTGTTTGGTTTAAACTTTTGGTCCAGGTGGACAGGATCATGACAATGTCTTCTGAAGGACTTGTAAAAATCCATTTGGAATATGCTACTAGCTCAAAGATAGAGATGATGATTTAGTGGCAGGTTTGCCTCTAAGTTTTGGCTTTGTTGGTTTTGTTCCAGTTTTTGCCAGGTGATAATTTCTTTGTTGCTTCAGTTTGAGATTGACATGATGTGGAGCAGGTCGGTGATGTGGATTGGCGTGGACTTCCCATGTGTCGCCTAACAGGGGGAAGGTGTTATGGATCAGCCTTCAAGATGTTGGTACTGATGGTCCTTCATGGAATTGTACTAATCAGGTGCTTTTGTACAGGTTTGACAGTGGTGTTGTAGGCAGTGGTCAAGATAATTGGAGCATGCCATAGGTGTTCTACACTACATGTACAGGTTTAGAGGAGGCAGCAGTGATTGTTGTGGTTGGAGCATTCCATATATATTCCATACTACGAGTACAGGTATATGGATCAGAGGATGATGATGTGTGATGAACACTCGTTATCATGTTCGTCTCTGGGAGTGTCAAGTGGCTGCATGATTGTAGTGGACACAAGCCATGGGATGTTAGGTAGTGTCGGTAGGCTGCATGATTGTAGTAGACACAAGGCGCAAGAGGCCAGGTTGTGAGGGAAGCAATAAACGTGTCAACACAAGTCAATTAGAGTACAAGATACAATTTTCAGGTTGCAATGTCTTCATGAAGCAACGGTTTTTCTCCAACATACATCTTTTGGCTTGTTTTGGATAAAGGGGGGTTTGTTAGGTTTGATCCAAATAATGGTTGTAGTTAATTGGGCTTAAAATGGGGCATGCATCTTGTACTCGGCTTAAAATGAGTCATGCATATTGTAGTGGGTCTAAAATGAGGCTTCTACAATACAATAATTCTCTAAATAGGTAAAATGTAGAATACCATTCTAAATCCAACATATACAAGACGCCGGTTCACAAAGCGATCCAGGGCTATAGACAAAGGCCGTGTGCAAAGGAGGTTGTAATGGATCTATAAGGGGAACTTACACATACATATAATGGGTGTAACACTTTGTGGGAGATGGTTGTAGGTAAGTCAAGATGGATAACGAAAACATTAAATAGACCAAAGTTGGGGACTTCAAAGACTTGGTAAACCTCATAGGTGTAGCTCATATTTTTGAAACCTTCAAGGCATTTTATGCTATCTTATCTTCCTTGGTGTAAGCTCCTCTTAGCTCGAAATCCTCTTCTTTTTCCCAAGGTGGATTCATGTGGCCAACAGAGCAAATTGTTTGTGTGTATCATGAGAAATGGCAAAAGGGGACCGTATAAATACATGTCAAATCCCTAAAAGTCAAAACTTAGTTTTAGTTGACGTTATCGACCTAGCTGATGACATACAAATAATTACACATAAAACATTGACTGATGATGTTGGCCAAAACAATGTTGCTATCATCAGTAGGGCTGATGACGTCGGTTATGCGCAGGCAATGAAAAAAAAAAGGTTAGAGGAAGGATAAGGAAACCAAGGAGGACAAATATATTGGTGTGATGGTGATATGAAGTAGTAGGAAGGATAGTTCATGACATGTCTCTTACAACGTGCTACGAAAGGCCCACCCTGATCCCTGTGTATGTGTAAACATACACTCGGGGAGATTCATATGCCAACAAGTCGCGGACAAGAAAAGTTTTAGTAAAGTAAAAATAATGTGCATACACCTCTCTTTGAGACACCCCGTAATTATTTTTTAGCATGTTAGGTGGTTGCATTAATATTACCACCTGTAGAGTATTTTATGAGTTAGAAGGAACTCGTGGTTGTTCTATTTGCCTAATTATAAATACAGGGTTTATTACAATTTGAAAATGTAACCATTTTAAAAATCAATAAGGTTGCCATTTTTATGTTGGAATATTGTCATTGATGTCAAATGGAACTATTGCCGGAAGCGAACGGAATTGATTGCTAGAATTGAACGGAAATGTCGACGGAAGTGAACGGAATTGTTGCCGGAAATGAACGGAATTGTTGACGGAAGTGAACAGAAATGTCGACGGAAGTGAACGGAATTGTTGCTGGAAGTGAATGGAAATGTCGACGGAAGTGAACGGAATTGTCGACGGATTTGTCAACCTTGGCCGACCTATTGGGAGGAGTTGTAACCGTCGAAAGGACCTTTTCACTTGAAGAGTCACGACCTTAATTTGTGGCTTTTTGTGGGTTATAAATAAGTGCATAACGAATGGCAAAAGAGTAGATTCGAAAGTGGAAGCTATATAAAAGAAGAGCAGAATTTTTAAAGGCAAATTTTTGTGAGAATATTAAAAAGAAAAAATCAGCAAGTATAAGGAAGAGTATAACAACGAAAACACTCAAGTGTAGATCGAATCTAAAGGAGATAAAGCAAGTGTTCTATCATCCATTGTTTTGACAACAAATTTGAGATAGAAGAGTGATTTTTTCTGAGAATGTTGGTGCCTTCGTTTTGAAGAGATTGGTGTCTCTTGCTGAGTTGGTGCTCGGTAAAAGGGGTTGGTGCTCCTGTAGGTTGGTGCCTACAAAATTGTTTTTGGGGTTGGTGCTCCAGTAGGTTGGTGCCTACGAATATTTATATTAAGAGAATTTCTCTGTGGTTTTCTCCCGAAAGGGTTTCCACACAAATCTGTGTCTATTTGCATTGTGTGGTTTTGCATTGTATTCTTTGATTGCTTTGAATATATTAATTGCGAAGTAATTTGAGGTTTTGGATTTAAGATTAATAGTCGAAAGCGAAAAAATATCTTATACTGATTCACCCCCCCCTCTTAGTATAAGCTTGTGCTTAACATTTTATTCTTATGCTTTTGTTTCATCAGAGGTGTGGCAGTGACACAAGGTGTTTGATCGTATTTTGGCATTTTGTAGGGATTACTTTTCTAAAGAGGAGAAGCGATTCAAGGAAGCTTGTGGTGCAAAGGACATTTTTTGGGTGCTAGATGTTGGATTATTCCCAATTTTTGAGGCAGGGAGTGCTTATTTTATAGATCTGATCACATATACACTTTTTTTCAGGTTCTGCCATTTAGGGTCTGAAATGGTCAAGTTAAATATGATGTCCATTTGATTGCCATTGGGCAGATTTGTGATTTAATCCTTTGGTGGTCATAACTTTGTCATACAACTTTCGTTTGACTTCATTTTTGAAGCATAGAAATGTATGTAGAGATCTACCAATTGATGTTGTTATGTTGGAATTTGTACACTTCTAACATGTCCTTGATATATCGAAAACATGGAGCTTATTTTGGGTGTGCCTATGATTATACAAAAGTTTAGGGTTTGCAAATCACTGATGGAGGTGGCCTTGATGGGGGTAGGAGCTTTTGGCTTTCATTGGTGAAGGATTTTCTATTTTGTTTGATGAATGGGTAGCCTTGTAATCATGGACCATCTCATAGGATCAACATTGTTATGTTGACATCATTTTAGCTCCCTAGAGTTGGTTTGGGAGGATATTGGAAGTCACGAGTCCCAAAGTCAACTTCATTGTTCTATTGGATGTCATGTGTTTGAAGAGGACATGCTTCATTGTTTGTTCACAATCACTATGTTGGTTCAAGACTTCTTATGGCATTGCCGACTGTGGATAGGATCATGAATTGTTGGCTTAGTGATGATTTAAGGGATGTAAGGCTCATACCCATTTTGCGGTGTTCATGACAGATCGTGTGGATGGTAAGATCTGCTTTGCTTCAGTTTGTGGGCATGTATCAATAGATTGTGTTGGTTTTGTGAGTTGATGAACATGGCTAGGAGCATTCAATGGTCGTGTTGTAGGTTTGCTTATAGTTTACCTAAGCAGTTTGTCCATCATCATCAGTTATATGGATACCATGTTCTTAGTGCCTTGCTTCAGATTTTGGCACACATCTTTGGATTGCGTAGGTTTAGAGGTTCATGCACATGGCTAGGAGCATTTGGTGGTCGTCTTGGTGGTTGGGTCACAATTGGTGTTAGAATATTTAATATTAGATTGACACGGGAAATAAATGCACAATATGAAATATAACATTGTGCTTTATAAACATAAGTAATAAGTGCATATAATTAACCTTGTAATTAACGGCTAGTTGGTGTTCAGTTAGTCATCTCTCATATTTTAGGTATTTTCCCATTTCATTTCTGAAATGAATAAGAACAAGACAAAAAGCTTCTCTCCAGGTTTGAATTTTTCTTGTATCTTTGTTTTTCTATCATGGTATCGGAGCTGTAGCACTATGAGGATTCTGGGAAGATAAAGAGAGGTGTAGAAGAGAAATTATGATAGAGGAAAAATCTTCGTGAATTCCAATGCGTTTTGTGAGGTTTCAAGGTAAAATTATTAGGTTGTAATTGTGGCACTGTACTTGAGGATGTAATTGCATTAGATTTTATGGAATCGTAGTGTATGGACTATACGGATGAAATATTAAAAAATATTGATTTTTCAAAAATTCATTTTTTGAAGTTTTTTGCAGCTTTTAGTTTTTTGGGTTGTTGGCTCTATTTTCAAGGAATTTTAAGCAATTTTGGATTTGCAAATAAGCATTTAAATTCTGCATAAATTGGTCGAGTTCATTTCACATATATAATATTTTTTAATTGGAACTCGTCGATATATCCATTAATCATAGAAAGATATGATGCATAGATGGTTATAGAAAAACGTGGCGGGCTGGTATACATGGCTTGATCTCCATGCTGCTAAAGAAGCACAACTCAAAACAACAAAACCCTTGGCTAAGCATGACAACCTAGAAGGAAAATCACAAGTAAGAAAGTTAAGCATAGGTTTCAACATCAAATGGTAGTGGAGGTGGATTATCCTTAGGGGATTGAGCAACCCAAGAAGAGGGTTCAACCAAAGGCATAGTTACTAGGGGACGTGGGGGTACGGGTATTGATACGTGGATAGAGACGCCTTTCAAATCAGGGTATGCAAGTAAATGAATAAGGGTAAGGCTAAATTGTATGTAAATGTTGTCATAAAAAAAAGTGGGTACGGGGACTAGCACGAGGTCCTTGTCCCTATATTGGAGTTTCCTGGTAACTGTGATCAAAGGAGGATCAGGAACCACACACCCATCTTGAGTTGTCTCAAAAGGAGCCAAAGAAACTGTGATCCCCCAACCAGGAGGCAACGACACATAATACCCCACTGGCTCACCACCCTACATAGGTGAAGTCCACCGAGACAAGCCAAAGGAGGACGTTCTGCACAGTGGTGGACTCCAATACCCTCACTGAAGAGGGGAGGAGAAGCAGTTGTGGGAACAACTCTGCCAATGTTTGGGTGTCGATGGAGGAGTGCGATGCAAGGGCTGGTTAGGACGAATACGACTCATGGTGCAAGAAGCACTCCTCCAGTGGTTGAGGTGCTCCTACAGATGCTTAATTTCTAGAGCCACCTTTTGTGCTTGCGCTTGGAACTATAGAAAAGTCAAAGAAATAACAATCAATTTATGATTAATAGAGAATTGCATAGATATCTTGTCATTGTTGAAAATAGCTGAATTTCTAGATTTCCATAGCGGTACCATAATGATATCTTTGAGAAAATTCCACAAAAAGGCAATGTACGGAGGTCATTGAGCATTGTCCCTCCAAAATTTCACTTGCCGATTAAGCGGCTCTAGGTGATAAGGCTGAAATAGGCTATGAATCCACTGCCAGGTAATCTGGGATTTTGAACATGTCCAAAAAAAGTTCGTGAAGGTTTTAGATCAGGATTAGGCCGGGCAGTTGGGATTAGGAATCCCAATGTGCTTGAGACGCTCCGTAAGGGGAAGGCCTTGATAAACCAGACACCAGAGAAGATGAGCTAATTTGGGAAGGCAATATTGCAATTCCGCCTCCAATAATTCTACCAACCAAGTGGGTTTGCAGACCCATCTTATGAAGCATGACATCTAGCATCCATTCTTGAATATGCAAATTAGAAGGCATGTCTGTATTTGGCAGCTTATGCTTGGTTTCAATAAAATGCCATGGGATCCAATCACAAGAGGAAACCAAATCCCAAAAAGTGCAAATTCCTTTTCTAAAGAGTTGAAGAGCTTTTATGCCTAGCATATCAAATAAAGGGAGGTTGAATGGGTCATGACAGGGGACCACCATATATTGCGGTCATTAAAAGAGAGACTAGTTCCAAAACCATCACCAAACCACTTTAGAAAAGGTTTCATTGTTTCAAAATCTCTCCAGATGCCCTTAGCTACAAGACCCTTCTATCTTGATAGGGACAAAAGTCATTGAGTGTGAAATCCAATGTTTTTCCAACACTTCTTTCCATAAGGAGCACTTATAGAAATGCAGTGTCTTAGGAGAATTTTCCAAGCCTCATTCTCCTCAATCGGCCTTACAATCCAACTTAGGACAAAGAGTGGTGCTTTTTCTATTAATATCGAGAATGTCCATTCCTCCTTTGTCACACAGAGGAATCAAATGTCCCAACATACTTTGTGGAAACCTTGAGTTTGTTTAGCATTGGCCTAGAGAAAATCTCCAAGCACCTTTTCTAATTTTTTCATATAAGGCTTTTGAAGGAGCCCAACAAGAAAAATAATAGACATCAGTGGCTGCAAGAGACTTTTGAAGGAGTCCAACAAAAATAATAATAGACATGAGTGGTTGCAAGAATTTTAGTGCAGACCTAAAACTTGCTTGCAAGAGAAAGAGGCTTTATAATCCAATAAGTGATTTTTTCCCTCTCTTTTAATTACATACTGCCAGAGCACGGAGAGTAGTCATAAACAAACGG
This sequence comes from Torreya grandis, assembly GCA_037957365.1. NCBI lineage: Eukaryota > Viridiplantae > Streptophyta > Pinopsida > Cupressales > Taxaceae > Torreya > Torreya grandis. The sequence continues at coordinate 3,861,821 of JARHVA010000594.1, read as the reverse complement.
AATACAAATAAATTTGAAAGTCTCCTTGTTTTGGATCCGCTTCCTTTGATAATTTTGGAGCCACTCAGGCAAGGGCATCATGCTTTGTCTATAACACTACGTTTTAGCCCAGTGTAGGCTAGACCCAAAGAGGCTTTGCAAAAAATGTCAAGGTAGTGAAGCGTCTCTTTGAAGGAGGCTTCTTGTTCTACAAGCGTGAAGAAAGAGTCATTTACAAGGAAGAGTAATTACTCTGATAAGCCCATGTTCCGCTCTGTGAGCAAGATGATAACCAAACACTTAAGCAACTAAGACATACAAAGTTGGGGCAATAGGAAAACCTTGTCTAAAGGAGTGAAATAGCCCAAAGCTATTGGATTTGTGACCAATGATGGTGAGACAAGCCGAAGCTTTAGAAAAAAGAGTCCCAACCGCCGAAAGAAAAAAGTTACCAAAGCCCAAAGCTTTAAATATGGAGAGAATAAAGGACCACTCAAACCGATCATAAGCTTTTTCGAAATTGAGCTTGAGAAATATGGTCCTCTGTTGAGAGGCACGACCCCACGTCATTCCTTCCCAAACTACAATAATATTATCCAAGATGTACCTACTTTTAATAAGCCCTATTTGCTTTGGCTTGATGATCACACGGAGAATATGGTGAAGGCGGAGCGCTAAGGCTTTAGCAATGATTTTTTAGGAAACGTTCAGTAGGGTGATCAGCGTCAAACAAGTAATGAGCTCAGGATCACCATAATTTGGAACAAACCTAATATTGCCTTTATTGATGATGGTCCCTACAGATTTTTTGTGCAGGATTTATCTGCAAACATGGAGTAAATTAGGACTCACAAATTGCCAAGTAGATATGTAAAATTCACATGGAAAGCCATCAACCCCCAGTGCTTTATCATTAGCCATGCATTGCACAACAACAAAGAGTTCATCAAGAGAAAGAGGGGCATCATAGAGTTTTTGAGTTGAACGGTTAAACTTGCAAGGCACCACATTTGAACATTGTTGCAATGTATGCACTCTCTTCATTGTATTCTCCTTGGCTTGGAACACAAGTTTATAGTGGTCCAGGGTGGCTGAGGAGTTTTATAGTAGGTTGGTGAGATGACTATGTGCTATTTTGATGGCTTTAGTTTGCTCCTTGGCTTGTTTGTCATTGAGAGATTTGAAAAAATCCTTAGAGGCACGGTTACCAATCTTAAGTCAATGCAATCGGGCCCTAATTTGACCGCCTCTGGTATCATGGTATAAATCAACTTTAATCTTGTGCTTGAGTGTGGCAGTCATGGCCTATAACTAAGTATCAAAGGGGCTTTGCTTAAGCAAGGAAGAAACCCTCTAGTATTCCTTAGAAACAACTCCATCGACATGCTTTCGAACTCTTTCAATTTGCTTGCCATAGTGGTGGAGGAAGGAGGCAATGCGGTTGATTGGGTCATTTAGCCACTTGAACTAGTTGGCAACTTATGGTAGACATGGAGCTAAGCTCCACACTCCGGCGATGAGTCAGATAGTTCCCTCGTGGTTGAGAAGTGACGTATTAAAAAAATATGATTGTGAGGGACTTTATGAAGGCCACCTCCCCATTCTAGTTTGCAAGTAATGGGACTATGGTTGAAAAGGACAACTTTCGGGTGAATCGTGACAACTTGCCCATTGGAAATGCAAAAGGAAAACATGTGTTGCTTAGAAAGCATTATGCGGTCTAACCATTTGAGAACTTGATTTGTGATGGCTCGGAAGTTGGACCAAGTAATGAACGTTGTAGAAAGGGTCCATCAAGCCCTAATGGTTTTTAAAATAATACCAAGCTTCTCGTTCCCGTACCCACTATTGCATAGGGAGGGTGCCAATTTTGTCCTCGGGACTCTTGATCATATTAAAGTGGCCATAAATTAGGTAGTTGGAAAAAGGTAGATTATTGGTAAGCCAACACCATAATGTCGTTTTGTCAGGGCCATCATTAGGAACATAAACAATGACAACCCCCAAAGAATGTCCATTAATATCAAGCATAACTTAAATAACTCGATGTGATGGGTCTTCTCCCAATGCAATAATTAAGGGGGAAAATTTTGGTTAAACCAAAATACTAGAACTGCCACATCCATCTTCATGTAAAGTGGAAAAGTTTGATGCGTCAGGCAGATACTTCGCAAAGAGATTTGTAGAATAAGCCTTGAAATCTTAACTTCTTGCAAACATATAAAATCTAAAATGATTAACATGCACAAATAATTTGCAAGAGGTCTCTTTGAGACCTCGAACATTCCATGATGGTAGATTCATTGAGTAGAATCCTCCATGTGCGATATTCCTTGTCCATCCAAGTCCTCCTCTGAGCTAAGTGTTGTAAAATGATTACCCAAAAGTGGTTGGTGGCGTGGTAATAAAAAATCCTCTAGTGAGATGGAGTGGCATTTAGCCCCATTCTCCATGTCGCCACTGCTACGAGGCAAATTGTGTGACTGCCGTGTGGTGGGAGCGCTAGCGAAGGATGTCCCAACAATAGAAGTTACAATTTCCAAGTGATTCTCTTGAGAATTTTGACTCTACAAGGCAACTGGCAAAGTGAGAGATTGAGGAGTAATGAGGGGATGAATAATGTTATCCACTGTTTTTAGACCCTGTTGGGTTTTACTAATGGGAGGAGCGGGAGCCAACTTAGGGTTTTTATTCCTGACGAAGGCTTTCTTGTTAGATAGAGTGGTCCAACCATAATTCTTTTCAGCCACCTTTGGCTTTTCAGGTGACGCTTGCTTGTAAGAAGGCCTTGAGTGGACCGTGAGGGCGCAGTCTCGAATCCTATGGTCTAGTGGTTGACACCAAAAATATTTGTTCGGAAGGTTAATGTGGGTGACATTTTGCAAAAAGCGTTCAATCCCACTTGAATATCGATATACTCTTTCAAGTCTTCAGTCAAATCAAACATGCTTGTTGGGGCGCGTAAACTAAGATTTGTCCATTTCATGGGAAAGTGCACACCTGATGAGTTTGACAAGATCAGAGAGGAAGTTCCGTAACAAAAACAAAAGACTTGGCAACTCAACCCAGATAGGAACCTTAAGGGATGTTTGCTTAGAGACCTTAAAATTACGGGACCATGGGGGCACAATCATTCGGTATTCCAAAGGAACCAGTAGCTCAACCTAGAAACAAAAGCTTGCATTTATGATGGTTCCTTAAAGGAGAACAAGAAAAACTTGAAATCCCAAGGGCTCCCAGTGATGTCTAATCTAGGCATTGAGCGAATCCTTAGAGGGTATGCGACCAACATGGTATGTAATGAGACAATTATTTTCATACCATCTAAAAACATTTTCAACAACATCTATTTGCAAACTTATCCAACTTGCCAACTTATCGCCAATCACCATTTCATATGCATTTGCCAATGCAATCGTAGTTTGGATATCACATCTGAGGCTAACTAAATTGATATGAATTTGTTTACCAGGGTTCTGAATTTTTCCATTGCTGCTTGCCTTATGAGCACTATCAGATGTGAGGTGACATGCCTTGGTTCTTTGCATTTGACCCATGTGCTCCAACCACTAAATCCTGTTATCATTCACATTATTTTCCTTATGCTTATGTAAGGTCAATTTGGATTTTTTTCTTATCCATTTGTATGGGATGATGAAATTATCAGCAATAATGAAATTGAAATTAGAAACTCTACCCTTTATAGATTCTCAAAATATCACTTGGATCCCACACCATTATGCACAAATGATTTTGAGCCAAAGGATTTATCTTCACTCTTTAACCCTTCTTTGGATGATGACAAAACTGAAATAGATTTGTGCTATCATTCCATATGTTGAGCTGCAATTATAAGAATGCTCACCCTCTTTGGCTGAAGTAAGAGCTTTTGAGAGATTTATTTTAGCATTAGAATCAACTAAAACATTTTTTTTAATTGCATGTCTATCAACATGATTATTTTGAAATTTGATCTTATGTGGTAGTGGCTTACTCTTCGGAAAATTATTTTCAATTATGGACATTTTACCTTCAATGTGTAATGACTGCTTCTTCTCGACTTCATTAATACAAACATTTTGTTTATCAGAAGTTAGAATTTTGGCTATTGAGGACTCTTCACCTTCAACTTGCATGGTGAATTCTTTTTGTTTTTGATCATTGGTCTGTTCACTTCCTTGTAGCTCTGGTCTTGACTTTTTTTCTTTCTTTAGGGATGCATTCTTGGGTTCTTGCTCCTTGATCTTCTTCTTAGCAATCTTTTGAGGTTTTGGTTCCAGCTGCTCTTCTTTCTTCTTCAATTTTCTACTTCTATCTTCTTCAAGCATCTTCAAGAATTCTTCAAAAGTAAAGTCGGATTTTTCATCATCTGTGGGAAGCTTGCTCAGACGATTTTGAGTGATTCTTCTTCCTCTTCTTCTTGGCTCATGCCTCCTTATTAAGTCACATAAATCTCAGAGGATCATGTCAGTTTGAAAGTTCAGGCTTATAGTATAATATTCTTCACAGTAGGCATCATAATAAATTCTGAGTTGTTGCTGCCATTCATCTTCTTCTAATTCTTGCTTCTTCAACTCTTTTCTATCCAGCTGTATTTTTATTGATGCCACTAGATCTTGCATGTTATTATGATATTCTTTCAAATGCTTGTCCATTCTATCTTGCCTTTGTTTTATCAAATCCATAAAATGATCTCTTTGAGTTTCTGCTATAATTTACAAGCGAGCTAAATCGTTGTTCTATGTCTTACCCTGCATGTTTGCAGGATCATAGGTTTGATACCATTGAAATATCCCTTTTATAATAAACCAATAACCTATGCAATTTTCTGATTTCTGCACTTAGGAACAGCTGTAACTTTCACAAGTAATCTTTCACATATTCACAAACAATTGGCAAACATGAACCATTCATCGGCAATTCTACAAATAATTGGCATACATAACCCACTGCTGTTCATGCCACTAGACAATTTCACAAACTCTTGGCAAACATACTAGGCAACAACATACAATATTGTTATTCTAAACCCCATTGAAATCGTTTATATGAAGGAGCTGCATAACAGTGATAAAAATACCAAAACCTAGCTGATTTATTTTATTTCAATAAATCGAATACACATATAAACTGATGAGATTATAAATGAAGTAACAATGGTGTGACAACAATCTCTTATTCGTTGAACCCCCAGTCTAATGACCACGTACAACAGTCAACAATCTCCCATGGTGGCTGCGTTTGATGTGTAGCAGGTCACGTCAGGCATTATGACTGGCTTGGAAGATGAAACAACAATATCCAAGGGGTTCGATCCACTATTGGGTGATAATTGCAGCATACACGTGTGTCTCCACACTTGTCAAATCACAGTGGAATGCAATAAATGCCATGACAACAATAGACAATTCCGTATGAAGATTCCCAATATGTTTGTGATGGTGTACGATAGGTCCTTCAATGATGCACAACAATGAATACTTTGAATCCTCACTCAATTCTAAAACTGATTCGAACCTTTAACCAATTGAAACTGGAAATGATTAGAATCTTTGGCACAAATGTGATTCCCGGATGGAATCACCTCACATGGACATGAGGGTTTTCGTCCTCCAATCCAACAATGGAAACCAAGAGGGTTTTTGTCCTCCAATCCAAAAATGGAAACCAAGAGGGTTTTTGTCCTCCAATCCAAAAATGGAAACTAAGAGGGTTTTCGTCCCCCACACTCCAAGGATTTTCGTCCTGAGAGAAGAAATTAAATAAGAAATGCTCGAGCGTTGGAATAGGGTTTGATAACAAATGATAATGGATGAATAATGAATCATCTTTTGAGCCTAACTATTTTTTAATAATTTCACTTTTTCCAGTTGCCCTAACTCGAAAATCATTTAAAACACATTTAGATAAATATTACTTTTTGGCCCCCTTTATAATAATAATACATGAGTGTCCTTTTTTCCATTTATAAAATAAAATAACTTTAGGATGACTTAAAAATATATCATTAAATTTTTCTGTAAGTAAATATTTAGGAAAGGGGACATAACACTATATAGATATAATCTTGTGCCAGAGGACCTAAACGAAGTTGACGATCTCCAAACATACACTGCCCACCTCAAAATGTTTGCTATAATTCCAGATCCAGCACCAAAAAATGTCTTTTGGTTCACTAACTTGTTGAATCACTTCTCTTAATAAAACTATTCCTAAGAAATGCCAAAATGTGATTGAGCAGCCTCCTATATTATTGCCAAGCCTTCGCGCACGAAGCAATTGCAAAGGACCAAAACTTGGTGAGTATTACTTCTAGGCTTTGGTACCAAGTGAGAAAATGACACACTGGTGACATCAACACATGAACACAATCCTATGGAGAGTGCCTTTTTGGGCATGCAAACACTATGAGGGAGAGGGAGAGGGAGAGGCGGTGGTGGAGGGAAAGAACCTGTCCCTAATATACGTACAATCAAGGCTATACTGCCTGCATCACTGACATGTATCTCATAGGTATACCACAACATTGGTATCTCAATGAGCTTGATGAGACAGTATTTATCTACTTAAAATGAGAGACTAGTGTCCTGAATACCTTTTCTTCAATAGTTAGAAGTGAAAAGGAGGAACCATTTGTGAAAATGGATCTTGGTGAAAGGAGATAGAAAGAACTGGAAACGGAAGAGATGGAGACAAAAAACATGAACTGAAGAGGAAGACTACATCTTGCAACACGGACTAGTGTTCATTGACAATGTTTCTTTTTGGTCAATCTGTTTGGGACCTGCAAATGTTATTTATAGGTTTTATAAATGCAGTGGGAGCATTGGTCATCCCAAAAGTCATGACCAGCCACTCATATAAACCAAGCTTTATCTTAAAAGCTGCCTTTTGGATGTCTGTTGGTTTTGTATGTACTCGATGATAGCCAAAGCTAGATCTATCTATGTGTAGGATCTTGATCCTTCCAGCTGATCAATGGGATTCTCAATGTGTTGGAGTAGATTTGTATTTTTATTTGTGATTTTATTCAAATGCTCGATAATATGTACAGAGTTACCACTCATTTGTTTCTTTTGTGGGAACGGGCAAAGCAAGAGACCCACACAAGCAGTTAGAGTTCGATCTTCCCCCTTTCTTCAACCAGGTAAGATGTCTTTCCAATTCATCTTGCTTTACCATCAAAATACTATTAAGAGGGTGATTTGGCACGGCCATGATTGGCAGGAAGTTCTTGGTATGCTCTATTGCTATAAAGAAAGGAAGCACTTTAGGCTACTTAAACACATTTGAATAAGAATCAATGAGATTTTCTACGGGTGGTGGTGGCAAATAGTTGACATTATGCTTCTCGACTTATAAAGTGACACATAATAAATTGTTTGGTAAAATTCAACATGGTGATAGCTGTGCAATCACCGACAAATAGATGTGAAGACGTTTATTTCAGCTAATAAATTCAGTCTTCTTTTTTTCATCCAATATATGTTTTAAGCATCATGCACAACCTTCTACTCACATTGATAAGGCTTTACGAGGATCAAATGAGCAGAAGAAAACAATGTAACATTACAATCTGAAATGGTTTAAGATCAGGTCTGCAAAACCATAGAAAAATTGAAGTACTTCAATGCTCTTCAGGGGTTTTTACTCCCCCCACATGGCTATTTATATTGTTACCCTACCCACATGGGTTGGGGGATTTTCCTGCATTGGGTTTACCCCATGTTTACTCTCAGTGCTTTTGTTCTTCTTGTTTTTAGTTAGTTGTTGTTCCTAGGGTCCCTTTACCCTATCTCTTTCTATTGTAATTGGGTGTATTCTCGAGTCCCATTAACTTAGTTCTGGTCATTCATGGACATTAATATATTTTCTTTTCTTCTTTCTTTCTTTCATTCCATGAATACTTGTATCATGTATGCTATTAAAATAGGACGGGACAATCTTGAAATAAGGGTTTGGTTGGGCCAAGCAGATGTTCCAATTGCCAAAAAGAAATAGAGTCAGTTTACATTTATTCATTCAACGTTCCTTTGCAAATGAGGTTTGTAAGAAGATGGACACTTGTTCATTTCTCTAGAATGCTAAAGCTGTTATGGCTAACTGGTGCAGACTTGAGTCAGATTCTGAGGAGATCAAGAGGCTCCATGAGTCAACCTCCGCCTCTGTGCATGCAATCTATGGCTAGAAAGAAATGGGATTTTTTAAAAGCATCCAGCATAGTAGCAAAGATGTATTTATAGTATTTTTGTAAATGTTTGTGCCACGGTATTTGCCCAAACTAAAAGTTATAATCTCCAAGATCTCAGGTATGCAAGACTCGGAAATCCATAGGTTATGGAAATTACATGTTCATTATGAGTTGCTTAGGTTTATGGTTCATCTGGGTAAAATTGTCCCCCCAATTTTCCACCATGAATTATGCTGCATTTTGATGGATCCAGTTCAGGTGACCTTGCTCCAGCTGCATTAGGGGAAATAATAAGGGGCCCATATGGAGACATGCTTATCGCCTATCATCAAGTTATTGGAAAAAATATTAATAAATTTGTTGAAGCATGTGCACTCCTCAAAGGGGTTTAGTTGGCACTAGAGTCAAATATTCCTTAAATATTGACAGGGAGTCAAAAATTGTAGCCTCTAGAGTAAAAAAACATTTAGATTTTATTAAATCCCATAGAATGTTCCATAATTCTAGTGTCTTTGGTCCCTTCAAAATATTATAGAGGAAATTCTTGGTTTCCTAAGGATTTGGAAGACACAAATCTAAGTCATTTTCGTAGTTGTATTAATGGGGCATCCAATATGCTAGCTAAACATGTCTTGTATGGTGACCTACAAAACTTTTAGCTATACACACACGATGATAATACTTTGCCTGAGAGTTTTCTAATCCCGTATAAGATATGAAACAAACATCCAAGCTTATCATCTATCTCAAAACACTTGTCAAATGAGAGCTTAGGTGGCATTTAATTGATTGGTAAGTTTTGAGGGAAAATATATTAGGAATGGTATACAACTATATTCTAGGGGGAGATGGAAGCGCTCTTTATATACATTATTCAGTATGGAGACTTTTTGGATGGCTATTCATCATAGTCATCATGGAACTCCCATGTAAAGATGAGGACGGTGTTCCTGTTCCTGTACCCACATCTTTTGGTGACTCTATTTGTATATAAAATAGGCGTACCCTTATTCATTTAGATGGCACCCATACCAATACTTGTACCCCCATGTCTCCAAGTGAGTATGCTATTCATCATCCTAACGGTGATTACCCCCCTCTCAAAGAAATGATATTGAAGGAGGTTTTGTGGAATGCCATTCATCGGTTTGCTGGTGATTATTTCCCTCCTCTGAAAGTCCTCAATGAAATTCAAGAAGTAAACAAAATTCTGGCGCAGGAAAATATTAAAAGACCTGTTGTTTTTCGGATGGCGTCAGACAGTAAATGGATTTAACTAAATCGCTTCTCCTGTCAAAGGAATTTCACTGATCATGCATCAATTCACAGCACAAAGACCTTTCTGAAATCACCTTTTCTTCTTGTTGCCTTCGTAATCACACTCTGGTCTGCATGCCAGTTTTTATTTGAAGCTAAAAAATTGATTGGAGGTTAGTTGGTGAGAGGAGACTTAGGGTTTTCCATGTTCAGATCAATGGAACAGAATTGTCTGTATTATTTAGACAAGACAAAATCACTAATCTTCATTCCCAAATAATTCTCAAATTGGAAGACTAGAATGCTTCCGCATTTATTTTGTAAGCTTACTTGGGATTCAATCTAGTCACTCATGCAGTGTCTAGCTTTGTGAGATGATCTTCTTGGAGATCGAAGGTGAACATTTCTCAACAATGGCAAGCTATGGATATCCGTTTGCACCTATAACAAAATTTGAGTCATTGCTCGAGCATGATAATATCTACTGCATTTTCTACAGACTCGCAGTTCTGTGCCACTTTCGAAATTTTATGGCAGACAATGGGGATCATTATTAATGAGTCTTGAGGGGTTGATACATTAGAAGCTCTCCTCCCCTCTCTCCCTCCTTCCCTCCCTCTCAAATGGTTCTAAAAGATAACACATCCATGATAGTGTGTTTTTATTTTTCAGTGGTATATCCTTGCACAAATAATATATATTTTTTTTACCTGTCAGTGAAGGGGATGCAGGTTGTGACTGAAGTTGAACAAGATCTTCTAAAATATGACACATCAAGGATAGTGTATTTTAAATTTTTTAGCAATATATCCTTGCATAAATAATATGTATTTTTTTTACCTGTCAGTGAAGGGGATGCAGGTTGTCATGGAAGTTGAACAAGATCTGCAAGTAGCAAATGTTATTTGTAAGGTAAATTATACATACTGTTTTGACCTTCATCTGCTTTATTACTTTTTTCATGAGGAATTTCTGAAAATTGTTAATGTCTAATGCTATTTTTACAGAATGGGCGGAGGCATCTATCTTCTTCTATGAACGAGGTTTCACGTGATCTTTTAGTAACATCCAATGCAAAGAGGAAACAGTTTTTTCTGGTAATAATTTTTTCAAGTGTGCAAATTTCTTTGACTGGTTAGCTTGAAGCTTCAGCATGGCATGCTGAGCGTCAAGCATGCAAAAATAGTCACTTTGTATTTGATACTATATGCAATTTAAATGTTTATGTTAATTATAATTGTTGTTCATCCTGTTTGTTTGACACAAATTCTCAGTAGTTACACCTATTGGGCACAGTCATGCCTGCATTTTTATGTCATACGAGTTGATTAAAATTTTAATGCTTATATTCATGATAGAATATATTTTACTGTAAAGTGAATTGTTTTATAATTTCTCTTAGTAGATTATCAGCTTATTCAGAAGTAAAGTTAAGAGGATCAGAATCTGTTGTTGAACTTCAGTTAATGTTTTACATACACATTTCATCAACAAAACAAATACTTTGTAATAAAAGATGTATCTGATTAGCTTTCTCTTGTGATTAGCCATTGGGGTTCAACCATGATTAGTCACTGCGCTTTACCAATATGTTTTTGTCCTTGATAGATGCATGTTCAAACTAGCAAATAGAAAAGGTCTTTCCTTCTTATTGGAGAATCTCTCTGTGATTCACCCCATATTAAATTGCCCATCTATTAGACACCATATGTTACAAATTTTCACAATGAAGATAATGCCATTTCCAGTTATTTTATGTCTCATCTATGATTATGTTCTGCCGATCTGAATAGCGTTATGATGTTGTTTTGTGCAAGTTTATTGCTTGTTGTTCAGAATAGTTTTGTTTGCTGATTTACTATAATATAAAGACCAATGTGCTAAGCAAGGTCGAACTCTATTACTCATCTGATTGCATCCGGTACTTTCCTTGGCATGAAAGCACATTATACCAACTAGAGTTCAAAACTTCGTAGCGCCTTCTTCACTATTCTTTGTTTGTTCTTATCATTGCATGTCTATCCATTCCCAGATCGGAAAGAAGGCATTCAAGCTGGAAATACCTCCTGCTATTTGGAAGAATGAGAGCCAAAATCCAAGATGTTTGAGTCTTCAGAAAAGCTTGATTTGGTAGATTCTGGGAGCTTATCCAAGAAATTTCTGTGGAGCTCAGACACTCTCTTGACAGTTCTGCATCCTAATGCTTGTTCCTCAACACCTTCAATCACCAACTCTCTAGTCCAACACAAGAATTTGTTCATGGTGCAAGTCAATCTTGACATCCAGGGGTTCCAAGGAAAAATTGATGCCAAGGCATTGGATGATTGGTTGCAACAACTGGAGGTGTATTACATTGTCAATCGACTGCAACAACTGGAGTCCTATTATACTGTCAACTGGTTCACAGATGTTGAAAATATCACCTGGACAAACACTAAATTTGTCCAAACCAGTGCTCCAGTGGTGAGAGTCTTATAGTGTTGGGTGAGAAATATTATGATCCTATTGATGCATTGTCTAAGTTTGCCACCATTGTACGTGAAGGATACCATCCTCTGAAGCACTATAACATTGTGTATGAGACATTTTAGTTGTTGAGACAAAAGAAAGATCAATCGGTGCAAGATTACACAAATGAATTCCATGAACTCTATTCGTGCCTATACATTTGTGAAATGGAGCTACAAAAGGTTTAGAAGTATATCCACGGGCTTTACTGCTACATTCAAGTTATGATGGGCTTTTTTCCCTTGTGAGCCCTTGGGACAAGCATATTGACATGACATCAACATGCCACCAAGATCAAGGACCAATCCAAGGTGTGGCAGAAAGGTCTGTCATCTTTTGGCTCCTTGCACAAGAATAAGTCTTTTGGCGACACAAAATTCTCTCTACACAACCACCTCACAATGGGAAATGTTTGCCTAAGGCAAAGGCAACTAGACAACTAAAAGCTCTTGCCTAGAAGTCAGACAAAGAGAAGCTAAATAAATGGTGTAGTCATTAGAAGGTTAACACCCATGATGATCACAAATGCCATGGGTAGAAGACTTTGCACACTTAGGCCATACAAATCTTAGTTGGCAATAAGTAGATTACTTATCTTGAATTTAAAACTTGCTTGGACGTTAGTGCTTAGCCAAAATCCATAGATATGGAAGAGCAAAAGCATCTATTTCAAACCAAAGTATGTCCTTGTCTTGATTCAATTGATTGTATATGGTTGAGGGTTAGGTGTCGCTTACAAATTTGACCTTTTGACATGTATGACCTTGCGATAATTCCATTGATTGTGTATGGTTGATAAGGTGTCGCTTACAAATTCAACCCCCTGACAAATGTTGTTGAAATGAGATTCTTTTGATTGTCATTGTCTCAAAGCCTCCTTGTAGATGCTCCACACTTTTAGTAGCTTTAGGACTTGGTTCACGAGATTAAAAACAAACAATTTGATATACTTACCCAACAGGAGCACTTGAATAGTCCATCCAAAAACAAGTTGACGAACAAAAATCATGGCTCCAAATAGCTAAAGGGAAGAGGGCTTCTCTAGTTCTTGAAATGGCTGTCCAAACCAAATTCGATGAGAGAGCATGTCAAGCCAAGGCCCTTAACCTTCAAGTTTGCGGTTTGCCTAAGCTGGTTGAGACCTTGCAAGCGGGGCAAACCTTTTTACTAGAGTCCTTAGGTTTGAATGGCAACTCCCTTGACCGGGCATGGCTGACTCTCAGTAACACTCTTATTATCAAGTTACAATTAGTAGAGGATGGTTTAAGTACTCTGAAGTCTAAAAGGAAGTTTTTTTCCCTCCCCAATAAAGTTTACTTAGTTGCTGATCTTAATAGACTCCAAGTGGAGGAGCTTTAGAAAGCTTGGGCCTTGCTTGTTGCTGCTAGGAAAGAAAACAAATGGGTGGTCATTCGGGATTGTAGGGTTGTGATTTGTGCTTCCCCACCCTAGGTATGTCACATCCTTTACCATCTAAATGGCGGCACACTGGGGTCTCAAACGGTGATAGTGGCCTCTCAATTGCTTTTTAGAAATGGAATGAGGCTTTTTGGTCTTCTTGGGTACCTTCCCAGATGTGATTGGATTGCGAGATCTCATCTTCCTTACTGAGACCCATGAAAGCCCAAAGCGGGGGCTCCCTATAGTTACAGGTTACTTTTGGGTCTTAACATATCGACGTGAGGCACGTAGATTCGATGGTGTCCATGGTTTAGGTGGAGTGGCTTGCCTCATTTGTGACAGCCATAAGTCTAGAGTATTGTTGGTATGATGTCCATTCCTGATACATGTGGTTGCATGTTCAGAGGGGCCCACCTCCTATTCGTGATGTCTTCATTGCAGTCTGCTACTTCCCCTTTGTTGTGTACGCTGATGGGGATCCATATCTTGACGTTTATCTAGAGATTTCTCATTATCCCTTGGTGGTTGATATTCTTCTTTTGGGGGACTTCAATTCCCATTCAAGGACCCGCCAAACTCATATTCATGATCTTGCATAAGATGAATTATGCCTTTAAGATCCGGATCTTGAGGAGTTTGGTATATAGATAGAATCATTGGATGGAAATACTTAAGTCACAACTTCTGGGAGGCACCTTCTCTAGATGGGGGATTCACAGTCTCCACAATTTCAACAGGCTTCTTTGTTTTTCTAATTCTAGTAGGTTCATTTGTTTTCCCCATGGGGGGGAGTGAGCATAGTGGAATATGTTCTCACTTGTAGATCCCTCATCCCTCACATTCGAGACTCTCTTATTTCCCATCAGCTCCTACTTGCCGACCATTTTGCCTTGAATTTTTCCCTCCATCTTGCTTCTCAATCCTATCCCCCATCGCTTCCCATCGTGCCCCCCAATTCTTGCCACACCGCAATCCACTTTGATAATCTGTACACCATTGACTATGCTTCCCGGCTTTCCCAAATTTTGTTCGAATGCTATTCCCTTCCTATTCCCACTGCAAAGTCCTTGCAGGGGTTTTTACGTCATGCCCTTTGGGACGTAGCCCTTGACTCCTACCCCCATACTATGCACTACACTATCTCACTTCATTTTGCCCTAGCCTATTACCCTTCCTACATGCCCTCTTTTCGTAGAGATTCTCGATGCCTTCTTTAATGAAGGAAACATGAGTTTATTACGTCTAGATGCCTTGCTCTGCTTGCTACCCTCTACCATTCCCTAAGACCCTTTGACACACTCTCCTCCCAAAGAAAACCCTTACTTTTAACATCGACACCTAGGCCTGGTTTTCCTATACTAGATCTTTTTACAACATCCTAGAGTAGTGTCTTGTTATTGTCTCCACTCAATCACCATCTCTTACTAGTTTCTTTCCCAGTATAGTTAGGAGGTCTATTTAGAAGTTATGTATCAGCAAAGAAGTAGATTATGAGGGCCTTTAGGCTGAGTTCTTCAAATATGGTGTGGATTTCCTTGCCATCTATATAGTCATGGTTAGGGGATCCAATGAAGGACAACCTTAGACTGTGCAACTTGGATTCACACTCACAAATGGACTCACTTTTTCAAACATAGAATTCAAACACACTCTTTATTGCATTCATATAACATCACAAGGTTACACAAACACTCTCACTCTCACTCAGTTGCCATACAGGCTTATTGAGACATTACATGAGGAAGGTACACCCATACATGGTCTCTCATGGACTAATTCACTCTCCCACACTCACTTCTCTCCTTGGAGAATTAACTCTCAAGTTCTCTCTCTATCTCCCATGAAGCCTCTACTTTCTTACCCGTTTGGATATTTCTTTGGCATTCATTGATGTTTGGAGTGCCTTTTAGAGCTCCTAAGCATCTTGTAAACGCTCGACAATCAACAATTCATCAATTTGGGTTGTTACTTTGTTTTGCATTCCCGCCACCTCATGCAGACCGACAGTTGTGAAACTAGTATTTGTGGTTTCAAAATTGCCACTTAACATTGCATAACCGCTGTGGCGGTTTCATCACTGTGCAAAGTTTGCTAACCTCTGGAGGTCGTATCTTTTGCATTCAGACATGAAATGAGTTGCCAATTTTTTTGAAAGTGCATTACTTTTTGAGAAGAATTCAAATATGCAATCACGTTCTAGTTTAGGGATGTCCTTGATGCCCTTTTTGCCTTTTCCCCACAACCAATCAGATTTAGGCCTTCAACAAACACAGCCACCTCCTAGATTGTACCGATGGTTGAGAAGCTCAACCAACTCACTTGGAATCATGCCACTTCTTGAAGCTGATTCTTCCCCGATGTACTTGATGCCACTAAAGTGTTGGAGTATTAATGCTTCCTTTGGATTATCTTCACCATGGCAAAATGACAAACAAACCAACAAGACCACATGAACACATAACTACTATTTTTGGTTGTTGCAAGATTCCTTGTACCCTTGGACTCTCGTGCATTAGACAGAAAAGGTTTTAAATTTCTGATCTTCAGATCATGAAGGTAGGGTGAATGGTAGAACCATTCTTTTGGCCACTTGACTTGACCACAGTGTCTCCTTCCACCTTGTTAGGTAGCTCTGAAATTCGTCTTTTGGTTTCTTCCTCCTTTTCCAGCCACCTCCTCAACCATAGACCGTCCTCCTCTGCCTAGCCCTGATAACCCTTATCTTTCTATTGACCATTGCTTGGGCATAGTCCATCCACTACCTCCAATTAGCTCTCTTTCTCTTTCTCTGCTCTCATTTGTTTGCCCATTGCTTTTGCCCACCTATATCCGTCCAACACCCCAAAGTGACTTCAACGTTATTGTCACATACTCTTTTTTTTCTTGAGTACACCACATCCAGTACTTCTTCCTTCATAATTTGCATCTAAAAGAACTCAATAAACCCTTGGGAATCAAAATGATCACCTATATCCACCAATGCTATCTCTATGATAGTCTTCATGTCATCCTCTCTTGCTGCCCTCTTTGCCATGCCAATCAGTTTCTCTACCTCTGCTGCAACAACATCATCCTTGGCTATTGCCATCTTTAAGATGTCCTAAAAAATATTATCCATCTCCTTTTGGAACGTTGTCCCAACTATCGTCTCTTCATCTTCGTCATTACATGCTGAAATCTCATCCTCATATACACATGCTTGGACTGATAAAAACATCAGCTTCTCATTCTGTTCTCTCTTTTTTTTCTATTCTGGTCCTCTTTACATGAGCTCTAGGCTGATTGCAACTTTCTTCATTCAACTTCTTTGACATCATATGTATGTCGTGTGCAAAGAACCTATTTGTAAACAATGCAACTCTCGACTCATGAGAGTTCCTTCTTCAAATCCTACATTGACTGCTACCTAATATGCACCACCTTGTTCATCCTTAAATGTTCTTGGTAGAAACATATGCACCATTTCTAACTCCTTTGCCTCTACTCCCCATGTGACACTCTCATCTCTCCTTGTCCAAATGTTCTTTGGATCAACCTCTATCCACAATTTATGAATTTTGTCTTTTACCATCTCTTTTTCTTCATGTGTCTCTAATGCTTGTAGAAACATTTCTTCAATTTATCTTGCCCCTTCATCCACAAACTTAGACGCATCATTACCTACAATTTCCATTTCATTTTTTACCTTTTCTAGAGGTTCTTTTCTTGTATTCAACAAGACCAAGTGACTTTGGTTTTTCTTGATTTCACTCGCTTCCTTCAATGGAAGTAGATTCCACTTCTCTCCATTCTTCTCAACTGACACTACATTATTCCTTCCACCATACTTAGCCTTATTGCCAAACTGCCATGGTCTCCCAAACACAATATAGCATGCATCCATAGGCGAAGCATCACACAAAACTTTATCATCATATGAAGCTACATTGTGCCCATACTGTCATTTCATGCCCTTCCAACAACCAATACACCCTATATGGCTCAAGGTGTGTTGTACACTTCAATTTTAACTTTTCTATGACTTCAATGGATACTAGATTATTTGTACTCCCACTATCAACTATAACATTACAGCACTTACCTCCTGTTTTGCACATAGTTCTGAAAACATGGCTTCTTTGCCATGGCTCTTCTTGCTTCCTTGGTTTCATCAAGCTCTTTCTTTTCACCATCAAATTCACTCTTTGGTTCTTCGCTGCAACTGAACCTTTCAAAGTCCCTTGCTCAACCTTTTCCATCTCATCTTCTTCACACACATCTTCTTCCCACTCATCAATTGATGATTGGTAACATGATGACCCTTCTCTACCTTGGCTTTCTCTTTGATTAGTTGTTTCATCCCATCTTGGAGGACACTCAAATGCCCTATAGCCATACACTCTGCATTCATATTGATCTACATCAAATGCCCATTCATCCTTTTGAGCTTCAACACATTCACTTTCCCGTGAAGTTTCAAAATCCACATATTCCTCTTCATTTTCTACATATATAGAAGTACTGCCCCCTCCTTGCATTCTCCATCCTCGATCATGCTACTCCTATCCTTCACTGTTTTAAGTTTCCTTCTTGAAAACCTCTCTTCCACCTGCAATGCATATTGATAGGCTTCCTCTGTGGATTACAACTTAACCATCCCAAACTCATCTTGTATGCTAACCCTCAAGCCATTCATATACCTTGCTATTTTCTCTTGATCATCTTCAACATGACCTGCTTAGATTGTAAGCTTGTAGAACTCTTCCGTAGACTCTACTACACTCATATCCCTTTGCCTTGATTTCTGTAACATCTCGAACAAACTTAGCCTATAATCATAAGGTAAAAACTTACTTTTCAACTTTGATTTGTCTTACTTTTTCTTCCTTTCCAACAGCACATGATCCCACCATAAAGATGCATGCCGCTTTAACTTTGTGAAAGCAAACTTCACTGTCTTAGGGTCTCCCATCTCCTCATAGTCAAAGAACTTATCCATCTCCACAATCCAATCAATTAGATCTTTAGGACACAAACTTTCTGAATAGCTAGGTGCCTCCAGCCTCAACTTGCTTCCCATCTTAGAAATGGACTTCAATAATATTTTCTCTGATTCATCCACCAAATCTTCAAATTGAACTTCTAGGGCTCCTCGTTTATCTTCACTCATATTTGAAACAACAATAATTCCTCTACATCGTGCAGTTTCCATTGCATCCATTCTCACATGGATTCCTCTTACGATCTCTGCCATGTTTGCTACTCTTGGTGGTCTTGCTTCTCTTAAAACAGGTACTCCTCTATGTGCCATTTCTACTCTGTACACAACTCTCTACACTTGCACGACTTCTCTCACACCTGCAACAAACCCACTAGAGTCTCACATACTTAGCCCAACAAGGGAAAACCTTGTTCTGATACCAATTAATGAAATCACGGTTAGGAGATCCAATGAAGGACAACCTTCGACCGTCAGCGTGGACTTACACTCATAGACTTGCTCAGACATGGAACTAAAACACACTCTTTATTGCATTCATATAACAATGTTACAAGGTTTCACGAACACTCACATGCTCACTCACTTGCGTTCAAGCTTATTGAGACATTACATGAAGAAGATACACCCATACATGATCTCTGATAAACTGTTTCACTCTCCCACACTTCTCTCCTTGGAGAACTAACTCTCTAGTTATCTCTGTCTATCTCCCTTAAGATTACGTCTTTGCCCATTCTGATAATTCTGACTTCCTTTGACTCTTGTAGTGCATATTTGAACTTCTAAACATCTTGAAAATGCACAACAAGTGACGGTTCATCACTTTGGGTTACTTTGTTTTTGCATTCCATGTGGGCGATATTGCTGCTTCATGCAGACCGGTGGTTGCAAAACTGCCACTTAATGCAAATTGGCGGTTGTGAAACTGCTGAAGCAGTTTCGAAGCTGCACTTAACATTGCAAATTAGCTGTGGTGGTTTTGTCACTATGTAAATAATGCCAAATTCTGGAGGCCTTATATTTTGCATAGGAATTTGTAATGAGACGTCTTTTTTTTTGAAAGTGCATAACTTTTTGAGGAGAATCCAAATATGCAATCACATTCTGGTTTAGGGGTGTACTTGATGCTCTTTTTGCCTTTGCCCACAGCGTATTGGTTTTATACTAGGTCACAATGTACGGCAAATTTTCACCAAAAAATTCAAAAATTGCCATTTTAAAATCCCTTAAAAAGTTAGGATAAAATCGCTAAAGTTTGGCCAAAAAATGTGGCCAAAAGATGTAAAATGTATTGCAAAATAGGATGAAAATGTAGGGCAAAATTTCATGCCCTAGCTATGTGTTTGGTGCCCTAGCTGTGCTTTTTTTCCCTATCTGAATGTGACGCTATTGTGCAGGATCTACTACTATCAGCTATGGATTGTTGACTAGGAGGAAGAAAACATGCTGCCAACGTGTTTGCTGTGAGGAGCCGATGGTCTGTTGGGAGGTGCTGACAATCTGTTGGTGTGAGGAGGACCAAATGAGGAGCGTAGAAGGAGCAAACAAGAGGACCTGTTTTTTGTTTATGTTTGTTAAGTTTTAACTTCATTTATTTTTACTTTATGTTTTAGTTTTGTTTTTGTCTTTTTATTTTACTTTATACTTTTTCGTTTTATCTTTTTTATTTTAATTTATATTTTATCTATTTAAAAAATTGTATTATATATAGTTTAATTTTGATTTTTTTTAATTTTTTTTGTTGTTTATTTATATATATATATATTTATGGTTGTTTTTTTTGTTTATTTTAATTTTTTCAATCATATTAAAATATTTTTTCTTTTTGTTATTATTAAGTTTTATTTTTATATATTTTAATTTATATTTATATTTTCATTATATTTAATCTACGTTATCGGATACGACCCCCCACCTGGTCTGATACGGATATGATATGTATCCAATACGGATATGGGTTGGCTACGTAGAGGATACAAGCATGATACGTCTTGCCCCTTGCGGATATGCCCAGATATGTTTTGGGATGTATCCAGACATATCTGCAGGGGGCAGGACGTATCCTGCCTGTATCCCCTGCGTATCTATCAGAAAAAACATTTTTTACCTTTTTCTTTTCAATTTCGCTTAATAAAAAGTTCAACACGGACTTCAAAAAACAATCAAACACAAAATAAAGTATGAAAACCTCTCTGCAGTTACAATGGCTGGCTGTGTTTTCAAAATGCGAGACTCAATTGATTCATCTGTATCTTCTTTATTAGGGCTGTAAAACATTTTTTATCTTTTTTTTTTTCAATTTCGCTTAATAAAAAGTCCAACACGGACTTCAAAAAACAATTAAAAACAAAATAAAGTATGGAAACCTCTCTGCAGTTACAATGGCTGGCTGTGTTTTCAAAATGTGAGACTCAATCGATTCATCTGTATCTTCTTTATTAGGGCTGTATACAACAGCTATGAAGGTTGCCAGAGCAAGTCAACAAGTCTCCTAGTTATTGGATCATGTTTCAGCCTTGCCAAAATAAAAGAAATAAATATCTGTAACATGATCAAGATGAGGGAGAGGTTGAAATCAATAATGTCTTTTTTTGCTTATCCTTTATGTCCCAAAAATATGGTTCTTCAGGACTCTTTGTGTAGTACATACGGTAAGATCATTGGCACAGGTATAATACGAAAGCTCAACTTGTAAATAAGCTCAAAGAAGAGAACATGCCATAGTCTTAAGTTGATTTAACACCAGGTCATCTCATTGTAACCTTCACCAAACAGCAGACTCTACATTTTCTTTTGTCTTTATTTTTGTCCACACATTGTAACATTTGCACTATGTACATTTAATAAGCCTAATCTAAGTTCGACAATTGAATATTATGATATTTGGCATTGAATTATTAGTATGTTTTGTGGTTATTTAACTTATTATGTTTCCTCTATGCATATTATGTGGCTAATTTTGTTTATATGGCTATATATTTTATATTTTTAATTATATATATATTTTTTTGTATGGCCGTATCCAAAATGTATCCAAGCCCCCCCCAAAAAAAAATCCCCGTATCCACGTATCCGATTCTCGTACCTGTATCTGTATCGGTAACATAGTATTTAATTCAAAATTGTGTTATTTTATTTTATTTTGTTTGAGTTTTTCAATTTATTTTTACTTTTTTAATTTAATTTTTGTTATATAATATATTTAAAATATATGTTTTTCTATTGTTCGAACTTAATGGTGTTTTTTTTAGAATTTTATCCATTGCTGAATTTGAACCAAACTTTATCATTGTTGAACCCAAACTCAAATGAACCTTGTGACATAGGTTCGAACTTAATAACGCGATATTTTTTCGAACTTTATTCATTGGCGAACTTAAACCAAGTTTTATCCTCATCGAACTTGAACTCTAACCTTGTGTCCTAGGTCTTAGGCCTTCAATGGATGCAACCACTTCCTGGATTGTAACGATGGTTGAAAAAGTCAACCAACTCACTTGGAATCATGTTGCTTCTTGAAATTGATTCTTCTCTAATGTACTTGATGCTACTGAAATGTTGGAGTACTGATGCTTCCCTTGTATCATCTTCACCATGCCAAAACGACAAACCAACCAACATGACGACAAACACACAACTATTGTTTTTAGTTGATGCAAGATTGCTTATACCCTTGGATGCTCCTGCATCACCAATTCATTGGTAAAGCCTATTAATGAGGTTGGTTACTTGGGTTTTCCTCTTTATTGGTTCCAACACGTAATCCATCCCATTCATAAGTCTAGGGATAGCTCCAACCCTGGAAACTACAAGAATATTACGATTGGGCATACGTTTGCCAAACTTTATGCTACGGTGTTAGACATACAACTTTTAGAGCACTTGGAGAGAGGTAATCTTAGCGTTGCGGTGGGGGGGGGGGGGGCGGCGGCTTTAGGGGAAATACCAGACAATTGACCACATCTTTACACTCTGGGCTGTCATTTAGGAGGTTCATCTTCGGTCTTCCAAAGTCTTTTGTTGTTTTGTAGACTTGCGGAAGGCCTTGGACTTGGTTCTGAGACATCTGCGTTTCTAGAAGTTGTGTGATGTTGGCATTCCAGATTCTCTCATTACCGCTGCTTGGAGATTCTATGAGATATTTGTCTGGCAATTTTGTTCTTCTTGTTGTCTTACTAGCTTTGTGAAGAGTACCATTGTGGTTAAGCAAGGATGCCTTCTCTCACTGATGCTCTTCAACATTGTCATCGATGAGCTATAGGATTTTCTTTGACAACATACTCATGCAAATGATGGTTGCATTTTACATGATGTGGTGATAGCCATACTTATTTTTGTTGATGACATGTTAATCTCCTCTCTCACTTTGCCGATGGTTTACAAAGACAACTTGTTGTCCTTGCTCGTTTTTTCAAGCTTCATTAGTTGTGATCAACCTTAGCAAAACTAAGGTCATGATATTCAACACCTCCAAATGTTCTCTTTCTTCGTTCTAGCTAATCTACAAAAGGGAACCTCTAGAGATCACATCGGGCTACACTTACTTGGGGATCTAGTTTTCAGGACCATCTTTTAGCTAAGTAGCCGATACGTATACAGGTATGACAAACAAATACGTGGATATGAGGATTTTTGGGGGGCTTGGATATGTTTTTGGATGTGACCGTACAAAAGTATATATAAAAAATAAAAAATATAGTCATATAAGCAAAATTAACCACCTAATATGCATAGAGGTAACAAAATAAGTTAAATAGCCACAAAACATAGTCATAATTCAATGCCAAATATCATAATATTCAATGGTTGAACGTAGATTAGTTTTATAATAAGTACATAGTGCAAATGTTACAATGTATGGACAAAAATAAAGACAAATCAGTGAATTCATTATTCACTTTCGTCTTCGGTTGTGATGTCTTCATCATCATGAGTGTGAAAGCTGCTTTTAGGATTGAGAATCTACTTTATTTTGTTTTTAATTGTTTTTTGAAGTCCATGTTTGACTTTTCATGAAGTCAAATTGATTTTTTTTAAATCACGTTTTTCCCATGCCTAGGATACGGGCAAGATATGCCCCCATCCTTGCGGTATGCCCAGGAAATGGTTTTTTTTTAAAATCATGTTTTTCCTAGCAGATATGCCCTTGCCCATTTGGTACGCTTGGATATGTCTTGGGTGTATCGTAGGGCCAGGGGTGCATCCTGCTAGTATCCTTGGCAAATCCCCAACGTATCCGTATGCATTCCCATATCGTATCGTATCTAGTACCCTTAACAACAATATCCGGTAAGGTAGTCTTTTAATATGAAACCTGCCTCGATCCACTTCCGGGTTATCCCTTTGAAGATGCTTCTCTTCAATATAATCATCAAGCCTACTATTTTGTATGGGTTCATGGTTTGGGGACCTATTTCAGGCTTTGTTGATTGTGCTCATATTGAGAGGGACTAGACTCTCACGATTCAAAATGCGGTATGCTTGGATACGTCTTGGGCATATTGCAGGGCCAGGGGAGCATCCTGCTAGTATCCTTGGCAAATCCTCAACATATTCATATGCATTCCCATATCGTACCGTATCCAGTACCCTTAACAACAATATCCATAAGGTAGTCTTTTAATATGAACCCTGCCTTGATCCACTTTTGGGATATCCCTTCGAAGATGCTTCTCTTCAATATAATCATCAAGCCTACTGTTTTGTATGGGTTCGTGGTTTGGGGACCTATTTCGGGCTTTGTTGATTGGGATTATATTGAGAAGGACTAGACTCATGATTCAAAATGCGATCCATTGCAAATGGATTGTTCCTTAGGGCATCATCCAAGTTGAGTTTTTTGCCTAACCTCTGCGCCTTGAGACTATTTTCAGGTTTACTTTCTACATTGACATACTCAAAACCTTGGGGGATTCAACTTCAGGATGTGGGAGGTATCCATACTTAGCCTTATGTTCCTTAGAGAGGATTACATCTTTGATCCCAAATAGACATTGATGTTGGTGGTTTTCTGAAACTAGTTTGCTCCAATTTATTGACATCTCTATTGATAGGTTAACTCCTTTCAGGGACTCTTTGGAGGCCCCTCATTGAGTTCTACCCTTAAAGGATGTCATCATTAGAGTGGTCAGAGAGGATATCTACATGTATTACATCTAGGTTAGTTGGGCCATAGTCACAGGGTTCGTCGAATTTAATGTTCGGATGGTGATCCCTAAAACTAGCATGAGCAGGGAAATGTTGAGAGGAAAAATATGCGACAGCTAGCGGAGCCTTGAAGAATTTCGTTTGATTTTTCCGCAGTTTAGGAGTTCAGAGGGAGCCTCAAGGGTTTTACCACAGTCCACAGTTGATCATTGGAGGGCCAAGGTCTGCTTTTCCATTGTGTCGTCGAGGAGATTGCGTGGACACTGCCTGAAGGAGGCCGTTGTCCATTTTCTCCCCCTGACACCTAGCTGCAAGCCATCTACCGAGGGAGGAGAGCTGTTCGGAGAGCAACGACCCAACGGCACAAGGTAGGTAAGTTGTTTGTTATGACTTTTTAAAAAAAAGACAAAACATGTAATGATTTTAGGGTTTTTATTTTTATTTTGATTTTGATCATTTGTCATTTAAACTTTTTGTTTCCCTTTGTTTTAATTTTTTAGGGCGAAGGGGGGATTTGTTTCATTTTTTTTAATTTTTAATTTAATTATAATTATTTTATTTTATTTTAATTTTTTTCTTGTGTTTTAACGTTTTTTATTTTTATTTTTATTATTAAACTAATTTTTAATTATTTTAATTTACATCTTGTTTTTATTTTATTTTATATTTCTTTTTATTTTTTAAATTTATTTACAATTATTTTTTTATTTCATCTTATGTTTGTTTTTATTTTATTTATTAAATTAATTTTTATTTTTAAATTTATTTACAATTATTTTTATTGTTTTTCTTTTTGACTTATTTTTATATATTTTATATATTTTTCTATAGATCGAACTTAATGGCGAATTTTTTTTCGAACTTTATCTGTTGGTGAACTTGAACCGAAGTTTATCCTCGTCGAACTCGAACTCAAACCCGAACTCAAACCCGAACTTGGGGACTATGAGTTGGACCTCTCCTCCTTAGTCGCTCAACACCAAGCTTTCCTTTTACATTTAGCATTTCTTGTAGGTTGTGGATTGTGTCATTCATGGCCCTAACTATCTCCAATGTCAATGGTCTCACCGCTTGAGGTTTCCCCTTTGCCAGCTGGGGGTGTGCTCACACTAGTTGTGGGGTGAGGCTGATCTTCATATTCCACGTGGGGACCGTATCTATTGGCTTTGCTCCCTTTAGGTGGCAGGGACTAAGGAGCACTTCTTTTTTAGATGCCCTAGTTATTATGAGATTTGGGGAAGATGCTTTGTCTTTACAAAGACTCAGACAACTCTCTGTTGGCTTCCTTTTAGTACCTGGAGCAACGATGCTTGGTTCTATTTCTTGGGGAGGTTGTTAGTTTTCACCCTTAGACATAGGTCCTTTCAAGGAGCCCCTAGGGCCCGCACGTAGATGACTTCTTTCTTTCAGCCCATCATAGAGGTTGGTGGCATTAAGCGCCCTTTGGAGACTGTTGCTTTACACACTAAGGGGTGTAGGTCAGTGAGATGACGTTCATCTCTACACAACACCGCTACTAAGATACCCCAGCATGCTAGCTCTCGACAATTGGGATCCGCCTTTGATTAGTACCATGGATTTGCTTCTTCATGATTGCTTACCGGGCCATAGGGACAAGCATACATTATGAGTTTCTTTGTTGTCATGAGAGTTTCTCTGTCTTTGGATGTTAGTAGGGATTCTAGGGGGAGTGCTTTGCTTCCTCCTAGGATTACCCAACCTGGCCTCCTTAGCCCTAGACACTGTCCAATGAGCATTATCAGATCGTGCATTGGCTCTTTTACAATGATAGACGATGACACAAATGATTCCTTTGTTCCAGGCATGGTCAGAGATGTTTGATGGGACTACATCCAATCTTTTTTACTTTCATTAGCCCATGCTCTTTAGGGGTTTGTGCTCCCCCTTGCATGGCTATTTGTATTGGTATCCTAACCATATGATTTGGGTTGGGGGCTTTACTGCATTGGGTTTACGCCTCTTTTATTTTTAGTGTCTTTGTTCTTCTTTTATATAGTTACTTGTTGTCCCTGGGGCCTTTACCCTAGCAAATTTTATTATCATTGGATGTATTCTTGAGTCCCATTGACTTATTTTTGGTCATTTGTGGACATTAATATAATTTCTTTCTTTCTTTCTTCACCCACATCTGTGAGTTGAAGAGGTGCCCTTCCACCTCTTGGTCTGAGGGAGAAACTTATGTCAGGGTGATGGGGGTATAGGGATCGACCTCCATGATTTACTTCCATTTGGCCAACATGGGTGGTGGTTTTGGTGCTAGTGTTGGAGTATGCACGTTGGACAACATTGTTTGTCTAGCATTATTGTCCTCATCTGGGTGCCGCTTGCTCTTGTAGATGTTGCACCATTTGCCACCATTCTTTGGTGTCTTCTTGTCCAAAAAGGTCTTTTATGGCCAACTTCGATGGTTGATTTTGATGTTTGGAGTCCTTGCATTCAAAATTTTCTTCAATCTCATCTACGTCCCTATAGGCTTCTTCGAGTGTCTTTACCTTTAACTTTAAGATCTTTACTTCATTTTGGATGTATAGATGCAAGTGACTGCACTATTTGATGACATGATGTCTTTCAGTCATGTTTACCAACTTTTGGTGACAAGGCATAAAATGCATCGGTAAAATCTTACACCGTTTGTTTTCGTCCCTGGTGCAACTATTGCCACATTTTGTAGTGATCATCATACATTTTCACTGGCGAGTATTCCAATTTTGATGGCTTCCACAAAGACTGCCCATGTTTTGGTCAAGGTATCCTCAATTGTTAAATTTCTTCCTCTTCTTGGTTGTTTTGAAGATAATACAATTTCCACTATTTTTTGACATGGGAGCAACTTGTAAATGTGCAAATGTTATCTTTTCACTATTAGAAAAATTACTAACAGAGAAAAATAACTCCAATTGGTCGAGCCACTTCTCTACTGCATCAGTATCAAAATTTCCTTCAAAAAGAAGGATATTGAAATCAATTTATAACTTGAGAGGCATTGGGCCCCCTAAAGGTTTGCTTGTGGACGTCAAGTGCATTGTGGGCATGACTTGTTTGAGAACTTGGGTGGACTGTTCCATCATCTCCCTCCTTTTCTTTTTGAGGTATACTTCGAGCGACCATTTGAATGGATCTTATGTTCCATCTTTGTCCACTATCTGAGACTGTTGGAACTGTAAAGGAAGGTAATTTGAAGGGTCACATGTCTTGTGGCTGTACTTTCTATAACCTGGAATCATTCAATGGGGTATATAAACATTGAGCAAGCTGGTTTGATACCATTTATCCAGATTTAATTGGCAATACAGTGGAAAACACACTAAATTGCAGAAACTTAACATGTTATAAAGGCAATTAACCAAATAAAATGAAAATGAACTTTATAAACTGCAATGTAAATGAAATCTTTAGTGAAAATGAGAGTTAGACAGATGTGAAGAGAATATGGGCTACGTGGTATATACTCACAGGTTTTCTCCATTGGCAGTTTGAGGGACCATGGAATGCTTGGGATCTAGCTGTATGTCCTATTTGGACCTTCATCTCACACTGTTGACAGGTTGGATTTCAGTCTTTCTTTGCAGGCAAAAGATTGGCAAGGAAGGGTTTGTTTTGTTGGGGAGACCTTTGGAACAATGGGAGGCAACAATGGAAATCTTGGAGGGACTTAAATAGGGCTCAATATTTGTCACCAGCAGACAAAACTGCTTTTCAAGAGGTCTGCAATATGATTTTTGAACAATGTCTTTTGAAAATGTATTTACAAAGTGTAGGCCCTTATTGGAGGGATTGGAAGTGGAATAGAGGAAAATCCTTCCTCAACTTTAAATCAAAGGACTTGTATAAGCAAGTACGCCATTCCAGTTTCATTGCTCTCTGGTTGAACAAACAATGGCAGGTTCAAGATCTTAAAGTGAGATGGCAAAGACGGCATCAGATTATTTGGAAAACTAGAACATCCTTCAAACATAAGGTGATAGGATGGCTAGTAATACATTAGGGGCTAGCCATCAAAGCAAAGTTGAGCAAGACTATGTGGGAAAGAAGAAACAATTGATCATATCTTCAGGAAATGTCCAACAACAAGTGGCCTTTGCAGGTGGCTGAAAGCTGATTTCAATTTCCATTTTATTGCTCCTTTCTCTTGGAAAGGGCCTCTTTTAGGGGATTCTTGGATGATAAGGGACAGCTTCAAGGGTTTATGACATACTGATACAACACGAGGGGGTTCTTGGATGTTAGGGGCTCCTGCAAGGGTTTATGGCATATAACATGATTGGCAACAATCAACTTTCTTTGGAGGACAAGATGCCAAGCCATCTTTCAGAACGACACCTCGCCTTTTTGTATAGGGAAGTTGAGGCTTTTTAGACAAGAGTTGGCTTTGATTGTACAAGCTAAGTTTGAGTGGTTTCGAACAGATGTGAACTCTTTGCCTTTTGGGACATAGGGTCAAGTGCTTTCGTTCCTTGCCTATGTAGGGAGCGATGCTTCCTATCAACATTATGCTTAGATGATGTAAACCTTTGCTTTTCTTGCTTTGTGATGTAACCATTTGTTCCTTGGAGTAATATCTGATGCATTTTTTCAAAATAAAAATGAGAGTTATTTAGAAAAGTAGAAATCCATAAAAAGAGATGTGAAGCTAACACCTTGTTTTTTACATTCAGATGATGATTCTTCTGCAGCCATATTTGGAAGGAAATGAAAAGTATAAAAATACGAAACGAAACAATTTCCATGTGAATCTAAAAAGCCATGTGACAAGTGGCCCTCCAAAGAAGTGAAGAGGATCTATTGTGAAGTGGAACTCATTAAAACAGAAGTATTTTAGATTCAAAAAAGTTGAGATTTTTGGTACTATTTTTGGGGGAGCCTTAGGAGCATTTATAGTTATGGATTTATCGCATCGGTAAATAAGCTATGATCCTAGAAAGGTGACTGTCATAAGGGGATTCTGCCTTGATTTGCCACCTGCATCACTTCCTCAACTAATTAATATTGAAAACTTGGTTTTCATTCTTGAAAGTCCTACATAAATAAAGTAAAAAATCTCTCCTCCGTTAATGGGCTAAGGGTATTAAGGGGTGGGCAAAAGGCTGAAAGGAGAAGGATGCAGTCAGGATGGGTGGTGAGGGCTCTTGTGTCCACAACATCATTCAGGGAGCTTGAATCAGGGTTTGTCAAGTTGGTTGATGTAGTAGCGGAAATGCAGTAGGCATTGGTTGCAGGGATGAGTTTGGCTGGCGCGATAGAGGCCATTGTCAATACTGACTTGGCTTTACTGTTAAACCAATCTTTCTGACTCATCACCTAATGGAGAAAAAGGTAGCACACTTGGTGGCTCTAGCAACTAGGAAGTTGATCAGGGTTGCTGGTGGAGCTTCTTCTTCTGGGAATGGAGTAAGGGAGCCGGAGGTTGAAGTGGTGATTTTGGATTTTGAAGTGGACACTGAAATTTGTTGTGGCCATCTGATGCT
The DNA here is from genome assembly GCA_037957365.1 of Torreya grandis. NCBI lineage: Eukaryota > Viridiplantae > Streptophyta > Pinopsida > Cupressales > Taxaceae > Torreya > Torreya grandis. The sequence goes on along the minus strand of JARHVA010000594.1, from coordinate 3,831,871 downwards.
AGTCCTATTGATTTTTGCTCAAAGATCGTTTTGGTTCTTGGTGGGGTTCTTTTTGGTTGATCTTGGCTCTCTCTAGATATAACTGTTTGGTTTCCTTGCTAATGGTTTTGAAACCTATGGTTTCTTTTAGTGGTTCCCATTGACAGATTTTGTTAGTCTTGTGACTGGTTCAATGCTTCTCAATGTAAAATTTTCTTCGATATTAATATAATATTGGGTGGGGGACCCTCAACCCTTGTTTATGCATCCAAAAAAAAAAGGTAAAAAATCTATAGTTGTCCTATAGTAATAATTGATTACTTTTGTACATTCAGAGACAATTTTCCTTATTACTAATATTTATTTTAGAGTATAGAATTTTTGTTTTTAGTTTTGCAATTTACTTTTGTTCATATATGATATGAAGTTTCATCCTGTTGATATATTTTTGTATGGTTTTTTTATGATCCACACTTATAATATTTGGAATATAGATCAACACAACACTGGATATTGGTGGGCGAAGATGCCCAAATATTTAATATGTGCAGAAATAGAATAATACCATATAATACTCCTTTAGGAAGAAATAACTCCACAATGCCACTTCAAGGGGACAACCTCCAATATCCTTCTACCAAATAGAAGACTCCACACTTATTTGATTGATATCATTTACAATGATATTCATCTACTTTATATAGACTTCTATATAACTAACAATGGATGAGTAACCTCCTAATCCCAATGTACGTCGACCATTACCCAATGCACTAATTCCACAAGTTACTCATTTATCCTAATAGATTGGACCCATATAACTAACCAGGGGTGTTGGAAATTTGAGCAAAGTGACAATTGACAGCATGAAATTGTCATTGATGTCATTGCAATTGAAAACTGATCATGTATTAATGCCAAAGGTTGAGTTGAGCAGAACTGTGATGTAAATCGCGTTTGTGAAGTGCTTTTACTCATAAAATGCAATCGGGTTAAGTCTAGAAGATTTGAGTTGAGCAAATTTGATTGAGGGAATTCTTTCGGGAAAATGTTAAAGGCAATTCTGTCGGGAAAATGGACTAAGTCGTTGAACAAATTGTCCGCAACAAAGCTTCTGAAGTAATTGAGTGCCACTTGGAATTCTTTTGGAGAAAGTGTCTTGGAGAATTCATTCGGAGAAATTGTCCCTTGCAAAAGTTCCGAATGGTAAGTTGACCGTTCAAAGCTTCCGAAGGGATCTTTTCAAAAGTTTCGAAGGGTAATGGACTGTTGCAGAAGTTTCGAAGGGATCTTTTCAAAGTTCCGAAGGGTAAGTGGACAGTTTAAAGCTTCCGAAGGGATCTTTTCAAAAGTTCTGAAGGGTAAGTGGACAGTTTAAAGATCCCTGAAGGGTAAGTGGACCATTGAAAATTTTTCGAAGGGATCTTTTCAAAATGCCGAAGGGTAAGTGGACAGTTTAAAGCATCCGAAGGGATCTTTTCAAAAATGCCAAAGGGTATGTGGACCGTTGCAAAAGTTTTGAAGGACAAGTGGACACTTGCAGAAAAGCCAAAGGGTATCTTTTGAACGTTGCAAAGGGTAGCCTTGCGGACAAAAAGTCCGAAGAAAAGCCTTGTGGACAAAAAGTCCGGAGAAAAGCCTTGCGGACAAAAAGTCCGAAGAAAAGCCTAGCGGACAAAAAGTCTGAAGAAATGCTTTGCGGACAAAAATTTCGCGGAAATTGTCTCGAAAGGCTCTTGACAAAAAGCCCGCAACAATTGTCCGAAGAGATGTCACTTGCAACTTTGCTGAAGATAAAGTGTGGAAGTCTTATAGGGCATTCTCAAAGGGACAAGGCATGTTAAAGATCGAGCAAGTCTACAAGAATCAACGGTGCAAAAGCATTACAAAGATGTCGAAGAAAATGAGATCACGTCAACATGTTGAAGTTTAACACTAAAAACAAAGGATAAAGATCGAGCATATTGAGGATAATCTAAAGGAGGGGAAGCGAACCCAAGGTATAGAAAGTAGCGAGATATAAAAAGGGAAGAAAAGGAGCTTGATGGTTAATAGAATAGTAATCTCAAGCACGTGCATTTGACATGTGTCAAAAGGTCATAAGAAAAGATTCGACAAGGAAAAGAACGTGAACTTGGTGCGACAAAGGAATTTGAAAAAGCCCACAATCAATGTCTTCCAACTGTCTGTATAGGAACAACTGGAATTGGTGTTGAACTCGATATATCTTCACGGAGCTTGAGATATTTCAATCGAAGTGATCGAAGAAGCGGTGCAGTTAAGTAGAAGTGCAGATGCCTACGATAGTAAAGGTGTTTTGAATGTTGTCGTTTGAAGCATGAATTGAGACATAAAGTCAGAGTCACATTAAATGCAAACCAGAAGTGATCAAGTGGCGCAATTAAGTTCAATAGAAGTGTAGATGCCAAAGACAAAATAAATTTGAATATTGCCGTTTGAAGCATGAATCGAGACACAGTCAAAATCGCATTGAATACAGATCAAAAGCTTGAACCGATTAAGTTGAAGTGTGAACACTTCATAGAGAGACAACCCTAAGATGCATCTATCTATATATGCTACGATCAGATCATTTGAATGTTGTTGTCTTTCTACTGTTGTTATAAAAATCATTAGAGTGTTAACTCAAAATTGTCAAAAAAGGACATATGCAGACAGTGTGAAAGGGGCAAAGGAAATAAGGTGTGTCAAATTAGAAGATATCCAGACACAAAGAGATAAAGGTAGAGAAGCCGAGAAGACACATAGTTAAGATGCAGTTACAGACCAGACTTGTAACAGAAAAGTGTACAAGATTCATTCTGAATCACTTCTGTAATTTTTGAAGTCGTAGCTTCATTTCTTTGATAGGTTGGTGCCATCAGAAAAATTGAGTTGGTGCTTAGTGAAGTTGACGCTTTCTTAGAGTGGGTGCTCTTGAATGTAACCAGTGAGGTTTGTCTGTGAGACATTTTTCTGCGAGGCTGGATTAGAACAGTAGCTTCTAGTAGCCTTTCTCACCGTGGTTTTTCCCTCTAGGTTTCCACGTTAAAATCTGGTGTTGAGCATTCTTGTGTATGTGTGTGATCTCTGTTCTGTTGTTTACTTTGCATATACGTTGAGTATCTTGTTTAAAAATTCTAAGAACCAGGGTTTAACTAATCTACTGATTCACCCCCCCTCTTAGTAGATTGTGTGTTCAACAAGGGGGAATGTGTGCCACATGTTGACATCTCCATCAACCCATATACATTAATATATCATATCCCTAGGTTCTACTTTGACTCCATTCATGATCACAACTATACTTCCTTGGTGTCCATGCATAATGATTCCTCTTCTGATTCCATGTTCCATATTCCTCTGCGCTACTTTAATTTCATATTCCATATTCCGCTGCACTACTTTCATTCCATACATGACCATAGTAGTTCTATGGCTTCCATGCATATTCATAGTCATTTCCTCACTGATTCCTTGTGTAGTCACAGTGATTGGTACTCTGACTTCTTATATATCCAAAGTGATTGTTGCTATGACACTCCTTGACATGGCTCCATGATTGTTTTGTCTTATGATGATGTGGGTGTCTATATACCTCAAATTTATAATGATACTTTGACCTTTTCAACGCTTTCTTCTACTTCTTCCACCTTTTCATTTGGTGGCTCCTTTGTCTCTTGAGTAGTTGAAGTGTTCTTTGTTTATATTGTTTCTTCCTGTGAATCGTCCTCATGCTCTTTTTCACCTTCTTTAATCTCATCTTCATACTCTACATTGAATGTTCTATGTGCCTTTCCAACTATGATATCTTGTAAAGTAACCTTACTTGTTTTGTACCCAAACTTCATGAACTTCTTCTACACATTGATATTGATTGTCTCCAAAGTCTCTAACCATGTATATCTAAGAACCATATCCACACCATCCATACCCAGAGCATAAAAATTTGAATGCAAAACATATTTGTCCATAGTGAGCTTCAAATCTTAAAAAAAATGAATATTCTTACCATCTATTTGAGCCTCCTTGATATTATTTGCTTGAACATGTAGATTTTGAGCCTCATCCATGTTGATGAAGTTATATTTGCTGCTAGAGTTTATGGACACAATGATCTTCTTTTGAATGCATCCATGAAACTGAAAAATTGACTTTGACTTCTTTGGAGCCAAACTATTTGAACCCTTATCATCCAGTCCTCCTTCCTCTTCAACATATTATACCTTTTCCTCTGTACCATCTGTAACAGAGTCCTCATCATCAACATTATGCTCTATTTCTTCTTCATCACCTAAATGCTTTTCCACATTGTTGTTATTTAATTCCACTACTTTTTCTTCTTCATCATCTGCGTTATCTTCATTACCATCATGATCATTATTTTCTTCCTTGTCTTACTCTTCTGTATTTTTTTTCTTTTATACCCCAGCGATCTAGGAAAAATTGTTCCATTACTTCCCATGAAAACTTTTGACTCCTAACTGAACTCGACAGAGTTGTGTAGGACCCCTGAAATGATGTGACAAAGAGTTTTTCCATGTTCTATCAAATTAATACTTCTTAAAAAGGATCCACCATTCTCTAACATCAATGTCCTCTTCTCCATAAAAAAACTCTAACTCCATGATCCACTACAAAACTAGGGTTTATGAAAAACCCCTAAAATTTCAATAACTCATGCGAAATTTGCTAAACAACCCAAAAATTTGACTGTAGCTTCCATGTATTATATTGCAACTTCAATGAAAATTTTGTGAAAAAATTTCAAAAATTTCGACCTGTTGAGCAAATATGCGGAAAATAATAAAATCGCGATAACTCACACAAAATGTGTCAAAAGTTTCCAAAATTTTGACTGTATCTTTCTTGTATGCTGATATTAGATCAGTAAAAATTTCACAAAAAGAATATTGAAATTTCGGCATATATGACGAATTTATTACAAACTCTAAAATAGCAATAACTCCCTCAAAATTGATCATAAAACCTCGATTTTTTTACTATGATTTCCTTGAAATATTCTTCAACACCATAATGTTTTTTGTGGAAAATATCACAATAGATTGAAAAATATAAGCGATTCTCAAAACTTAGGGTTTCACCCACAATATTTGCCCAAATCGATACGTTGATGCCACTTGTTATGATCCTCATAATGTTTGGATTATGCAAAATATAACATAGATCAACCCAACACAATAGAGATTGATGGGCCAAGATGCCCAAATATTCAATATATGTAGAAATAGAATAATACCCTTAAGGTAGGGCAACACCATATAATACTCCCTTACGAAGAAATAACTTCACAATGCCACTTTGAGAGGACAACCTCCATTATATTTCTTCCAAATAGAAGATTCCACACTTGATCGATATTCTTTACAATAATATTAATCTCCTTTATATAGACCTCTATATAACTAACAATGGATGGGTAACCTCCTAATCCCAATGTAGGCCTACCATTACCCAATGCACTAATTCCACAAGTTACTCATTTATCCTAATATATTGGACCCATTTAATTAAGGGGATGTGTGCCACATGTTGGCATCTCTATCAACCCATATACATAAATATATCATATCCCAAGGTACATAGCAAGTTTTGCTAGGGGCACATAAACTAGTTGTTCTAGTGTATTTCTGTTTGAAATAGTTTAAATGGGGTTTAGGATATCAGACAAGGCAGTAATTTTGGACAACTTTTACTTACTTTTGTCTTTTTCCTTTATAAAATTATTGGGCTAAATTATAGATCAAAGTTTAAAAATCCAGAAAACATCTAAAATTTAATGGTTGTTTGAAAATGTTGAGGTGCTGCATTTCTTCCAAATTCTAATCCAGTTGTTAGAATGTTCTGGTAATTTTCATCAGTGTTACGCTATAATGGATCTAAATATAGTGAGTTTATTAAAATAGTTTGTTTGTACATACTTTTTGTTGTGCTACAATCTTCCTTAAGAGGTTAGAAACACAAATGTGTGGGCACTTGTCAAGGATCTAGGCACAAAAGACAACTCAGAGATTTGTCAAGTTGTTCATTATGAATTAGTTTTTCTTAGTAGGTATTACAAAGGTGTGCTATGGTGTTTAGAAATTTATTCCTTCTAGTCAAGTTCTCGTTTCGTCTGGTTGAGATCATGTCTCTTTTAACCTCAAATTTAGTTTTTGCTTAATAGATCCATACAAAACAATTAGTGGTGATTCAGATTTGCAAATTGTTTTTTGTAAAATTGTAATACATCTTTGTATTTTGTGTTATTGGGTTTTTTCGGACTCTCGGAGCATTATTTGGAAAACCTGATGTCTTTTGTGAAGGGGAATGACTTCGAGCAAATCCTAAGCTTTCCGATGCATATTACAGTTTTGTATTTCAAGCATCAAGAAAGAAACTTTATAACCCAGCAAGCGGTTTCTGTCCCAAATTACCACCTGCATCACTTCCTCAGCTAATTAATATTCATAACCTAATTTTTATTCTCCATAGTCCTATATTAATGAAGTAATAAAAACACTAGTTGGCATAGGATAATTATTAATAACAATTGATTGCTACAGTATGTTCAGAGGCAATTTTCCTTGTTACTAATATTTATACTGGGGTTTAGAAAGTACTTTTCTAATTTCTCACATTATTTTATCCATATTTGATATGCCATCCTGTTTTCATGCTCGACATATATTTTGTCTGTGCATTTAATGTGGATTTTGTCAGTATTAGAAAGGTGTCCAAAAAAAGAGTCAGATTTTGGTTGTATGGTTTGCAAGGGGCACATGCAGCAGTAGTTCTCCTAGTGTATTGCTGTTTGAAATGGTTAAAATAGAGTGGGGTTTAGGATATCAGACACGGAAATAATTTGTAACAACCATGGCTTGCTTTTATCTTTTGTCCTTATCAAGTTTATTTGGGAAAATTATAGAACAATGTTAAAAAATCCTGAAAAATTGTAAATTTTAATGGTTGTGTGAACATCACCAGGTGCTTCATCTCTTCCAAATTCTAATTCAGATGTTGGAACGTTCTCTAATTTTTGTTGGTGTTATACTATAATCATAATGGATCTGATTATAGCAAGCTTCTTAAATTAATTTTTCTATATATGTTTTTTGATGTGCCACAATCTTCCTTCAGAGGCTAGAAACACAAAAGTCTGGGCACTTACCAAGGTTCTAGCCACGAAAGAGAACTCAATGGTTTGTTATATTTTTTCTAGTTGTTCATTATGAATTGATTTTTCTTAGTAGGTATCAGAAAGCTGTGCTTCAGAGGGTACAAATTTATTCCTTTTAGACAAGTTCTTGTTTCTTTTGGTTGATACTATATGTCTCTTTTGACCCACAAATTTAGTTTGTGCTTAATAGTTCTATATACAACTGTTAGCGGTATTGCAGACTTGCAAAATGGTGTTTGTAGTTTTATATCGACAGCATAATCGATATATTTTTCTTTGTCAAATACAAATATTGGGCCCTCAATTTGCGGCCATTATAATGCCTTCTGTCAAATATTTAGCAGTAGCTGTCTTTGTGATTATGTTTTGGTCAAATGTCTTCTTTGTGGTCAACTTTAAATGAGGCTGTAATTATTGTAGGACATGCTTCCTGTTTTGACACAACTACAACATGCTTTAGATATGCGAGCTTCACTTGATAGTCATGTGGAGGAAGGGAATTACAGCAAAGTGAGTTTCATAAGCTTATTCTGAAATGTTTGATAAAGTTTATTGGTAAGCTTATTCCCAAATGTTTAGTAAAGCTTATTTGTTGGTATATTTATTTTGTTGTAGTCCTTTTGATCATAGTATGAATACTATGCACAACGGTGCTCTTAGATACACTAAAATATATGTGAGACATTAAATTGATTCATATTTATTGGCCAACCCTTATATTGTCCCCAGGCATTTCAAAGCTTAGCAGAGTATTTACAAGTATTGGATCATTTTTCAGAACTTTCTGCTGTGCGAGAGATGAATCGTGAAATAGAGGTACTTTATTTTCATCAATAGAATATGCTTTCTATAAATATTTCTTTTCATACATTTTTTGCTTTTTTAATCTCATACAGGATGTGTCTTGGCTGAGTTGAAAATACGACACTAATTTCTTCTCTATCACTTCTCTATGTGATGGCCATCACGTGATAATGAGTCAAAAATTCAATAATTATAAAAGTCTTATTTTGTAGATGTTGCCAATTTATAGTTACACTTTGATTCCTTGTAACTATAAGTGGAGATTATAAGAGCTTGAGGATAGAAGCTTTATTTGTACATAGGCAACTGATGGTGGCCTATGTTGGAAATAAAAGAAAAATGTGAATTATGTTGATGTCCATAGATGCTGAAAACGTGGGCAACAACGTATTTCTAAGGGATGTCTTAAGCATCTTTCATCTAAATTCCAAATATATGGAGTATAGAAAATATACTAACTGAAAGTTTCTGGCATATTGTGGCTATAAATTTCAGTAGTGTAATTTTTTATAAAAAATTGTGGACCTTTTATGATAGTCAATTATTTGGCCTCTATTATGAGGGCTTGATTCAATTCAAAACAGGAGTGCACACTTTATAAATAGAGGGAATACAAACTAGAAGTTTCTCTTGACAGCTTCTAATAAGCTATGTTGTTTGGGTACGGGTACGGATACATCTCAGGTACGCGGGTACGTCATTTTTCAAAAACCTTGATTTGGATACGTTGTGGGTACGTTTGTGTGTATATATATATATATTGTATATTACTCATTTTTTTAGTAAAACACTTGAAACTACATAGTGTGAAAATATTTGTCTATAAATGATAAAACACTTAAAAATATATAATATTCATTCATTCATTACTTCAAAGACAAAATGTACATTCAAATCTAGAATAAATCATCTCGATTGTCCACAAAATCATGAATGCCACTCCCATTATTTTTCAACTTTATCATTTACTGACACTTTCTCTCACAAGGGCTCATCGGTGCATTGAATCTCACGAGTGCATGCCTTAAGGGGTGCACAGGGAATGGGGTGGGATCGGCTTGTGGCACTTTGCCAGAGATATTCTCATACTATTCTATCACGCATACATCCCTTCATGCAGCGTTCATACCTCCTATGATGTCTCCTTGAAATCTTGAAACCCTGAAATATGGCTAAGTTTGAAACCCTGAAACCCTGGAATCTGACTAACTCTGAAATATGACAAGATCCTCCAAAACCTAGAATTTGCATTATAGCTCCTGGCAGTCCGAAACCCCTCTCAAACATCCTGAAAGTATATAAATAAAATATAAAAACTTATACTTAAATGTTTATTTTATTTTTATACTGTTGGGTTCGGACTGGATTTACATTTAGGGTTGCTTAGTTTTTAGGGTTTTTTTTTAAAGGATTTTCTGAGGTTTTTTTTTTTATAAAAAATTCGCCATTTTTCTGCCGGAATCCTTGGGGTACGCGCCGAAAACGTCCCGGGTTCTCTCGGAGGCGTCCGTCGGCGTGCTAGACGTTTCTGGCACGCCGGCGGGCGCCTCCAGGATGCCTCCGGGAGTACCCGGGACGTCCCCGTGCCAGAGGCGTCTCCGAATAGGAGGCGTCGGGCCGGGGGGCGTATCCCTGCAACACAGCTAATAAGGCTACAATCATAATTTACAATAGATTTGAATCTCTTAAGCTTCCATGGTACATTATATCAAGATACGGCTTCTAGAAAGACTTGTGCAACATCTTTCAATCAATGGTTTGGTCACATAGGATCCATCTACCAACTTTTGATATGCCATATATTAGTTTAAAAACTGGAATCAAATTCACCATACAAAGACAATTATATCTATATTTTGGGAAGAAACAACACTAACCAGAACCATAACAGTAAAGTGAAGGCTGCGTTTAAAGGGATCCCCAGAAACCCTAAATTACTGATTTCCATCCAAAATTCTGATAAATCAACTGTAAATGTTGAAGGATGCACGACAAGTTTCCGGGTTTTTTCAGGGAGCTTCAGTGGGGATTTCCAGCAACATAGCTACATAGAGTGCATATTATCAACCCCAACTATAAGAGCACTCTTCTGGTGGTCGACCCTTGATGTCGGTTGAGTAATAAGTGCCTTGCATAGTCAGAAGGTTTCTCTATTGAAAAGGTATGATTGAAATTAATTTTGTGTCATGTCCGGTCATATTTCAAGAAGAATGGCTGCTGGTGAGCTTCCTAGTTTGGAGCTGCTGCATCATTCATGGTAAGAGTCATGGCCCCTTGAATGATGCAGGGCCTCCGCTGTGGAGCTGGAATGGTAGTATGAACTGTATTAAGTTAATTTTTGAATATATTTTTATGATACTAAGATATTATATGGCTATTTCTATATATGATTTTCATAGTTAAGATACATCAATATCGCATCCTGGCATCCTGCTCTTGTCCTCCCCTGTGCTCCCCCATTCTATTGGCTGCCTAACCTGCTCCCTTTCCATGCAAAACCAACCGTCAATAACATCAATGGTCACATGGCTTGAGAGTCCCCCTTGGCCAGTTGAAGGCATATTCTTCCACGGATTGAGTTGAGACAAACCACCTTATTCTGCATGGTGACATGATATTACATCTTTGTTCGCTTTAGGAATTGGGGATCAAGGAATACTTTATTAATGCACACAGCTTCTGGACAATACATTTTTTGCAAGGAGGTTGTTTATATCATATTCATGGACTATGAAAACATTTTGTCTTTAATGATCACTTTATTTTCAAGTGACCTATCTAATATGAGATAAGGGGGAGGTACCAATTTATATTCAAAGACTTATGTGGTTCTCTATCCATGTTCTTCCAATATCCTGATCAGAGGTGTTTGACCCTTTTTCTATGAGAGGTAGTTGTTTTCAAGCATTGGACTTCATAGGGACTGCTAGAGGTTATCTCCTCTCAGATCGTCAAGATGTTGGAGGTGTTAATTGCCCTTGGGGTCATGCTGGTTCACACACAGATGGGGACAAGTCATTGAGTAAATGCTCATCTTTTCATACTATTATCACCCTGACCCTCACACTCTCATTCTAGGTGTTGTGGCTTTGATTGATTTCAGCTTTAGTCTCCCTTTCTTGTAGCTTGTGCCTTGACGACATGCATGTATTATTATTTTTTTCTACATCCAAAGGTTCATTGACCTTAGGTGTTAGGAGAGGTTCTAGTGGGGGAAGTACCTTTCTACCTTATTATATGTTGCATTGGTTTTCTCATGGTTGTAGATGCCAATGCCGCTGGTTTTTCTGGCGCAAGCCTTGCTACAAATGTATGTCTAGGCTATAAAAACCTCTAAATTATTCCCCTGCTTTATTAATGGTCACCTACAATGGCAACAGTACATGGTGACAATATCTCAGTCTACAGTATTGACCATTCTCATAAATCTAGTAGCTGTGTTTGTTATGCCAAACTGCATTGCTGGGAACTCACAACGCTCGTCTCTATTTGTATAAGTCGTCATTGGTACATTCGTGTCTTTAATCTTATATGGTGGTGTTTGTTCTTATTGGTGCATTTGTGTCTTTAATCTTATATGGTGGTGTTTGCTCTTTATATAGGGATAATTTTCTTCAAACTCGAAATTTGAAAGTATAGTAGATCAATCCAATGTCTTGATTAATTTTTCCAAAATAAATTTGAAACTTTAGACAATTTCATTTGTAAGTTTTGGAAAATTGAATAATTTTAATACTAAATTTCTGCTCCAGGTATGGGTACCGGTATGGGGTTTGGGTACACTAGTACGGCATTTCCCATCCCCCATGTATGGCTTGAGTGTGACTGCACTAAAATATGTATAAGATATTATTTAAATAAAAAAAATATAGCCAAAGAAGCAAAATTAACAACATAATATACATTGAGTAAACAAAATAAGTTAGATAACCACAAAACTACTTATAATTTAGAGAGACAAAATCTTATATTTAGTGTTGTGTTTGATTCTTGTCAACTACTTGTTAATGTGTTGTGGGAATTTACTTGCATTGCTTATCAAAAGAGAGAAGTTTTATTCACATTAGAAATATGTCATCACTGAAGTTATGGAGTCTGGTAAATCTCTGTTTTTAATTGTATAATTGTAGTTGAACCAGTCAACAATTATATTACTTCAAAAGACATTACAATTAAATCTATGAAGAAGGTTTCTGATTCTACAGATGATTTTGTGAGTTTTGATTTTTGACTGTTATCCAACAATCAGTGGCCTGCAAAGATTTGTAGATGTTTAGTGGAGTTTTGTAAAAATGATTAATGATAAAACTAGCCACATTGTTGAAAAACAAAAAAATATTGATTGCATGTACACCCTGGTTCGGCTGTGACCCAGGCATAGTCAGACTGGCTAAGACATACCTGGGCTGAACTGGAGGGAGGACTGGAATAGGACCCGGACAGGGTACATGCCATACCTGGACTGGTCCCCTTGTATCCAAGGACTTGGTAACATAGTTTAAATATGGATCATAAAAGATTTGGCAAATCATTCAATTATAGGTGATAAATGATTCCCCCCATACAAGTTACGTATCAAATAATTTTATTGCTTCCTATAGAGCTGCATTTTAGAGAATACAAAATATGCTAGTCATAGGGAAAAATCACATTTTTGTTAACTGCCTTCTTTTTAAATGGTAAATGCTAGAGAGAAACTACATATACTTTTTCCTTGTAATTCGTTTTGATCTCTAACCATAATACAAGCATTAAAATTGTCCATAAGGTTCAAATTGGATACATTTGCAATGGGAAACAGATGAAATGGAATGGCATACAAAAAGTAAGCAACACTACTATTCTTGAAAGATGTCAGCAACTTAATCAAGCTTTTCATGGTTCTTGATTTAAAAATAAGAGGTTGATATACAAGGAGATAAAAAAGTGAGCAATACTCAATGTGACCCATACCAAATCAATTAATCGGCCATATAATAGGCTAAATAAATAAATGGCACATCTAGTGACCAAAAATAAGACATTTGTGAGGAAGAAGTGCATGTGTATCGTGACCACTATACGTTGCACATTTGATTACAGTGAATAGAAAGATAATTGAAATTGTTATAAGTATGACGTGAAACCATATTGGATAAAATGGGCTTACAGCCTATCATAGTGCCAAGGTATGGCTCATGATCATGAAGATCTTGCATTGACATTTTTCTTGAGAAGAAATTCATCCTTGAGAAAACAAAGTCCATATTGATATAAGTTCATATTGGCTACAGGATAAGTGGACAGTTTTAGAATCACGATGAAGCTCATCAAGGACTTGATGGCACGTTCAAGGTTAGCCATCTGCCATGTAAAAATGAGTCTGGTAATAGCCATGTTTTTTGGGTTAAATAGCTAGAAAGAAATTCAAGAATAAAGTAGCAGAAGGTGAATGACAACTTCATCTGTCATGCTTGCAATACAGATCAGGATGAGCCCTATTAAATGCATTTGCTTTCCATGAAATCAGCTTATGTAGAGGATAAACAGACAACAGGTATAAAAATAAATTAAATCTTTAGATCAACTTAATAAGAAACAATTGCAAGGATAAAACAAATATCACACGTGCCTTAGTAAGGCATGATGAAAATGCTTTCACAGAAATATATTTTAAGGGCTATAGCTTGTTACCTGGCTCGGTTGATGACTTATAATAGATTTTTCTAGTGGACCACATAAAGAATTGTAATCTATACTTAAACCCTTACCCACTTGGGCACCTATGAAAACTAGGGCCATAAACAATATATCATATCCTTCAGATCATTTTAATTAGCATCTGATACATTTATTTAGGATTTTATAGTGCACTATAATACAAAAGTGTTAAAATCCTGTCAACTAAATCTAATCTTTTACTAATTGAATGATATACATTTTAAAATTTGAATGCTTTTCTTTTCCTATGAAGAAACTATTTTTATGTACTACCATCACATTCTATAGAATAAATTGTTTAATTTCTCTATACAATATATCCAAGCCACCTGGACCTCCCCCCTTAAGCCGCTCAACCCCAAGCTTGCTTTCGACTTCGAGCATTTCTTACGAGTAGTGGATGGTATTATTTTTTGCCCTCACTTTCTCTAGTGCCATTGGTCCCACGGCTTGATGTTTCCCCTTGGCCATATAAGAGTATGTTCTCACATTCTCCGTCAGGGCCGGATTTGCTGTCTTTGCTCCCTCCAAGAGGTGGAGACCGAGGAAGACTTCATTTTCAAATACCCCATTTATTATGAGATCCGAGGAGGACATTATTGCTTCTATAGTGACTCAGTCAACACTCTATCTACTTTATTTAGATATACAAACCAATGGTGCCTGGATCTTTATCTTTGCGAGGCCATCACCCTTCAACACAGATTCCTACAGGAGGAGACTAGAGGCTTTGAAGCCCTTATGTTGATCGCCTCGTCTTCTAGCCCACCCAGGCGATTGGCAGCACAAAGTGCCCTTTGGACATCGGTACATCATACATTGGAGCTGATAGATCAGTTAGGCAACAACTCTCTTGGCATATCTATACTACGCATATTACTCAGATCCCTCAGCTTGTTCTCCCTTGGCATTGTGGCTCTTCTTCTTTGTGGATGTGGCTCTACCCCTTTTTGGCGACATGGATCTACTACTTACCGACCGCTTCCCTAGACCACAAGGGTAGACTCACATTACGAGTTTATTTCGTATTATGGGAAGTACATCAGCCTTGGATGTTTGGGGAGATTCTAGAGGAAGTGCTTTGCTTCCCCCTAGGTTCTCCAACCTGACCCCTCCAACATTGGATACCCCCTGTCAAGCACTATCAAATATTCTCACTGTGATTGACGATGGGTCATCTGTCAAACGATGACTCCACATGAGGGATAGACAAAGATCTTTGATGAGGTTTTCCTGTCTTCGTTGGCACATGCTTTGGGGGCTCTTGTTCGCCCTCCATTGCTATTTGTATTGGTTCCATTACCACCTTTGTTAGTGGCACACTGCTCTACTTTGCCTTTTGTACTTGCCTTCCTTTTTTTTTTGGCTTCTTGGATTCTCTTTTCCTTGAGAACTTTCAATTGTTAACTGTTGTATCCTTGAGTCTCACTGACCTAGTTTTGGTCATCTGTGGATGTTAATATAATTTCTTTCTTTTTTCACTTGATTTGAATTTTACAGTTCAGTGTAAACTCATCCTTCCTCTTATATTTAATGGTCAAAAATCGATTGTTGTGAAGAGATAATATCATTCTTTCTGCATTATGGAAGCTCAATTTTTATGAATAGACAAGCTAGCAATGATGACCATGAACGCTCATAGGAAGAAATAATTCCATTTTCTTTTTCAATTGTGGAGTCATTCCAGTTATCATTCAAAGTGTGTGTTCATGCCCCAACTACTTATTTGATGCAACCTGCACTAAAATGTGTATTTATATATTCTCATAGCTAGTAAAATGTCAGTCCACTACTTATTTTACAGTTTCCCTTTTGAATCAGTTGTAGGGTTGTTAGAGACCCTTCTAAATGCATACATTATTGATAGTTGTGTTACAATGTATGTGAAAAATTATATGTTTAATTGTTTTTTTACAGCCTCTCTGCTTGCACAATGGGTAGGTTATTTCTAAAACCTCACTGCAATTTATATGAACATCAACTAAGAACTTCTTTGGTTAGGTAGAACTGTAAAACTAGGGTTTTCATAAAACATTTAACACAGTTAAAAGTAGTATCATTGTAGTGTGAGCATTCCCCGTGCTAAACTTTTTGGATTTTTTTTTTAAGGATACAGCTGTATATAAGCTCCTTTGTTTGTTTTGTGAGGGTCATGTCAAGTGGCTTTATATAAAGGTGCTTATTAAGCTTTATATATGAAATCCTATTTGGAAAAACCAACAATATTTGAAACATAAAGCTTGTAAGAATTCTCTTTTGATTTATCATGACTAAATGAAATAGATACTAGTTTGAGTTTCATACTAGGTAAAGTGTTTTATTTATATGCTTTATCAAATAGTTCGTGCCTTATTTCAGAAGCTTTCCTCTTTTGTTATTTTTATGTTTGTGTAGGCTTGGCTGGCAAGGACATTAGAGAAACTCGATACGTTGTTGCTTGAAGTTTGTCAGAATTTCAACCCCGAGAGCTACATTATGGTCAGTATTGTAATCATCTAGGATTACTTTTGCTTTATGTCATTGGTGGGGTGGTTCATCCCGAAATTGTGTTTTTCATATTATATTTTCAAATGTGCCCTAGATTTTTGTATACAATAAGTTTATATCAGACACTTAAAATTGTTCTTACAAGATTCCACTTAGTGCGTGCTAATGGTGCTTGGTTTCACTATCGGTTCCTTATTGGGCATATCCATAGTGCAAACAGATAGGAACTAGCTAAAGTTCTTTATTTTGAGCATAATTTGTCTATAGAAAACTTTTGGGCTGTTTTGATTGCCATGGTTTAAAATGTTTACAGTTTCTACGATCCATTTAATGAATGATCTGTACATCCAAACCAGAATCGAAATGATAGTTTGTCATTTCATGAATACATAGTTTCAAAATAGTCTTTGAGACTTCTGAAATTGTTGGTGGGTATAATATTTTTTAAGTCACATGTAGATAGAACCTTGTGATAAGAGCCAAGCTTTGTACATTTAGAAAATAAAAATAAGTTTTGTAGAAACAATTGTGGATGTGGATGTTGATTTGATGTTTGTGTTTGCTTAAATTTAGTTTAATTTATTTTAGTACTATATATATTAACGTGTTCCATGGGGACACGTCCCCTGCCCTCTGGGGTTGTCCTAGATGTTTCAGGGAATGCCCCTCCTGTCTCACCACATTTTTTGCATTTTTTTCTCATGTCCTCCAGACATTTGGGAATTTATTTGGCGTCCTAACATCCTCGGGACATCAAGGGGATCCCTTGATCTGCTGAAAACATCTTGGGGACTGCATCAACAATTGTTTAAAAAATCTGATTTTTTTTTGTAAAATAGAAAAAGATTAAATAGGGGCATTTTCAAACATTTTTTTCATGTTCATTGACGATGTAACAATCGTATATCCATGTTTACAATTTGAAATTTCGTATTCGCATCAGTCTTTCAGTCAATTTTCAAGTTCAATTTTCATTGGGCAATGTTGAATGTTCAATATTGCAAGGGTGTGTCCAACCCAGAAAAATGAGGGTCCAGATCACAACACTTCTCAGAGGCCCAAATGACACATGTTTAATCTGTTGTTCAAGTGGACAAGGATCTGCACAAAGCCTCCCGGCACAAAGCAGTGAATGAGATAAAATTCCAAAAAGCATGTACAAGAAAGGATAAAGAGAGACCAGCAACTGGTAAACAGATGTATTCAGTAAATCCCTTTGTGGCACTTGTTGACAAGGAAGTTAAGGAGCTAGCAAACAACTGCAACACCCTAGAGAAGATCCTGTATTCCTTCAAGAAACTGGTAAGAATCCCGAATCAATAAAATTTTGTGCAAAGGATAACCTCAATTGACAGAATGCTAGAAGCAAAAAAAATCTACAAGCCATATTTTTGCCCATGGACTCATTCCTATTGTTCTCGGTATATGGGGTCCCAAGATCAATTTGAAACAAAGAAAAAGCTGAAATCTCTTAATGAGGTAATCAAACCATCCGAGGAGGATAGTGTGGGTGGAACAGTCACCAAGTTAATGCACATATGGACTCCTAAAATAAAACAAATAGAGACAGAAGGCATGGACCTCTGGAACTCTTCAAAGTTAATAGTGCAGAACCTCTTATGGAATAAAAGGGACATAGAGATCTCGAATAAAAGAGTTCTTCTTTAGATTATAGTTAAGAGAGAGCATCCAAAGATGGTCCTTTTGCAGGAAGGTATGTGCTCGGGATTCAAAAAAACTCCAAAAGGGTTGCTGGAATACGGGGAAACAAACAATTGATTCGCTAGCCAACAACTTGAATGATCATCCACTGGGATGTAAAATAGATTAACAAAGGATTACACAAAGAGTATGTGATTGATTATTCACCAAGGAGATAGCCTATTAAATAAGCTCGTAACAAGCTCCTATGAAAAAGGAGGTGGCCACAACGGTAAGCTTTAAATAGACTTATTTGAGTAATAACATAACAACAAGTGGCTATAATAACACAACAACAAGATACAAGAAGATATTAAGTTTTTAATAAGCTTAGTCAAACAATTATTTTAATACCATCCCTTAATGATTGAACCAAAAAAAACTCCAAGCTTATCTCGGAATATTACAAATTTTTCTTTACACAAAGGTTTAGTTATTATATCAGCTGGTTGCTCAGAAGTAGGACAATTATAAAGACAAATGTCTTCTTTAGTAACCAATTGTCGGATGTAGTGATGATGAACTTCAATGTGCTTTGCCCTAGCATGAAATACTGGATTCTTCACCATGTTTAGTACACTCTGGTTGTCACAGTAGATTGGTGTAGGTCCCGATGAATCAAGTTGAAGATCTTCCAGTACTGATTGAATTCACATCAACTCTCTACTTGCACTAACAATTGCTTTGTACTCTGCTTCAGTATAAGACAATGCCACTATATTTTGAAGCTTACTTTGCCATGAAAAGGCTTCTGAACCAAGAGTGATTACATAACCTGTTGTAGACTTTCTAGAATGCAAATACTTTTGAACCCTGTTAGTTCAAAGTCAACAGATTGCTTATACAGAATGCCAAAGTCAAGAGTACCTTTGACATATCTAAGAACTCACTTTGCAGCTTGCCAATGTTCTTCATACGGTTTAGCTATGAAGCAAGAGAGATAACTTACTGCAAAACATAAATCTAATCTAGTAGTTGTAAGATAAATCAAACTACCTATTAATTGCCGATACAATGTTTCATTGACCAATGGTGAATCAGTTTTAGTTGAAAGTTTTGGCTCAACTTCCATAGGTGTAGCAACTGGATTGCAATCATGCATTCTGAATTTTTCTAACAAGGATTTTGCATATTTTGTTTGGGATACAAGAATTGTATAACCAAAAGTGTAACACTACAAAAACTCTACACTTAGACAATATTGAAGCATGCCTAGATCAGTTATTTCAAACACAGAGTAAATGTCAGCTTTCACCTATTTAATCAAATCATTGCTATTTCCAGTGATGGCAAGATCATCAACATATACAACTAAAACCACTATGTCATCACCAACTATTTTAATAGAGAGTAGATTCTGCATCACATCATTTAAAACTAGACTATTTAAGATATTTATCTATTTGAAGTACTAGGTTCGAGGAGTTTGCATAAGTCTTTAAAAGGACTTTGCTAACCTGCAAACTAGATTTTCTTTCTCAAGAATCTGAAATCCCTATGGTTGTACCATATACACTTCCTCCTCTAAGTCTTCATTAAGAAAAACACTTTTCACATCCATCTGAGATACCTGCCAACCAAACTGAGCAACAATAGATATAACCATTTTGAATGTTACCATTTTAGCTATAGGAGCAAATGTTTCTTCATAATTTACTCCTTGTGCATAACCTTTTGCAACAAGAGAAGCTTTATATTTGTCTAAAGAACCATCTGATTTACAATTTGCCTTATAAATCCATTTGCAACCAACATATTTCTTACCTTGGTGTAGCTCAGACAAAACCCCAGTGCCATTCTTTGAGTGCATCATACTCCACCTTCATCATAGATTCCCTTTCTAACTTCCCTTTAGCATTTGCATAAGTATTGGGCTCAAACATTTGTGAAACAATGGAATTGAGAGATAAATTTACCTACCCAAGATTTTGTACCACTTGGTTCCCTGATTTTGTGGATCTAACTTCCAAAGACATTGGAAGATCCTCTTGCCAGATATCCTACATTGTGCTATAGTACCATTTTGGTCGTTTGTGTTGACTTGTGGAACCATTTGTTGTGCCACTAGGACCTTCCATGGAGCTAGATTGTTCTAGTGTTTGTCCATTGAAGTCCTGTTGAATTTTAGTACTAGAACTTGATTCACATTCATCGATAGGAATCCAAAAATTTCTAGTATTTGTAGGTTTACCATCTTTGGAGAAATAGGGAATTTTATCATCTATTTTGACATCTCTATGCACAATTACTTTATTTGAAGAGATATCTGGGAAACTATATGTTTTGGAATTCTCACTGTAGCCAACAAACATGTACTTTTTACTTTTTGCATCTAAACCACTTCTTTTCACTTTAGGGATCAATGCAAAAGCAATACAACCCAAAAATGCGGAAATCACTTACATTAGTTTTTCTCCCTGACCGTGCTTTTTCTGGAGTAACATTCCCGTTTTTCATTAATTTCCATACTATTTAGATGTCATAACATTTGCATTTCAAAATACATGCTATTGCCATTTACAAAGGAACACAAAATGAAAGGGGCCAATGACAATCAGGTTCACTAAGGATCAATAGGTCTAGATGTTGAAGCTCCAGGGGTAGAGCCTCCCCTGATTTGAGAGATGACCTCAGAGCTATATCTAGCCATCTCCTACAAGTCAAAGTCAGTTTCATCATAAATAGGCTCATCATTATTTTCGAGCCATTCAAATTGTGGATCGATCTCATAAAGGTCAATCGGCTGATCTTCCACGAAGATACCTATCATTATCAAATAAAATGCATATGGTAGTGACTTTGGTGAATAATATTTTACAAGAATATTAATCAACTTTCCATATGAATTTAGAATTAGAAATGCAATATTTTTCAACTTTGAGCTTTCTTCGTCTTCGGATGAAGTTTGTGGTGGACAAACACCAAATCATTTATCCGTTCTTGAGTGAGTCGATTGCCTTTTTTGAAATGTATATGCTCGAATACTCTATAATTATGCTTACAAGCATATGAACTACATCGCTGACTCAAAATGCACATTGCCATCCATCGAAGGTGTTTAGTTTCTTTGCCAAATAAATCCCACCATTATGTTGTAAAAACAGATTTTGTCAACATTCTAACATGCACAATTCAGTCAAAATGCACACTTTCACCATACGTATGTAGAAACACTGTCTTTTCGGTTTGCAAATCTTCCTTCTTGTGATGGCTCTCTTACTAGAGTTGAAACTCTTTCCCTGATTGTATGTTGACAACTCTCCTATAAGTGCCTCAAACTCCTCTTGATTAGGAAACATTCTTTCCATGCAGTTAAATAGGCCTTCTATGACCTCTACATAGTCTCAAAATGAGCCGCTAAAGAACAACGTCGGATTCAAGCTATGTTATTTGGGTATGGGTACGGGTACGGATACGGGGACGTCTCGGGTATGCGGGTACGTCATTTTTCAAAAACCTTGATTTGGATACGTCGTGGGTATGTCTGTATATATATATATATTGTATATTACTCATTTTTTTAGTAAAACACTTGAAATTACACAGTATGAAAATATTTGTCTATAAATGATAAAACACATAAAAATATATAATATTCATTCATTCATTACTTCAAAGACAAGATGTACAATCAAATCTAGAATAAATCATCTCGATTGCCCACAAAATCATGAATGCCACTTCCATTATTTTTCAACTTTATCATTTACTGACACTTTCTCTCACAAGGGCTCATCGGTGCATTGAATCTCACGAGTGCATGCCTTAAGGGGTGCACAGGGAATGGGGTGGGATTGGCTTGTGGCACTTTGCGAGAGCTATTCTCATACTATTCTATCATGCATACATCCCTTCATGCAGCGTTCATACCTCCTATGATGTCTCCTTGAAATCTTGAAACCCTGAAATATGGCTAAGTCTGAAACCCTGAAACCCTGGAATTTGACTAACTCTGAAATATGATAGGACCCTCCAAAACCTAGAATTTGCATTATAGCTCCTAGCGGTCCAAAACCCCTCTCAAACATTCTGAAAGTATATAAATAAAATATAACTTAAAGTATAAGTTTACTAAATGTAAACTTATACTTAAATGTTTATTTTATTTATATACTGTTGGGTTCGGACTGGATTTACATTTAGGGTTGCTTAGTTTTTAGGATTTTTTTTTAAGGATTTTCTGAGTTTTTTTTTTAAAATTTTCGCTATTTTTCTGCTGGAATCCCTCCGGCACGCCCAGAGACGTCCCAGACACTCCCGGAGGCGTCCGTGGCCATGTTGGACGTTTCTGGCACAGCCATGGACGCATCTGGGAATACCCGAGACATCCCCGTGCTGGAGGAGTCTCTGAATAGGGGGCGTCGGGGGGGAGGATGTACCTTTGCAACGTAGGATTCAAGAAATATCCAATTGCATGGAGGGGAGATCGCATCTATCAATCCCATCATTTATCAACTATCTCCCATAATGGCATGTACTTGCCCTTATTATTATCCAATTTGCTCCTAATAGCATTTTTGGTCCTATCCATTGCGTTATACAGATCATCTATGGGGGATTTATCTGCATTGGCGAGTCTCAAAACTCGAACTAGAGGTTCAGATAATAACACAATTTGCTCTGCCTCTTCCCAAAAAGATGGTGAGAAGGCAAAGTCAATCATCATTTTGCCCTCTTTATTTTTCACAAAGGAATATTCCACCCACTCAGTTGAAACAAACGTTCATTTCAAATTTGTTTGTTGTTGGTAAAAAGTCTGCAACGTAAGGGAAGTGGGTTGCAAACCTTGTCAGCTCCAACCAAAGTTCTTTGCCATATGTGAATGTACGCATCATACTGAGCACCCTTGTGTGATTGTATATGAACTTGGTGATTGTGCAGGGCTTTTACAAGACCTCTTTCACCCATGGAGTTTTGCTATGCCCTTCAAGATCAAATCAAGACAATGTTTGCACATGGAGTCCCAAACATAGTTCCATATTTGTCCATAAAAACTCTCCTAGCGACCACCAAAGCAACAACATTATCTATAAGGAATTGGATCACATTTCGTGGCCCCACCTCAATGATAACTTCATCAAATAGATGAGAGTGTGTCTCGATATCAAATGCATCAACACTCTTAATAAAAACTGTGCCAATGTCACAGGACTCAAGGAAGTTGATGAGTGTGTGGCTCCTTTTATATGTCCATCCATCTGACATGATAGTGCATCTTGATTTTTTCCATTCCTTGCGATGTTCTTGCAGTACATCGCTCACATCTTGTACGACATTTTTTAACAAATCAGTCCTCAAAGCCTTGTATGATGGGGTTGTGAATCCAAAACTTGCAATTGCATCCACCATACTTTGGCAGTATGGAGATCTGGGCACATTAAACGACAAGCTAGAGTAGTACTAAAAGTTGGAGATTGTGTTCTTTGTCTGCTCGTGAATAGTGTTTTTTCACTTTGTACTCTTTAGCGTGGTTTGCATTCCAGGTGTAGTGTGAGGGCTAAGGAAGGCATGAATGTTTTTCCTGCCTGTGTTTGACACATGAGGTACTGATCTAAGGGTAGATTGAGACCTTCTCTCCTTTTCCTTTTCTTTTTCTATTGATGGCTCTAGTGTGTCATCAAATAAATCGTCCCTTGCATCCGAAGAGTTAGATCCCACATCTGTACGTCCTTGCCCTTTCGGCCTTTGAATTTGAATGTCTGCAATGCTGCTATAGCTTGATTGGTGACATCTACAGTCCATGCATTAGTGCGAGGGGAACTTTATGCCCTCGTCTCAACAAATGCCACTTGAAGTGGTATATGCGTCCATTGCATACGTGTCCACAAAAGTTGCAGTTGATTCTTGTTGTCCCTTCAATTGTTGTGCCATAGGTCCATGGAAAATCTCTCATGCGCCATGATTATCAAATCTACAGTGTGCATAAATTTTTTTGTTTAGGCACTGAAATATTTTGAAAGTGTTCAGTTTTTCCTCATAACTCTCAGAAGAAACCCTAATCAATCTAACTTATTAGTCTTGCCTTTCGATATACGTAAATCTCTAATAGCCAAACTGCCCACATATATGATGCACCTTCCTACATACCCAAAGGTATGTGGAAGAGTAAAGGTACAAAATAACAATGCTCTCGATATACCATGCGTTTTGATATACCAAACTTTCCTATATACTCGAAGCGACGTGGAAGAGTGATAGTACATGGAAGAGAAATGTACATGAGTACAGGGTGATACGTGAGAGTAGAGTAGCACTAAGAGAAATGACACATGAAAGGTCTCGGATTTGTTTAATGGCATACTTGCTCACAAGGGGTAGTTCAAAGATCGTAGGCATGGTCCCTTGTCTGACACTACAATTCCCTTGCATCGGATTTATTACCAAACAAGAGATCACCAGAAGAAGAAAAAAAGAATAAAAATGATGTTTTAGAGATGCTTTGTTTGCTTTTTGTTTTGTTCAATGTAGTGTTTTGCGTTCCTGCAATTGTTAGTACATGCATGATAAAATAATATAGAATATTTATTATTATAAGTAAAGAGTTGAAAGTTTAGTATAAAAATTTGGCACAAATAGTTGAAATTATATCTCATGCTAATTACATCAATAAATTCAAAAAAAATTATTCCAATGTCTTTTTAATATTTTTATATGACATTATTTGCTTCAATGGACAATTTAAAAATAAATAAAAACTGGTTAATTTATATTTTAATGACAATGCTAATTGTTATTTGCAATTGACGCCGATGAAAACATATTCAAGGTCGTAGGGAGTCATCAAATTGTATAAAAAATGATAACTAAAGAGTTATAATGAGAAAATATGTTTAAATGAATGTCAAATTTAACACCTACCATAAAGGAGGGTTAGGGTTAGGTTTAAGTTTTTTAAAGTTTTGGGTGTATTTAAGTACAAATTTTAAATATTACGGCTAGTTTTTTTCAATTTTAGGTGTATTTCATGGTTAAAAATATTAAATATGTTCAAATGAACAACATTTCAAATTGAAAAAAAAACCTAACCCTATATAGGGTCAGGGTTATGGTTTTACCTGGTTTTCTTGGTTTACCTTAGATCTATTGCTTTATTTGGATTATCCCTTGAAAATATCGAAAATCTTTGAAAATTATTTTAAAATGATAAAAAAAATTCGTTTTTTGCTATATATAGCTAAAAATTGAGTTTTTTTCAAAAATCATGATTTTTTCGTTGGTTGATTTTTTGATTGATAAATTGCGATTTTCAAGGTTCAACAAATTGTTTTTGGTGACACTTGGTGATTTTTTGTGATTAATCACGTCTAAATCACGATTTTGGTAAACTATGGACTCTTTATCTTATATGTTTAGGTTTTTGTTTATTCCTTTGATGGTCTCTCTATGCAATCAACTCTTGACATATGTCATATTTTCTTACTTCTCTGGATATCTCTCTTTACTCTACCAGTAGATGGCTTTGTTATGTAACCTGCCTTGCCAGCTCATGATTTTGTCTTTTATGTAGCGAGAAGTCTTTGTATCAAATTCTCCTTATCAATATATGGTTTAAAACTTTGTTTCAAAAAAAATGTTCAATGTCATAGATGTTAATGTTATTTGAATTCCAGCTCTATAGAATAATAAATGATGCTTAATATTGTAATTATAAAATAGAAAAGCTATAAATTATGATTTTTTAGAATTTTCTTGTGTTTTTATTATATATATATAAAATTCATCATCGTTCTTACGTCCCTGAAATCCAGGAAACATGTTCCCACATCTGTTCATCCTAATGTCTCAAAAACTTGGCGAAACATTGATTAATATGATGAACATGGGTTAGAAAGGTATCTGTAAAGCATACAAGAGATGCAATAAGGCATTTTGTACAAGAAACACAATTAGGAGAGAACTTGAATGGACAAAGCTTGTGGAGGACAAAAATGGGGGCACCACAAAAGAGGCAGTAAAATAGTAGCATCCAATGAAGATTATTGAGTTTATAGTCAAACAAACAACTCTTGTAACATCCATGGTTGGACAAAAGTTGGCGATGGGATCTGTCCTAAGAGTTGGCCAAGGTTGTTTACGCCTACATTGCTTGGTCAATCTAATAATAGGGGTAACTTGGTTGTAAGGCCTCTCTTGTACTAAGCTATTAAGGTACGAATAGGGTTTTTTTATTTTTTTGGGACACCATTTTCGGCACGACTTGTGTTCATCCGTACAATTAATAAAAATAAAAATATAGACAAAATAAACACAATTAACCATTATATGCATACAATAAATAAAATCAACCACAATGTTTCTTATTTTTTGTGTTTATATTTTTAATATTTATAATTATTGTTTTATTTTTTATTTTTTTGTTTTATATCATAGTTCCACGGGGACCCGTCGCCCCCCAAAAACCCCGTGTTTTGAGGACGCGGGGATGTCCCCCAGCTGTCCCACCACCTCCGCCAAGCTTCGTCGCACGTCTAGGGGACGCCCAGAAGTCCCCTGGACGTGGGGACTTCTGGGCATCCCCTGGACGTCCAGGGGACTTCTCGGCGTCCCCTTGACGTCCAAAAGTCTCAGGGACGTCCATGCGTCCCCCATGCAAGACAAAGTTGTAAAGTGTTGGGTGTCCCCTGGACGTCCTGAAGTCTCGGGGACGTCCAGGTGTCCCCCATGCAAGACAAAGTCATAAAGTGTTTTTTTTTTCAAATTCAATTTTTTTTTGGATTTTTATGCTTTTTACCCTAACCCTAATTGCTAGTGGGACCGACCCCCATCCCCCAAGGCCTCCCAAAAGCTTTTCGTTTGTTGTCCTAGGTTTCTAGTTCTTTTGTTGCTGAGAAAAACTGCTCTACTTATAGCTGGATTCACTCCATGAAGAGGAACAAACTCACCTCTAAGAGGGCAGAGAAGCTTGTGGTTGTACATACTACATAGTGCCTTGCGTCTCATTGACCGCACCACACTTGCGTACAAGGAGAGTCCAATAGCCAGATGGGATGTAGAGCCGGAGCCAACACAGATTGATGATGATGCTACACAAATAGGGCTGGTTGGT
This sequence comes from Torreya grandis, assembly GCA_037957365.1. Classification (NCBI taxonomy): domain Eukaryota; kingdom Viridiplantae; phylum Streptophyta; class Pinopsida; order Cupressales; family Taxaceae; genus Torreya; species Torreya grandis. Next base: position 3,804,974 of record JARHVA010000594.1, on the reverse strand, counting down.
ATTATCTTGGAGGAGCTTGAGCGTGTGGAGTCCAATAGTTCTAGTGATGAGGAGTTCCACATTGGGGATGATTAGCGATTGAGTCCTTTGTATTTACTTGTAATTTTTTAATCTAGAGCTCTTGTGAATATGAAAATTAGTATGAACACTAGCTTTCAGGTCAGGTGCATTTCAAGTTTTCTGTGTAGATTTTTTTTCCAAAGTTGCCATAGAAACTATAGACTGGAAAAAGAATAGAGGTCCATAGGTGAGTTTGACCAAAAAATTTACTATTTACTTTTAGTATTTCACTATTGTATTTTGTTTTTGAACATTGTTGATACTTGATTGTAATCATGAATCATCATTATGAAATTTTGAAAATTCAATGTTCAATTATCAATGTTTATTGTTTAATGTTCAATGTTAAATTGTTAATGTTCATTGTTCAATAGATCAAACTTGAAACTTAAATGATTAAATCACAATGTTAAATTGTTGATGTTCAATGCAATATACAGATACTTAATCCTTATACATCTTTTTATAACTATTTTTTCAAGTACTATATGTATTTCAACACCGCTCCCCTGTCGCCACCCCACTGCTGTCCCCCCGCCGTCCCCAAACTTAGGCCCCTTGTCCCCCCGTCCCTGCATCCCCCCATCCCCAAAACGCCGTGGAACTATGTTTTATATTAAAATACATTTGGGTATGCCACGGAAACTCTATGCTTGAGTTTGCCTTGGGTTTTTCTTTGCCCTGAGATGTACCTAGACCAATCTTGGAGTTCTGGATGAACCCAGGGTCTACCTAGACTAGTGTCAGGTCCTGAACCACATTATAACTAGTAAGAGAGGTTTGGGGAGGGGAACCCTGTAACGTAGCTCTTGCAAAATGAGCCATTCAGAATTTGCAAGTGCAATCTGATGAGTTTGTGGTTAGCAATACTGGAATTTCTAACATCAACTAGACTGAGTTATCCGACATGTTTTTAAATTTTCTTGTGTATATATATAATAATATATATATATATATATATATATATATATATATATATATTATTCAACCTCCATATGCCATTCCTGGGATCCAAAATTTTTGGAAAAACATTGTTTAATATAATGAACTTGGGTTAGAAAGGTATTTGTAAAGTATATAGGACATGCAATAAGGCATTTTGTACAAGAAACACAATTAGGTGAGGACTTGAATGGGTAGAGAGTGTGGAGAACAAAATGGGGGGCACCACAAAAGAGGCCACAAGATAGTAACGTTCAATGAAGATTACTGAGTTTATAGTCAAGCAACAACTCTTGTAACATCCATGGTTGGGCAAAAGATGGCGATGGGATTTGTCCTAAGAGTTGGCCAAGATCCTTTAGGCCTACAATGCGTAGCCAATCTTATACATGTAACTTGGTTGCAAGACCTGTTGTACTAAGTTATCAGGGCATGGGTATGGGGGTTTGCTGAATTTTTAGGGACCCCATGTTTGGTACGGGTTGGGTTCATCCACACAAAAAATAAAAATAAAAATATAGTTAAAATAAACAAAATTAACCATAATATGCATAAAATAAACAAAATTAACCACAAAATCATTGTTTTAATTTTTGTATGCTTCTAAAATATAGTCGGATCAACTCGAGTACTTTGGGCCATGCTTGAATGTGCCCCAGGTTTGTCTTCGATAAACATGGGATGTACCCAGGGATGACCTGGGATTTTGGATGCACTGGGATTTTGGATGCACTTTGGGGTGTACCCTAGTGCTAGTACCTAAACCACATTAAAATTGGTACGAGGGGCTGGGGAGGGGAACCCGGTAACATAACTCTTGCAAAATGAGCCATTCTGTCATGTCCCCTTCTAGTTGACATATTTTCGAGCGGATGATTAGCCTATTATGCGACCCTCGTAGGCTGATAGGATGGATAGAGGGTCTTGATAGAGATGGGTTGGAATTCGTTCGGGCTCTTTCGGGCATGAATTAAGGGAGATATTAATATTTGATTGATTTAATCAAATATTAATTATTTGAACTAATTTTAATTAATTATTAATTAATTATTAATTATTAATGATTTGGTTTAATTTGAGGATGCAAATTCTAAATTAAGACTTGGTCTAATTTTAAGACCCTAGTTCTAATTTAAGGGAGTCTAATTTTAGCAAGCACACCTTTGGAGGTGTATAAGAATCTCTCATGAGAGAGAGTTTGTATTCATGATTATTTTGATATTGATTCTTGTTAAGAAATTCTTCTGTGAAGACTGAGCCAAGGGTTCCAGTATTCCATCTGCAGTGGAGAATGTCAACTCTTCATTGTGTGCGATTCAGACGCTGTGAAAGATCAGCTGATCTATTGCCAAACTGCATTGAAGAACGTCAACTCTTCAGTGTGAGCGATTCAGAGGTTGTGAAAGATCAACCGATCTATTGCCGAATTGGGAGATAAATTCATCCAGAAGTTATCACATGTACTTACAAGTTTGAGAGATAACTTCACACAGAAGCTATCACGAGGGTTTCAGGGATTTTCATTATTTGGGTTTTGATTCCAGAATTATCCAGATATAGATCTTTGTATTAGCCCATAATTCTACAGGTCAGGATCAAGCATATAGGTTGAGCAATATCAGTGGCCGTACGACTTCCGTACAGATATGTGAAAATCCGTACGCATCTACAGAAAGTTCAGGTACCGACATCGGCGAACAGAGACTTACAGAGACCGACATCGGTCGACTCATCACCGACGTCGGCAAGGGAATCACTACAGGTCGACCGACGACGGCAGTATAACCGACGTCGGCGACTGTGTTTTTTACACAGCAGGCCGTGACGTTCCAGATTCAGCCCAGTTCGCGGAATATTCAGGCTATAAGGCCGAACTTTCGATATTCTTTGTATACCTGACAAAGGATCTCTATTGTAAGCTTATGAGCAAATAAATAAGAAATTATACTGTGATTTATTCATCTATTTGAAGATATTTTGCAGAAATTCAGATAAGCAATTTTGGGGCTTTTGTTTTGATATTCGAAGGGATATTACAGTGGTATCAGAGCTAAATCCTGCCATCCTGAGGGTTTAGAAATTTTATGCAGCCACAAGAGTTGCGACCACACGGGTATTACACACGCAGTAGAGCTTTGCTTGAAGGTACCCAGCTGTTAGAACAACAACAGATTACCATGAGTGACAGACGTGAGGGTAGCCCACCCAGGGGCCATAGGTATGATGCTGACCAGGACACCAGAGAATTCCATCATGCTATGATGACAGGTCAACAGCAGATGAATCAGACACTACAAGCACTTACTACTATGATAAGGGGAATGAACGCAACTGATAGACAGAATGGGGAACAAGGAGATAATAGGAGTGCTACTATTAATCAGAGACCACAGCAGACCCATTCTAGGACAGCAGGTAGACCTACACGCCCTACGTTTGTTCAAGAGGAACCAAACATTCCAGCAGAGGAGGAGGCGGGAGATCCTTCATTTACAGTTATTTTCATGGCTGCAGATGAGGAGTGGAACTTATTACCTCCTCATGTACGAGAGAGGACGTCCCTTGATCGTTTTTTTAATCTGAGGAGAGAGCACTACAGATTGGCTAGACAGGACAGAAGACCTAGACACCAGAACAATGATCTTAAGCATGCTACGAGCAGGTTCACACTCGCGATGTTCGACGGAAGTGGTAAGGTCACAGCCCAGGCTTGGATTAGTAAGTTGGACACCTTTCTCACATTGCGTCCGATGGCCGAGGAAGATGCTATCAGATATGCAACACTACATCTTGAGGGAGTAGCTCACGATTGGTGGCACCACGGGATGGTGACACTCCATCATGATCAGATCACCTCTTATCAGGAGTTCGTGGACAGGCTAGTAGAGCGTTTTGACAGGGGGGATCCAGAGTCCTATTTCCGAGAGTTGGCACAGTTACGTCAAAGTGGCAGTCTAGAGTCTTATATTGGTGACTTCCAGAAGTTATCAGTTATGGTTCCTGACATTTTAGAAAGGCGACTGGTGGTACTCTTCATGGAGGGACTAACAGAACCATTGAGAGGATGGATCAAAGGCTTTGATCCTCCTTCCTTACAGGAGGCTATGAAGAAGGCACGTAGCATGGAGATGGCAGCCCCATCAAGTAGATCTAACTCCAGAAGTACTTCTTCATCCAGGGACAGTAAGGGGTTCAACAGGAACAGAGAGAGACCAGGTTTCAATGTGGATAAATCAGGTGTTAAGAATAATTCAAAGGCCAACCCAGCAGCACCATCGTTGGATAGAGATGCTCTTAATGATCTACGCAAGAAGAAACTTTGTTTCTATTGCAAAGATCCATATGATGCTAATCATGATTGTCCGTTGAGGCCTAAGGGCAAAGCAAATCGGGTGATGTGGGCCTATTATGAGGATGAGGAATCAGAAGATTCTGAACATCACGATTGTTCCGAGGAGCCGGACGCTGAGGCTTCAGAGCCTAAGGTAGAAGCAGAGTCAGAGCTCCAGATTCAGGAAGCACGTCTATCTAGCATCTAACACGAGGGATCATTCAGACTCCGGGGAGTTTTGGCAGGGCAGAGGGTCATTACCCTTCTTGACACAGGCGCCACACATAATTTTATTGATACTAGATTTGTGGAGAAGCGTGGACTCACCACAGAAGAGTTTGAGGGTATTAGAGTTAAGGTAGCTGACGGTTACACCCTCAGATGTGAGCGGATGATCAGAGAGCTCCCATTACGCTTGAACAACTATGAGTTCAAGGCGGATTATTATGTGGTCAACATGGGAGATATAGACTTGGTTTTGGGCATGAAGTGGCTTCATTCCCTTGAAGTAGTCACTCTTAGTCTTAAGGATATGGAGATCCGTTTTGATGTAGATGGGAAGACTCACATTCTCAAAGCAATACGGGATGGCAACATCAAGACTATTTCTTTACATCGGATGGAGAGGCTCATGCGACATGACATGGTAGAGTGGGTTGCCGAGTGCACATTGGCACCAATATAGGAGGGACCGCAGAAGACTGAGTATCATCCTGACATTCAGCAGTTGAGAGTCAAGCATGATAAAGTATTTAGTGACATTCCACCAGGGAGACCTCCAGACAGGGGCATTGAGCACATTATTGAGCTTGAGGAGGGCGCTAAGCCCATTATGATTACTCCATATAGGCATCCTAAGCGGTTGAAGGATGAGATCGAGAAAACAATTAAGGAGTTACTGGCTATGGGTCATATTCGGCCAAGCAAATCACCGTTTGCTTCTTCAGTTGTTCTAGTGAAGAAGAAGGATGGCACCCTACGCATGTGCATAGACTACAAAGCCCTAAATAAGAGAACCATTAAGAACAGGTATCCTATTCCTCGTATTGACGAGCTTATTGATGAGCTTCATGGTTCACATTACTTCACAAAGATAGACTTGAGGTCGGGGTATCATCAGATCAGGGTTCGCGAGCAGGACGTGGAGAAGACAGCTTTTCGTTGCCATTGTGGACACTATGAGTTTATAGTGATGCCATTCGGGCTCACTAATGCGCCAGCAACATTTCAGTCCACCATGAATAGAGTCTTCCATTCACTGCTGAGGAGGTTCGTACTTGTCTTCTTTGATGACATTCTGATATACAGTAGGACTTGGCAGGAGCATTTGGCTCATCTGGAGACTGTACTCAGCATCTTGGAGAGGGAATCCTTGTATGCCAAGGAGTCCAAATGTGATTTGGGGATGACCGAATTGTTATACTTGGGTCATATTATCAGTGCAGGGGGAGTGCGGATGGATCCTGAGAAGATCCGCGCGATAGTAGATTGGCCTATTCCGGCAAACCTAACACAGCTAAGGGGATTTCTAGGTTTGTGTGGATTCTATCGGAGGTTCGTGAATGGTTATTCACGACATGCAGCTCCTATGACAGATTTGACTAAAAAGGGGGCTTTTTGTTGGACACCTGAAGCACAAGAGTGTTTCGAAAGGTTTAAGGGGTTAATGACTACGTGCCCAGTTCTGGCACTACCTGATTTTTCGAAGCCGTTCGAGCTTCAGTGCGATGCTTCAGGCGAGGGCATTGGAGCGGTGCTAATGCAGGACAAGCACCCCATAGTATATGAGAGCCGCAAGTTCAGGGGACCAGAGAGACTATACAGCATATATGATAAGGAGATGCTCGCTATCATGCATGCCTTAGCAAAATTTAGGCAATATCTCGTGGGTAGCAAATTTTGTATCAAAACGGACCACAACAGTTTGAGACATTTCTTGGGGCAGCGAGACCTCAATGATCGTCAGCAGAAGTGGGTGAGTAAAATACAAGCATATGATTTTGACATCTCTTTTATTAAGGGCACCCAGAATGTTGTGGCCGATGCTCTTTCACGCAGGCCGTATTTGAGTACCATGGTCCACATTACCGAGGATTGGCGACATATGATTGTGGCAGAGTATGCCAAGGATACATGGGCGTCTAGCATTGTTGAGGGATCGACGGTTGACACCAGATATACTCTTGTGAATGACTTGATCATTTACAAGAACAGGGTTTATTTGATCCCAGGATCATCGATGAAGAACATTATCATGCGAGCTTTTCATGATATACCTACTGCAGGACATCCCGAATATTTTAAGACTTACCGACAGGTTAGGGAGAGATTTACATGGAAAGGCCTCAAAGCAGATGTTCTTCAGTATGTACGTGAGTGCCCTGTTTGCCAGCAGAACAAGCAGGAGAACACGTACCCAGCAGGATTGTTGCTGCCACTTCCAATTCCTGATAGGAAGTGGGAGTGTTTGTCGATGGATTTCATTACGGGCTTACCTAAAGCCCAAGGACGAGATTGCATATATGTAGTTGTGGATCGGTTAACGAAGTATGCCCACTTCTTTCCGATTACTACCACACATACAGCTACACAGGTAGCAGAAGTTTTCTTCCGAGAGGTATTTCGATTGCATGGATTACCTCGGAGTATAGTGAGCGACAGGGATAGTCGTTTCCTGAGTCACTTCTGGCAGGTAGTGTTTCGACTCTGTGGGACCGAGCTTACACCTAGTACCAGCTACCACCCGCAGACTGATGGACAGACAGAGATAGTAAACAAATGGGTGGAGGGCTACCTCAGGAACTACATTGCAGGGCAGCAAAAAGCTTGGGTCAAGTGGATTCATTTGTGCGAATATTGCTATAACACGACTTTCCACATGACCATTCAGATGTCTCCTTTCATGGCATTATACGGGTATGAGGCACCGAGTTTTCTAGATTTGCTACTGAGCGACAGTAGAGTGCCGAGTGCTGGAGACTTACTGCAGGAGAGTCAGGATATTATGAGGACTCTCAAGGAGAATATTGCTAAGGCGCAGAATCAGCAGAAGCAGTATGCAGATCAACGGAGGACCGAGAGATCTTTTGAGGTACGATATGGTCTATCTTATGCTGCAGCCTTACCGACAGTCTACTCTTAGGAAGAGTGGGGCAGAGAAGCTCAAGCCACGTTACTATGGTCCTTTCAGGATCCTAAGACGCGTTGGAGAGATGGCTTATGAGCTAGAGCTTCCTACAGAGAGCAAGGTACACAATGTCTTTCATGTATCACGCCTCAAAAAGGCGTTAGGACACCGTGTGATACCTTCTACAGTTTTACCTCCCTTAGATGATGAGGGAAAATTGATCTTAGTACCTGAGTCCATCTTGGAATCTAGAGAGAGACAGTTGCGTCGACGGACTATCAGGGAATATTTGGTAAAGTGGAAAGATTTGCCAGTTGAGGATGCGACATGGGAAAGCGAAGATATTCTACAGCATCCAGAGTTGAGATTGCTTGAGGGCAAGCAATTTCAGGAGGGGCGGACTGTCATGTCCCCTTCTAGTTGACATATTTTCGAGCGGATGATTAGCCTATTATGCGACCCTCGTAGGCTGATAGGATGGATAGAGGGTCTTGATAGAGATGGGTTGGAATTCGTTCGGGCTCTTTCGGGCATGAATTAAGGGAGATATTAATATTTGATTGATTTAATCAAATATTAATTATTTGAACTAATTTTAATTAATTATTAATTAATTATTAATTATTAATGATTTGGTCTAATTTGAGGATGCAAATTCTAAATTAAGACTTGGTCTAATTTTAAGACCCTAGTTCTAATTTAAGGGAGTCTAATTTAAGGGAGTCTAATTTTAGCAAGCACACCTTTGGAGGTGTATAAGAATCTCTCATGAGAGAGAGTTTGTATTCATGATTATTTTGATATTGATTCTTGTTAAGAAATTCTTCTGTGAAGACTGAGCCAAGGGTTCCAGTATTCCATCTGCAGTGGAGAATGTCAACTCTTCATTGTGTGCGATTCAGACGCTGTGAAAGATCAGCTGATCTATTGCCAAACTGCATTGAAGAACGTCAACTCTTCAGTGTGAGCGATTCAGAGGTTGTGAAAGATCAACCGATCTATTGCCGAATTGGGAGATAACTTCATCCAGAAGTTATCACATGTATTTACAAGTTTGAGAGATAACTTCACACAGAAGCTATCACGAGGGTTTCAGGTATTTTCATTATTTGGGTTTTGATTCCAGAATTATCCAGATATAGATCTTTGTATTAGCCCATAATTCTACAGGTCAGGATCAAGCATATAGGTTGAGCAATATCAGTGGCCGTACGACTTCCGTACAGATATGTGAAAATCCGTACGCATCTACAGAAAGTTCAGGTACCGACATCGGCGAACAGAGACTTACAGAGACCGACATCGGTCGACTCATCACCGACGTCGGCAAGGGAATCACTACAGGTCGACCGACGACGGTAGTATAACCGACGTCGGCGACTGTGTTTTTTACACAGCAGGCCGTGACGTTCCAGATTCAGCCCAGTTCGCGGAATATTCAGGCTATAAGGCCGAACTTTCGATATTCTTTGTATACCTGACAGAGGATCTCTATTGTAAGCTTATGAGCAAATAAATAAGAAATTATACTGTGATTTATTCATCTATTTGAAGATATTTTGCAGAAATTCAGATAAGCAATTTTGGGGCTTTTGTTTTGATATTCGAAGGGATATTACACATTCATATTCTCAAAGTGCAATTTGATGAGTTTGGTTGGAAACATTGGAAGATAAAACATCTACCACACGTAGTTATCTCCATCTCCCAATTACATAAAATTCCTCAAGCATCCATGCTAATATTTGAACAAATAGTTATAAGTTTTTGTATTTTTGCAGTACCATACTTGAATGTGCCCCAGGTTTGCCTTCGATAAACATGGGATGTACCCAGGGATGACCTGGGATTTTGGATGCACCTTGGGGTGTACCCTAGTGCTAGTACTTGAACCACATTAAAATTGGTACGAGGCGTTGGGGAGGGGAACCCGGTAACATAACTCTTGCAAAATGAGCCATTCATATTCTCAAAGTGCAATTTGATGAGTTTGGTTGGAAATATTGGAAGATAAAACATCTACCACACTGAATTATCTCCATCTCCCAATTACATAAAATTCCTCAAGCATCCATACTAATATTTGAACAAATAGCTATAATTTTTTGTATTTTTGCAGTAAAGGCTAGGGTGTCTAACTTGAATTTGTGCCCTAGATTAGATGTTTGCAAATGCTCTACTCTATCTTGAGTGATTTGTCTTCATATGAAGTTAATAGGAATAGACATAAAGAATGTATCCTCAAGTTATTAAATGGCTGCATTTTAATATACTTTAGGTGTGGATGAGGCATTCTCGAAAACACGGTACCAATGGAAGTGGTGAAGAAGTTTTAGTCTGACAGGCTTGTTTGGCTCAATCCAAGTCAACTAGGATTTACAAATCTCCTCACAAGCATAGTTAACAAATCCAGCCGGATCCAGATTTTTGGGCTGGCCTTTTTTTTTTTTGGGGCAAAGAAAAAACAACTACAACCATTATATAGTATATAATGGTAAATATATTAACATTTTATATTGCGTTTTAATTTTTTTCATTGTATTTGTGAATTTTGCATGTTTATAAAACTATGCATGCGTGCGTGCACACACATTCTTGACCAGATTTTTCCAAAGTTTTTCACGAATTCCAGGTTTTCAGACTTTTTTTCCCCTCCTGAATGGATCTAAATTTCTGGACTCGGTAATTATGCTTACAAGTGCCTCTTTTAATTCCCCTCTTGGGAAAAAAGGTGTATTTAATGGAAAACTCTAGCGAAGTGTAATGAACCAAGCATCCAATAACATAATTGTGTCAAACTATAACATACATCATAGCTCGAGATATATGGAGGGTACTAATGTATCCAAATATTCATAACTCCAGAAAATACCCTTGAGGTAGTGTTACACCATACAATACTCCTTCCTAAAGGAATCACTCCAGAATATCTTGTAATAAAAAGTTGAACGCACTACAATACCAGGTTTTGTCTTCTAGGAGAGCTTCGACGTCAAATGTTAGGAGAGCACCAAGCATGATGTTAACTCTTAAGTACTGCTTCATCAACATACATCATAGCTCGAGATATATGGAGGGTACTAATATATCCAAATATTCATAACTCCAGAAAATACGCTTGAGGTAGTGTTACACCATACAATACTCCTTCCTAAAGGAATCACTCCAGAATATCTCGTAATAAAAAGTTGAACGCACTACAATACCAGGTTTTGTCTTCTAGGAGAGCTTCGACGTCAAATGTTAGGAGAGCACCAAGCATGATGTTAACTCTTAAGTACTGCTTCATTAAACCCCCGCCAGTCCTGACTGTTCTTCAGACAGTCTTTTTTTAGATTCTGTATTTGTGACTTAACAGTGGTTGATAGTTTGGAGGGTTCTTTGTCTGCTACCGACAAGAAGTAGATGCTCCGGCTTCTCCCTCTAGGGCAGCAGTTCCTTTCATGTTCTTATATCTCACGTGGATACTATTTTTTCTTCTATTGCTATATGGTTTTGTAATTTCCTAGGTTTAGTGTCATTTTATTTTGCCATACTGATTTATGTAGTTGGAGATGATTTAAGCATTCCCTGAATTTTAATTATCATTGTATTTATAGAGTTCCATTTGATCTATTTTGGTGATTCATGGAAATTAATATTATATATCTTTTAATGCTAAGATCTTTATATTATCAAAAATTGCATTTGAATGGAATATGCAGAAAAGATCTTGCTTATTCTATCGTTACTTTTTGAAGTGTCTATTCCTTTAATTTGGAAGAATATTTTGTTTTGTTTTTTTGTTTATAAGAGAATTAGAAGGCAGATGATATGGAAGTATTGTATGAAAACGACATTCGTAAACTATATGAATGATGTGAGAAGTGTATTCAGCGCAACAGAGATATGTTTTAACTTTTATATTACCATGCTTTTCACTTTGAAAATAAATACGACTTTTTTTTATAAAAAACAGTATGTGCTCAAGTTTTCTTTGGTGCCTATGCCATTACCTGCACAAGTCTACTCTGTATCAGAACCACAATCAAGTTTTCATAAAATCTTAAACTCTAATACAAATCTTGTTCAGGTGGCTGATGCCTATGCATTGATTGATGACATTTCTGGGTTCGCAGACAAGTTGCAAAATGTTTTCACACAAATAGTCTTAATGGAAACACAAACAGTTGTGAAGAACTTTGTATTTCAGGTGAGTTTCTCATTTTGTTTGCTCTGTATTAAGATGAATTGCTGTATTCACCCTTTCAAAGATCTGCATGGCATATGGTGCAAAATTTAACTTGTATTTAAGTTGACTGCTGCAAATTTGTAGAAGCTGATAAGTAGCATGGATGAAAACATTTTTTTATTCTTTTGACCATACTAGCATATATCGTTGGGGGAAGTAATCATTTTTTCATAAGTGTAAGTGTTTTTAAAAAAAAACGTGATTAATCGTGAAAAAATTGGAAAACATAAAACCGCTGAAAAAATGTGGAAAAAGGATAAAGAACTGTGCTTTTAAAATTTAAAGGCATTTCCATTGTATCAAGATATATATTAAACATTTCAATTGCATAGAAAATAGATATAAATTATGAAAGGAAGATAATTGAGATTGTATCCCATCAAAGAAAGTCGACTGTTTTCTTTCATTGCTTTTCATACTATTCAAATTTCATTACATTTGCATTTCAAAATACATATTATTGCCGTTTACAAAGGAACAAAAAAGGGAGAGGAGCTAATGCCAATGAGATAGATTGGGGATCAATAGGTCTAGATGTTGAAGCTCCATGGTTCAAGCCTCTATTCATTTGAGAGACGGCCTTGGTGTCGTACCCAACCTCCTTCATGATGTTGAAGTTAGAATTATCATAAATAGGCTTCTTACTATTTTTTAGCCATTTGGATTTTGGATCGATCTCATTAGAGGTCAATCAACCGATCTTCCTCGACGGTACCTAACTTTATAAAATATAATGCATAGTGACTTTGCCAAATATTACTTTACAAGAATATAAATCAACTTTTCATATGAATTGAGAATAAAAAATACAACATTTATTGACTTGAAGTTTTTTTCATCTTCAATTAAAGATTGTATTGGACAAATGCCAATTCATTCGTTCGTTTTGAGTGAGTCAATCAATTTTTTTGGAATGTATATGCTTGAACACACTCCAATTACATTCGCAAGTGGATGAATTGCATGGGTAGTTCAAATTGCGCATTGCCATCCTTTGAAGGTGTTTGGTTTCTTTGCCAAAAAAATCCCACCATTGTGTTGTAAAATAGATTTTGTCAACATTATAACATGCACAATTCAATCAAAATTTAACATTTTCATTGTACATATGTAGAAAAATTGTCTACCTGGTTTGCAAGTCTTTCTTCCTATGATGGCTGCCTTACTAAAGAAGAAACTCCTTGTCTGCTTGTACATTGACAACTCTTCTATAGTAGCCTCAACTTCCTCCTGAACATGAATCATTCTTTTCATGCATTTAAATAGGTCCTCTGTGACCTTTGCATCTTCTCGAAATGAGACACTAAAGAACAATGTTGAATTCAAGAAGTATCCAACTACATGGAGGGGAGAATGCATTTGTCGATTTTATGTGTTATCAACTATGTCTCATAATGACATGTATTTGGACTTGTTATTCTCCAATCTATATCTAATAGATTCTTTGGACCTATCCATTGCTTTTTACAGATAACCCATGGGGGATTTATCCCCATCAATGTGTCTCAAAACTGAAATTAGAGGCTTAGAGAATAACACAATTTGCTCTACCTCTTCCTAAAAAAGCGGTGAGAAAACATAATCAACAACCATTCTGTGATCCATATGTTTTGCAAAGGTTGATTCCACCCATTCAGTTGAAACAAACATTAGTTTCAAATTGAGTCCTAAGGCAAAGAAATGGGTTGCAAACCTTGTCACCCTTAGCTGAAAAAGTTCCTTGCCATCTATTAATGTGCGCATCATACTAAGCACTTTTGTGTGATTGTATATGAACTTGGTGATTGTGTAGGTCTTTTGCAAAACATCTTTCACTCATAAATTTTGTCTATGCCCTCCAGGGTCAAATCAATATAATGTGCTGCACATGTAGTCCAAAACATAGTTCCATATTTGTCCATAAGAAGCCTCCCAACAGCGAAGCACGCAACAATATTATCTGTAATGAATTGAACTACATTTTGTGGCCCCACCTCAATCTCAACCTCATCAAATAGATGAAAGAGTGTCTCGTCCAATTTTATCATATCAAATGCATCGACATTTTAAGAAGAACTGTGCCAATGTGAAATGACACAAGGAAGTTGATGAGTGTGCGGCTCCTATATGTCCATCCATTTGACATGATAGTGCATCTTGATTGTGTCATTTCCTTGCAATGTTTTATAGAACATCACTCACAATCTTTATGACATTTTAAAACAAATCAGTGCGTAAAGCCTTCTATGATGGGGCTGTGAACACAAGACTTGCAATTGCAATTGCATTTACCATACTTTGCTAGTATAGAGATTTGGCCACATTAAATGACAAGCTAAAAGAGTACCAAAAATTGGAGATTGCTTTCTTTGCCTGCTTGTGCACAGTTTTTTTCAACTTGTACCCTAGCGTAGTTTGTGCGTTAGGTGTAGTGTGAGGGCTAAAAAAGGCATGAATATTTATGTGCTTATGTTTGGCCCATGAGGTACTGATTGAGGGGTCAATTGAGACCTCTCCTTTCCTTTTTCATATTCTACTAATGGCCCTAGTGTGTCATCAACTAGATCATTCCTTGCATCTAAAAAATTAGAGACCACTTCTATACCAACCCTTGCCCTTCTGGCCTTCGACTCTGAATATGTTTGCAATGTTGTTATGCTCTGATTGGTGACATCTACAAGTCATGCATTAGTGCAAGGTGTAATTTCATGCCCTTGGTGTCTCGTCAAATGCCACTTGAAGTGTTATATGTCTCCATTGCATACATGTCTACAAAAATTGCATTTGACCTTGTTTGTTATGCCTTCAATTTGCTTGTCATAGTTCGATGCAAAATCTTTTTCGCGTGACATGATCAAACTTGCAGTGTGCATGGAAATTCTATTTAGGTGTTGAAATGTTTTGAAGTTGTTTAGTGTTCTCTTATCACTCTCAGATGAGACCATTATCACTCCAACCTATCACTATACCTAAACCTTACGATATACTTAAATCTCCAATAGCTAAAATGCCCAATATACCATGCACCTTCTTATATACCCTAAGGTACGTGGAAGAGTAATGGTATGAAAGAACAATTCTTTCAATATAACTTTCCTATATACTCGAAGGTACATGGAATAATGATAGTACATGGAAAGGAGATGTATGTGAGAGCAGGTTGATACATAAGAGTAGAGTGGCACTAAGAAATGACTTGCTAAAGGTCTTGGGTTTGTCTAATGGAATAATTGTCCATAGAAGGCGGTTTAGAGTTCGTAAGAACGACCACTTGTCTGACACTGTGACTTCTTATGCTGGATTTACAGCCCAATGACAGATCTCGGAAGAACAAAAAAAATGTTTTAAAGCTACTTTATTTGCTTTTTGTTTTGCTCAATGCAATGTTTTGCATTCTTGCAATTGTTAGTACTTAGTATATTCACGATAAAATATAAAATGATATAATTTTTTTATTATTTTCAGTAAAAAATTAAAAATCGAGTGCAAAAATTTGGCTAGGTTTTTATAAGTTTTAGATTTATTTAATATTTGAAAAAAAATCTTATGGTTAGGTTATATTCATAGTTCCATGGAGTTTCTTGATCGGGGGACGTGGGGACGGGTTTCCGGGATGAGGAGACGGGGGGGCTAAGTTTGGGGACGACATGGGGGCGGCAGGGGAGCAGTGCAAATACATATAGTACTTGAAAAAATAGTTATAAAAAGATGTATAAAGAATAAGTTTATTGCATTGCACATCAACAATTTAACATTGTGATTTAATCATTTAAGTTTCAAGTTTGATTCATTGAACCAATGAACATTGAACATTGAAAATCAAAATCAAAATATCCAATTCAGAATTTTCAAAATTTCATAATGATGATTCATGATTGCAATCAAGTATCAATAATGAAGTTATAAAATGCTCTCACTCTTGCTGACTTCTCCCTCTTAGCTTGCTGCCTCTGCTTTCAGTTCTCTACTTCACTCAATGAAGTTTTTGTGTGATTTGGAATGAGTGGGAGAGGGCTTTTTATAAGATTTTGGGAGGTCTTGGGGGGTGGGAGTGGGGATGGAACCTGTTGGTTGAATATTTTGTCGATCAGCGTATTGATAAACAAAAGAGGTCTGATCAACCAAAGTAGGAAGATTAGTCGTCCAAATGTGTAGTTTTACCACATCAGAAAGACACTGATCTCTCCTCTCATCAAGGGGAGGTTCCCTGTAGGTATGCTATATATATAAACAGAAAATAATACTCATGGGTGGGACAAACCATCCATCTCTCTTTCTTCAAAGATGATGCACGCGGATCAAAGGAAAAACTCAGGGGAAATGACAGACAGTACTCCTCTTCTTTCAGAAGTACTATTTAGCAAACCACAAGAATACTCCTAGTAGTAACAACAAAATGTAGCAAAGGATGTAATAACCAGCAAATCGAGATGCAGCACAAAGTCTTCACCTGGATTGCTCAAGAGTAAGATACGAAGGACAATGAGGGCACAAAGTCGCCTCAAGGTCCTTTACACAGAAATGAAAAGAAAACACACTAAAGACAATTATGGGGTCACAAAGTCTCTCCATAGTTGACTCTTTAGGACACCTTCTTGACTGTTGTCACTAATTCTGCTTGTTGAATTAAAGGAACAAAAGATATATTGAAGAAAAAGACATAAGAACAATTTTCTCAATAACAAAGATATTACAGCACAAAGTATGAAAAACCACTTGCTTTCTTATTCCAGTAACAAAATATGATCGGCAATCTGAGCTCAAAGTCTTGGTAATGCTTTACAATTTGGGCAAAGTTTCGTTCTAATTGTCAAAAAAGAGATCCTTATTACAATAGAAGAAAGTCCCTTATATAGCCTCTTCAAGAAGGACTTGGGAACAGTCAATACATCATTTTGCGTTGGAAACTGTTAAGAAGACACGCTGGAACTTAGGGGCGTTTTACCCATTTGATTTTATCAATGCAGGGAAATAAGTCGCGCTTATTGAAAGTTTGCAACTTTCAATGTCCACCTGGCGATCTGATCTTATCTTCATCGTTCCTCCTTGTCCGGTTAATTGAATCGGGTCCTGGATTTAGTTTACTGTTATGTTCCTTCTTTGCTTTCTGCTGGTCTTGGCTTTGAAATCTGTGAATGTATTCTGGTCTGTATGTTTAAAGGATCAACGACTAATTCACTGTGTTGAATTTGACGTTTTCGGGCGCGTCATTCCTTTGTCTTCTTTCGGCTTTTCTGTTTGGCATTTTTCCGGATTGAACTTGCCCTTTCGAGCCTTAAGAAGTGACCCGTTTTAGTCGGGAAGAGCCTCCCGCAAGGGTATCTACCCTTCGGGCAGTCTTTGAATGGCCTTCGGGCTTCTTCGGGAAACTCTTTGATCTTTGGCGATGAACCAACTATTGAACCGTTCCATTGAACCAAATGTTTGAACCATTCCGTTGAACCAAGGCTTTGAAACATGTGTTTGAACTAACCGTTGAACCAAGGCTTTGAACCTTTTCGTTGAACAAAGACGTTGAACCAACCGTTGAACCAAATTTTGGTTCAACAGTTCAAACAAAGCCTTGAACCAACTGACGAACCGTTTGATTGAACCAAAGAATGAATCAAAGCGTTGAAACAAAGTGGATGAACCAAATGTTGAAACAAAGCGTTGAACCGCTTGATTGAACCCGCCTTTGAAACATTTGACGTTGAACCAAAAGATGAACCAAACATTGAACTTGCTGTTGATGCTTGCCGATGGAAATTTCTGTTTGAACCAAGGCGATGAACCAATTCCGAAAATGACCAATTGTTAGAAACCGATTCTTTTGATTGAACCCACCTGCAGAAGTCGTGAAGCCCGTTGAACTTGTAGAAATGAACCTGTTTGCAGTCCATAGATTTTTGAAAAGCTTGAAAAATGAGGAATTTGAATGCCCAAGACAAAATTTGGAAAGGGAAGAGATAATTTTGGTCTGTAGGACCAAAATAATTCAAATGTTGTCCCAAAAAATAGCTGATATTTTTTGGGGGACAACAGAACCCACTAGCAATTAGGGTTAGGGTAGAGGGCTCAAAAATCCAATTTTTTTAAATTAAAAAAAAATGCACTTTATGGCATCCACCTGCGTGGGGGATGCCTGGGCGTTTCCTAGGGGGTCGAGGGACTTCTAGAAATCCCCCTTTTGAAGGAGATGTCCCCTCTCAGATGGAAACGTCCCAGGGACGACGGAGGTTCGTGGCGGAGTTGGTGGGATGGTTGGGGGACATCCCCATCCCGGAAACGCGGGGTTTTTCAGGGGGGACGCGTCCCCATGGAACACTGGTTATATTTTTTAAAGTTTATATTAAATGTGAAATAATTTAATAGTTTAAAAAAATCCTTAGGTTATGTTTTTAAAAGTTCATATTAAACTTAAACATATTTAATATTTAAAAAAACCATAACCCTAGGTTATTTTTTTAAAGTTTACTTTTTTAGTATTTAATAATTAATATTTAAAAAACCCTAACCCTAATAAGTTAGGGTTAGGGTTAGGGTTAGGTTATTTTTTTGAAGTTTATATTAAATTCAAACATTATTAAAAAAATCCTATAAGTTTTAGGTGGGTTTAAACTTTAAAAACCATAAATGTAATCATAACCCTAAGTTGGGGATAGGGTTAGGGCTTTTTTAAATATATATTAAATGAACAAACTAGGGGTTTTTTAGACAAAGGGTAAATATTTTTCAAATTAAACAAAAAACCCTAACTTAGTCTTCTCTTGAATTTTGATTCTATTCGCAATTTTTTGAAAATCGTGAGTTTTTAGCAATTTCCAGCACTTTATTGAAATTTTCCTTGATTTTTCCATCATCAGCCGTTGACTGGCTAAAAATCACGATCTATTGGTGGGAATAAATCGCTTTCATCCACGTTTCTAGAGTAATCGCGCTTTATTTGCAATTTATGTTGCTACGCTTTTAACAGCTGTTTCCAGTTTTGTGCCTTGGTTACATCAACTAATTCTTGACTGGTAAATTATGTGAATCGACACTTTCCTTCCAAGCCATCTATACTTTGAATCTATGATATATTTATAGGGGCATTAATTATGACATGTGGAGTGCTTTTAAGTAAAAATTTATTAGCTTCAATCAAGAACCTTATGCAATCACATGCTGCCTTTCTCCTCTTGGGCATCACAGTTGTTTGCAACCAAAACCACCTTATAATTGATTCAATGCAGAACGTCCTGAGTTCACCTGACAATCTCTTAGTGACCAGAACTACTTTTTAAAACTGCATGACAAACCTGAAAACATGTGTTTGGGTATCAAATATATGGTTGTTATCATTTTGTTGGAAAGAACTAAACATTCTATATATTCAAAGTATATTATGGACATGAAATAACATACTTAAAAGAGAGGATTATCTCCTCCTTACGTGCCTGCCTGTATCCAATTGAGGCTGTGCTCTCTCGTTATTTCCTTTGGGTGGTCTTCCATGCCACCCTATAGATCCAGCAACAATTCTAAGTTTGTTATGCTCTTTAAAAGATGAAAAGATTCTCATTTTATCCGGAATTTACATTTTGTATATCGTAACACTTACTTTACTTTGAAGAATCACTATCAGCGTTCTCAAGATCCTTGCTGAAAACAGTTGAGGATTGGCTGGGCATACATTCCATGCTTTCCTCCTTACTGCTTCATGGATGCTGCAGTTGAGAGCAATTGAATGTATCCTCGGGCACCAAGTGTTTTTCCTGGGGTTCTGCTCAGCGGCTTCCTTTGCCTTACAGCCCTCCAATCAAACTATCTGAAGTGGGATTTTAAAAAATTGAACTCTAAAGGACACTAAAGAGGCGAAGGTTATGTCGTGGTTATGATTTTAAACCATAAAGATAGAGCTTAGTATTTTAAGCTCCTTTCGTTTATGAGAAAGGATGACTATTTATGAAATACTGGACAGTAGGTTTTGTCCATCTTCAAGATTCCTTCTCTTCTGCAGTTTGAGACCTGGGTTAGGCTTCTAGCTCCACCCTTGAATTTTTTGATCCAAATCCACCCATGGATTTTGATTGATTTTGTCTTTGAATAAATTGTCTATAAACAAGGAAAATTGCTTGCATTTTTACAGCTCACCAACTAAGGAAATTAGCTGCTACACAAAAATTTGTGGCGATGTTGAGTTGGAAAAGCCTGTCAGCTTTTCTCCCCCATCTTCTGGACTACATGTGGTTAAGCCTGTGTTGAAAAAATTTGCTGTATAAATGTAGGAGCTGTCTCGAATATGGTCAATTAACATGAAACTATGAACAGGGCTAGGATATTCCTCAACGATACTGAAATGTGACATCAAAAAATATACTATCAGGGAGGAAAACAAAGGAGGCCAGGTGAGAAGAATATCTGAAGGACAGTCATCCAAGGACAATTCTCTTGTGCAAAAGATGAAGTTCAGCTCAATTACTTGTCTGATGTTTCAAAGAATGGAGCATGAACACTGGAAGAAGAAATTTGAATTCGAAAAATTGAATGAACATGTATAATGTAAGAGCTTCTGGAAAATTGTTGCATCCAAATAATGGTAGCTGAACTCAGTAGGTATCTCAGTTTGTAACGTCTGAGTGAAAATGCAATTTAACATCTTTGAATATCTATTTGACTTTGAATTCCAAGTAAGTAAATGTTTTGAAGCTCTTCATTGGTATCTCTTATCAGTTCCCTGCTCTTTGTCCTTGCCAAATCATTGTGAATAACACGGGCTGACTTCTTACAAGTAACAATTTTTGGAGAACATCTTCACAATCCTGTTGACATCTTTTGAGACAAATGTAGAATGATTTAATGAAGTGTCATAGACTTGTTGCAGAAATGATTGGCAGCTTTCTATGGTATTGATGCCATATTTTGCTGCAAATGTTGTCTTCATCCAATGCTTTGGCAATGATGACATATTTATGTCATGAGAATACAACCATAAGTAAAAATATCTTATATGTAGATTCCTCTAGAATGTTTTCTAGTTTTTTTTTTTTTTTTTGAGTGCCATTGATGTACTTTCATCATCCATGGACATTGGCATAATTTGTTTCTTTACTTTCGTCATCCATGGATGTCACTATAATTTCTTTACTTCTTTCTTTCTAAAGGGAGTAGAAAATGGGTTCATTCAGAAGACCACGTTAAATATATGAAAATTCACACTGATTCTTCGCCTTCCAACCTTCGTAGAGTTATTGCAATTGCCAAAAACCTATCATTATTCTTAATTCAATTTAATGCTTTCATATTTTGTCTTCATTTCCATGGCACATTTTTAGGGTACCTCAAAGTTATCGTGTATGATTATTTGCATGTGCAATGAGCCCAAATTCAGCTTGCTCACAGGCATTGGACGCTATTGCTTCATATTGGGGCTATTTTGTAATGCATAAAGATTCAAATAGCAACCTTAATAAGAACACTATCCTCACTTGCCATAGTAATATTTTGAGGGTTTTACTCTTTCAAATTTTACATTCAGTATTTAAGATCCCTCATTTTTAATATTTCCTATGCTCCTATATGCACATACATACCTTCCTGGCATGCTGTGTTCTCCACACTTTAACTGTGACATCTGTTTGAGCTTTAATATTACAAGTTGTTTATGGAGAAATTGGAAGTGCATCCATACGAGTTAATGATGTCATTTTACTTGTAAACTAAAGTTGAAGGTTTTGCTTGACTTGGGCATTATCTTGATATCTCTTATTGTCTTTCATCTTATGAGTACCTGCATTTACTCAACATGATTTTTTTAGAAATCTTTTTATATGTATGCTTTTCCTGGACTTCACTAAGTATGGCATCCTTGTGATATGTTGTAGGGTTTGGATTCACGAGCTATTGAGAAGAAAACCAGGTTAGTTTGTCTATGCATCTAGAGCTTTAAGTTTAATTCCCTCAGTGGATTTATTAATAATGTTGTCATTGGATTTTGAGGACTTCAGGTAGATTCTCTATTGTTTATCTAAATCTTTCTTATGGAAAATGTTGGAATTGTCAAATGCATTCATTCCATCTACGACAACATATTGTCACAATATGATTGTGAGTTCTGACAATTATAGTTTGAGATTGTTTAGTTTAAATTGGAAAAAATGGTTGCTTTTCTCTTTTTGAAAAGTTGATGTTCTACACTACAAGAATTACCCAAACCTTTTTGGAAATCTTTTTTGTAGGATCACCTGTTTGAGCGTGATATTTGTTCGTTTCCTCTTCTGATATTATCTTATATGCGTATTTAACTACTTTTTTTGGATTAACCTTGTCCTATCTTATGCTATTTGCTTCCAGCTTAGATAAAGCATTATTCTATACAAAAACTCTAAACTAGAAAAGGTAAAGACAACTGGGGCTTACCATCCAAGTTTCTCATGGATGGACTGGAATTCTGAAGTCCCTAATGACAGACGTTTTCGATGGGGTTACTTTTCATTGCAGCTCCATATTTTAAGTCATATATATTTGAAATCTTGGAAATTGCAAGTCCATTATGTTGCGCATATCATCCCCATGTTTTGTGCTATGTTCTTCACAGAAGAGGGCCACTTCACACAGGTATAGGGGTGATAGAGACATGATTTTTTCTTGCTACTATCGGGTGACAGGAAAGTTATCATAGGGCAGGCCATATAGCAAGTATATTATTTTGTTCAAAGACTTCAAAAGATTTCGAGAAAAGTTTGGCAATTTTCTAATTATCTCTTGAAATTGTATAAATTATATGTAGTATTATTTTTTGATAGAGGGGGGTTGCTACATGTTCATCTTATCAGAAGTATCTTATTACAGACTAGGTTATATAACAGTTGAGTGTGGTTGTAGATTGTTTCCAATCTAGTTTGGGCTACATATGAGTTGGTGGATGATGGATATGCATGCTCAATCAAGCTGGCAAAGGACGCCTTTAAGGCTGTGTACTAATTTATGTTCTTCTATGCTCAACACGACTTAATGTCGTTCACATTTGTGTTACCTTGAATGCTATATGATGATGAGATGTTCAGAATTGGACTAAGACATGCTTGTTGGTCATTTTATTTAGGGAGTCCTTTTCATGATGCTATCCAAAACCCTACATGCCAAGATGATAATCTGGCATGCAACGACTTAAGTTTTATTTGGGGCCATTATACTCTAATCATATACCGTGGGGTAATTCTGCTTCATAGACTCCAATTCATGGCAGATAAACAATTAGGATAGAAAAGATATCCACACTTCACTCTTCAGCTATCAAGGATATTATCATATCAAGCATTCAGTTACAACTGCTATGCAGAAGACATGCTTCATACTTTGCGATTTGAGTATAGAGGGTTTCTCACCACAATCTCTAATTTGGCCTTCAATAGAAGGAAGATAGATATTATAGATATATTTAAGGATAAATTTATAAAGCACATGTGGAACTTCCTTGATTGTTTCACATCAACTTTGGGCATCTAAACGTTTCTATTGGTTTAACTTCTATCTCTAGTTGGAGAATGGACTCATTTTCATTCAAAGATATGCAAGATTCTGAATTAAGGTTTGTTCCTTCAACCATCATTTATGAGCATTTTTCAACTGCTTGGATGCAATCACTTCTGGAATGATCTGGTTCAGGGGTTAAGATTGATTCTTGAATCTTGATATATATTTTGCAACTTTATCACACATGTATTTTTGAATGTTTCTTTTTGTGTATATGTTGCAAGCTAACTGATATGAGCACAATTGAAGCAACAAGAGAGAACACCAGATATTGCATTAACGGTACATGTTGTACACTCATTTGTATTATATATGCTTAAAGATTACAAATCATGTTCAAGGAAGCTTATAAGGGAACACATCTTCCAGATAAAGGAAGCTTCTAAGAAAATAGAAATTCTCACAAGTCAGGTACAGAATTTAAGAATATATAATAAAAGCCCGTATGAATATGTGAAACATTTAATAAAGTACACTCTACGATGTTACTTTATTTAATAAAATACTCTAGAACATGTAGCTATGTTCATCAATAACATAGGCCAGCACGGTAGGTTTAAGTAAGTAAGAACTGACTTGGCTGTAGATAATCACATATGCTACATACTAGTAGTAGGTGTGACGTCATTTTCTGTGGATATGAAGGAAACCACACCAGAACAAAAGATAGAATCAAATAAAAAAACATAGGATAGAACATGGTATTATTCTCATTATCATCATATGCAATGGACAATTCTTTACATACATGTACACCAAAAGAACTTAGGGAAAATACAAAAGAGAACGCTCAACGATAGTGGAAACATGATCATACAGGTCAGGTACAAAAATGCCATCAATTTATTCATAAACATACTGGCGCAACATAATAAAATATCGAGTTATATTATATATTCATTATTAATTCCTACATATACCACCTCATCTTTCATGTGGCTGGAAGGTGAGTGACATTTTTCCATAGTTCCATGGAGTTTCTTGACGGGGGGACGGGATTCTGGGACGGGGGGCCTAAGTTTGGGGATGGCGGCGGGGGAGCAGTGCAAATACATATAGTACTTGAAAAATTAGTTATAAAAATATGTATAAGGAATAAGTATATTGCATTGAACATGAACAATTTAACATTGTGATTTAATCATTTAAGTTTTAAGTTTGATCCATTGAACCAATGAACATTGAACATTGAACATTAAACAATGAACATTGAATTTTTAAAATTTCATAATGATGATTCATGATTACAATCAAGTATCAACAATGTTAAAAAAACAAAATACTAAAATAGTGAAATACGAAATACTAAATACAAATGACTCAATGAGTCAATGGCTAATCATCCCCAATGTCGAGCTCCTCATCATTAGAACTGTTGGACTCCACACGCTCAAGCCCCTCCAAGCTAATACCAACCAACCCTGTCTGTGTAGCATCATCATCAATCTGTGCTGGCTCCTCTGGCTCTACATCCCATTTGGCTACTAGACTCTCTTTGTAGGCAAGTGTGTTGCAGTCAATGAGACACAAGGCACTATTTACAACCACAAGCTTCTCTGCCCTCTTAGAGGTAAGCTTGTTCCTCTTCATGGAGTGGATCCAACTATAAGTAGACCAGGGCCTCTCAGCAGTAGAAGAACTAGAAACTTGGGACAACAAACAAATGGCTAGATCAGTGGTCAAAGAACAAGGCCCATGCAAAGTCCACAAAATTGGTTCCTCCTGTGCCATTGTCTCCCTATCTATTTCGGCCTCCTATGATTATCCCCTAAGAGTGGCAAATTTTGTCCACTCAGTACGAATGATGTTGGCCTCTGTAGAATCATACATTGTGTGAATGGCCTTCATGAACCCTGCTTTCACCTCAACATCTTGTATAGGTGTAAGTCTAATAGGCCTTTGCACATACCACTTCAGGTTCAATGCATAGGCAGCCATGTGCAAGGGAGTGTTGAGCTTCTCCTATCTACTGTGAATGATCGGTTGAATATGCTCTATGTAGAATTGCAATGTGGGGTCCTTCTCTCGTACAATAGCCTTCATTTGATCAAGCATAGTATCAATGCAGAAATACACCTCTCCAAGGGTAGGTGCATTAGCATCCCCATATCTAATCACTGTGAAGACTAGAGTAATGATGGAGACAATATGTTTGGCATCAGCCCAAAAAACATCACTCTTCACCACCTCCTTCACCCTCTTCCCTTGCTCTATCTTTGACTTAGGCCACCGATTCCATTCTGCTGTCATAACCTTGAGTTGCAATGCCTCTTGCAACTCAAGCATCCTCTCCAAGAGAATAAAATATGATGCATACCTAGTCTCTACAGATTTCAAGAATTCCTTCTTGGAGAAAGCCCTGAAGAGTGCATGTGAAGTGTGGTGGTTGCAGATAAACATCTGCACATCTCTAACATCATTAACAACTGCTTTGATCCACCTGATTTTTCCCATGTCTTTCAGTGCATTATTCATGGCATGCACATGAGTCCACCAAATATGTCTATAGGCTGCCTCAATTAACTTCCCTGTTGCTTTGCACACATGGGCTGCATCTGTCACTACTTGCACCACATTTTGTGGCCTAACATCCTCTATAGCATTTTTGAGGATTTGGAACTGAAAATCAGCATCCTTGCAATGCCTTAAACAATCAATTGCCCTAAGGAAATAAGGGCCAACTGTACTTGTAACCATGATATTGATGAGTGGACGATGCCTAATGTTCGTCCACTCATCCATGACAATGCTGCATCCACTTGAGACCCAAGATTGCTTCATTTTCTCCATTAAAATATTAATCTTGGAATAGTTCTTATCCAAGATTGTTGTCCTTAATTTAGTCTCTCCTAGTGGCACATATGATGGTCTTGCTCTTGCTATTTTTGGCACGGCCTCCTTATAATATGGAGAGCGAGCCACATGGAATGGAATGCCATTGGCAAAGAAGAATTTGCCAATGGCACCATCTGTCTCATCCTTTTCATGCACATTGAATAAATCTGCCAGTGGATTTGAAGCATCACTAGTCATCCTTTGTTTCCCCTTAGGCCCTACTGCCCCCGAACTAGATGGATTCATTGCCATTGGCCTCTCCAAAGTACTAGAAGTAGAAACTTTGTCTCTGATGACCCCTCCCCCTTGGTGGCAAAGTAGTAGATGAAGGTGTATCTTCTTCATTGGCACCCCATAATTTACATATTTCAGCCCTCTATTTCAGATTCTTTTCCACCTTTTGACATACATCTACGCCTTTGCCTCGGATAAGAAGGAGGTGATCATTTGTTCTAGTCATGCTGTCAAACCATTCAAGGTCACATAGGTTGCACTTCCATCTCCCAGTGCCCCCAAATGTCCCAGGCTTTGATGGTACCTTGCTTGCAAATTGTTGTAAAGGTTTCTTTGGATCAAAGGGACCCTTAACATATTTTTGAAGGGCTTGTGAAGGGCAACTATAATTGGGACTCCCAATAGAACTAGTTTGCTTTTCACGGTCACTCCTCCCCCCTTCTAAACTAGGATCATCATGTGCATAATCTGAATCATTGTCACTTTCAACTTCAACCTCAACCCCTTGAGGTTGAACCTCATCCTCACTCATGCTATGAGAACTCATAATGACACTGCAAGAAATGATAATTTTTTTATTTTTATTTTGTAACTTTATAATTTAAAAAATTAAAATTCAAACCATGTGTATTGTAAGGGAATAAAATTTAAAATTTAAAATTAAGACAAGGATTTTCTTTTTGTTTTTCTTGCTTCAATTTGCTCAAACTGTGGAAGCAGAGGCAAATAGGAATCCTTGTTTTTAAGATTTAAAAATTAAAATTTAAGCATTTGATTTGAATGAAGATTTAAAAAAATTTAAATTTTAAATTAAAAATTAAGACAATGATTTTTTTTTTGTTTTTCTTACTTCAATTTACTCAATGCGCAGAAGCAGAGGATACACAAATAGGAATCCTTGTTCTTAATATTTAAAAATTAAAAATTAAGCATTTGATTTATCATTTGAATGAACATTGAAAATTTAAAATTTAAAAAAATATTTTTAAGCATTTGAATGAATGAGAATCACAAATTGAAATAAATATAATAATTTTCAATTTAGAAATTCAAATGATTTAGGGACATGAATGAAAGAACAAAACCATTTACAAATGAATAATGATTCAATGAAACAAAAATTTAAAAATTAAAAATCAGAAATTGAAAGGATCATAGGGCCTACCTTGTGGGTGAAATGATGAAATTGAAGAGGCTCGAGTCTTCTTGGCAATGACTTCTCTATCCTCTTCGTGATCGCACTTTCCCTCTTGTAATGCTCTCTCACTCTTGCAAACTTCTCCCTCTTAGCTTGCTGCCTCTACTTTCAGCTCTCTACTTCACTCAATGAGGTTTTTGTGTGATTTGTAATGAGAGGTAGAGGGCTTTTTATAGGCTTTTGGGAGGCCTTGGGGCGTGGGGGTGGGTCCCACTAACAATTAGGGTTAGGGTAGAAAGCACAAAAATCCAATTCTTTTAGAAAAATTAAAAAAAATTGCACCTTTTGGCGTCCACTTGCGTGGGGGATGCCTGGGCATTTTCTAAGGGGACGAAGGGCTTCTGGACATCCCCTAGACGTCCCAGAGTCCCAAAGACATCCCCCTTTTAAAGGGACGTCTTGGAGACGCCCCCTTTTAGAGTGAAACATCCTGGGGACGACAACGGAGTGTGGTGGAGGTGACGGAATGGTTGGGGGACGTCCCCCTGACGTCCCCGTCCCGAAAATGCGGGGTTTTTTCGAGGCGGGGATGCGTCCCTGTGGAACACTGCATTTTTCACATCAAATGGAGTTGGGGAAGTAGTGGGGCTTCCTTGAGTAGAAGAGGGAACACAAATATTAACACAAGCCATCAAACCTAAAATGACATCCTTAATTGTTGACTATTGACACTCCTCTATAGTTATGAAATTTGAACATGAGCAGAGTAAACAAAAACATTAACACAAGCCATAAAACCTAAAATAACATCCTTAGAATGTAAGGATAGGATGGGAAGACTCTCAAGGTGCAAAAACAAAAACATTAACACAAGCCATAAAACCTAAAATAACATCCTTAGAATGTAAGGATAGGATGGGAAGACTCTCAAGGATTTTTGCACCTCAAGGATTACCTCAAAGAGATGTATGATTTAGCTATGTGCTCTACATTCTTACATTAATCTCCTTGTAGCTTGAATCATCACCCTACTTAGCATCACTATTGTGAAGGATATGTTCATCCTCCTTTTCATTCATCCTCATCTGACTAAAGCTTCAATTATTGCTTGGGTTTCTTAGCCCCATATGCACTCCCATTTGAGCAGTTAGCTTTTGTCCAATGTATTTTTATCTAAAGAGGGTCAATAGCTTTGCATCATTCTAAGGGTCTAAAGTGATATTTTCTAGCAAAACAATCTTATGACTTAAATTGTATTGAATAACATGAAAATCACATGCATGCTCATATAGAACCACTTATATTCCTTAGAGACAAAGGCTTGCATCTTGATAGATAGGATGCCCAATTATATGTGACATCCATTGAAAGTCCATTCAATTGTGACAACAACCAAAAGGGAAGATCAATGAATTATACTTGCTAGTGAGTTAGCTAGTCAAAAAGTCTTGGAGGATTTTTAAATCCTTCATCTTCAGATATTTCAGTCTTCTTGATGGTTCGTATATTGAAATAGCTTATGATTTTCCTCAGGATTTATGGTTGGGGACAATACCAATCAAATTATCAATTACACTCTTTGATTTCTAGGGTGAGATTCATACAAATCATTGGAAACCCTGCCACCAAGAACCTAAACACCCTATGAAAATTTGTCGTCTTGAAAGAGATGACTACCTTAGTGTTGACCACCAAACGATTTGCTCATCTTGAACTTTGATTATAATGCTTCACCATTTTCTCCAAGTAATCTTGGAAACAATTCATGTCTTAAGACATGCATCTGCAAAATTGGATCCTTGCAAGTGCTTCTAGTGACCACTTCAATGGATGATCATTACGCTTGTCTACCCACTATTGTCTGCAAATAGAACCACTCGACATATACCTCTTCAACTCTTCCATCGTACACATCTACCTCTAGTATTGTTGAGCATTCATAGTATTCATCAAAAGTTCACCATTGTTTGCAGATAGGACCATTCAACATATACCACTTCAATTCTTTCATTGTACACAACCACTTGGAGTATTGTTGAGCACTATAGTATTCTTCAAAAGTTTGTCTGTTAGACCCTTTTGCTCCTTGGGTCTCAATGATGCTTTCCCATGGCAGCAGAAAATTCGTAGTCAGGGACAATCTAGGATCTTGAAAATCCATGTAACTTTTGATAACCTATAAATATTGAAAGACAATAGCTAAATGACAAATCAGAATCAAAACTACTTGAGATACTAGGCAATGAAAGACGCGAAGTCTCCTAAAACCTTCTAAAACTCAAAATTTGAGCCAATTGAACTTGGTGTCACTCTAATTCCAAATACGGAAATTTCCCCTAAGGTTGACATCATTATTGCTATTACATTCAAAATTTTTGCAAACATCACATTTGATGCCACCTCTTTTTTCGCCCCGAATGATCTTAAGAGTCTTTCCTTGACGTCACACATTCTCACCATGAAATCAGTGTAAGTGTGATGTCATTGTCAATGTCATCTTGAAATGTGTGTAGAATGACATCACTTCTTGAAATTTGTGCAGAATGATTACATGAAATTCAGTGACGAAATTGAGAGGAAGAGAATTTGTGAAAAATTTAGACCAAGTATTAAGGAGAAATTATTGTAGAGAGGAGTTGGTAAGAGACAAAGGGAGAAGACACCCTATGGTAAAGCACGTGATATGGTAGAAAGAAGTGTATGCCTTCTTCTGCGGAGAGTAATTCTACAAGTAATAACTACAACAGAGGATCAAATCCACCAAAAATGATGCGTAACAAAATGAAGATCCCATTGTTCGGGAAAAATACCAATGCTATAGAGGAGAACCGATTTGTCTTGGACTCGTATCGAAGGAGCCATGAGATCACCTATCCTCATGTAAAATTGTTTGACTTTGTGGGTACATTCAGGGATGACACTCTAAAATGTTACATGAAATTTAGCCCCAACCATAACTTGTCATGGGATCAAGGGAAAGATGATTTGAAAAATGACTTTCACTTCCCTAACATTTTGATAGAGAATGTCAGTAAGATGCAAGATTTGATATAAAGAGAAGGGGAAAAAATGGAATACTATGATTAAAGTTTCAAGGCGATAGTCAAGAAGTTAGAAGAGCCTCTTACTGAAAACAAAGGGTGGATTGGTTTGTCTTTGGACTTGTACCAACTTTAAGAGCCTCTTTAGATGGGAAGGTGTTCAAAAATTTCGTGGAAGCATTAGAGATGGTATCAAGATTGGAGGCATAATCTTGGAGGTGGGAGAAAGACTTTGCAACGGAAAGTGAGTTACAAAAGTTATAGTAGGATTTGGCGTAACCGAGATAGAAGAAATAGATACAAATGAAGGGGGAAGCTAGTACTTATGCCCCAATACGATTTACCGCGAGGCCTAGAATATGGTGTACAATGTTTTGTACTGAAGAACACATGAGGACAAAGTGTTCTCATTTTGAAATGGTGAAGAGGGTGGTGGCAATAAGGACAAACACATAGGCATGGCATTGCCAACACAACAACCTATATGTTGGGAGAGTTTGTGGTGTGGAATTTACAAAAGTTAGAATCAACATGATTAGAATAGGTGTCCCCTAAAAGAGATAGCTCCCTTGATGAGACAATTGATGTACTAAACCATATGTGGCTCATTTAACAACTATTGCCATACATGCGCAGGTAGGAATGCAATGAATGCCCTGAAGGAACATAGGGGTAGAGCTGCAACAACTCAAAAATACTGCCAACAGTCCCAAGATATGCCACACCTCCATTGGGTATAGGATATCATCCCTAGAAACCATATCAATACCGCTTACTCCTGAGACAAGCACGAGAGCTCAAGGTCTGCAAAATTAGTAATACAATGGATATCAACGAGGATATAGAGGAGGGCATAGTTAAAAAACTCGTACTTGGCAATCACTCAAATTTTGACTCAGACTTGGGACTCAACAATTACATGGTAATGACTTGGCAAATTTATATCTACTTAAAAATATATAAATTCATAAAATAAACTTAAATAACATGTAAAACTATGTTAAATGACATGAGAATGAATGTATAGAATGCATAAGTATATTTTCTATCAATTTTCGACCAAAAAACAACATAACATCGCGACGATATGCAAAAATGACATTTTTTAATCCATGGGAGATTATTAGCAGGCCATAGTCGAGTAGCAACCAATTACTTGGCAAATACTCGTGAGTTTGAGCCTACTAATTGGTTCGTGAGAAGTTCACCAATTACTTAGCAAGTCAAAAAGATCAGGATACTCACGAGTTTTAAAACAAAGGGAATCAAGGAAGATATAGAGGAGGGGGTCAAGGAGGATACTTGGGAGGGTACCATGATAACCATAAAGGGGGATACCAAGGAGGAAGGGGATACAATCAAGATAGCGTGCCACCATCTTGGTACAAATGCAATAAACCATTACACATTTTTTGAATTTGTATGTTGGAGCAACAAACATAGTGTGGGGTCCGCCATGAAAAGGGAACATATGATTCATTTAGCTGCCTCAAATCTGCTCAGTATTATAAGAATGGCGGTACAAAAATTGATGAACTTGTGGGCGGGCCACCTCCCAGAGGTCTTCGCCACTTGAAAAAGTTACGGCGGACCCCATAACCAACAGGGGCATGCTGCAAGATGCATAGAGAGTAGAACCCCAAGGTCCAATCAAACAGACCAAAAGAATTTGGAAGAATATAAACTATGTCTGGTAGACTCCAGGAGTACCAAGAGGTAGCATGGGATCGAGGAACTTCTAAAAAATAAGTCAGTTTGGAACTTGGCTGTGGAAATGAAGCAGAAGAAGCCTCGAGTGGAAGTGACCTCTCAGAGGGGGACAAAAATAGGAGGGAATAGGAGAATAGGTAGAGAAGAAGAGACATAGGGAAATGAGGATAGTGATTATCCAAATAAGAAGGAACATCAAATTGTATAAAGGAGTTGAATAATAATAGAAGAAAAACAACAAAAGCTGAAAAAAATAGTGTATTTAAAGAGCATGGGGTAATAGGACTGAAAAAATTGGTATAGATGATACTCCCTAGGTCTATTAGAAAAATTAGAATAATTCTGTAAGTATTGGAATAAATAGGAAAATTGTAGAGAGGGTACAAGGTTCGGAAAAAGAAAAGAAACAAAAGAATAAAAATATTTTTTAGACAAGTAGAAAGTTTAAGAAATCAGCCATACTAATACATGTCAAGGTAAATGGCCGAGAAGTCTGGAGCAGCTTGCTAGAATAAGGGGCGGATATCAACGTAATACTGCAAAGTATATGGGAAGCATTAGGGAAACCGCCACTCTAGGCGACAACCTATGATATAGAGCTTGCAGATGGAACTCCAAGATCCCCCATAGGAGTCCATGCAGGTGCCGAGATTGATTTCATGGGAATCAAAAGGAAGGTAGACTTTGAGGTTATTGATATTTATGAGGACGACAACACTTACCATCTAGTTTTACTAAATCTGAAATGGTTTGTGGACTATAATGGGATA
Organism: Torreya grandis; assembly: GCA_037957365.1. NCBI lineage: Eukaryota > Viridiplantae > Streptophyta > Pinopsida > Cupressales > Taxaceae > Torreya > Torreya grandis. The sequence continues at coordinate 3,772,080 of JARHVA010000594.1, read as the reverse complement.
TTCAACTTTAAGGACTAAGAGATAACCTTTGAAGTAATTGGCCTCATAGCGCACTTACCGCTAAGAACTGGTATAATGGCTGCGTGGACAGAAAAAAATTGGGATGATGAAGAGGAAATCAACTATGATGATATACATGGGATATATGCCGTAGGGAACTTTTGAAGTAATTGGCCTCATAGTGCACTTACCGCAAAAAACTGGTGTAATGGCTGCGTGGTCAGAAAATATTGGGATGTTGAAGAGGAAATCAACTATGATGATATACATGGGATATATGCAGTAGGGAAATCACCCGACTTGAGTAGATAATTCAAGCCCAATGAGGATGGCCAAATCATCTTGGAGAGCGAATAACTGGAATCAACTTTCAAAGAGGACATTAAGGCATGGCTCTACGGAGAGCTGAAGACGAGGGTTAAAAAGCTTCTCCATATGAGGAAGGAAGGCCTTAGGCTTAAAGACAATATCACGACCTCACAAGTGACATTGCACCTGCAAATAAAGAATGTATTCTGCATTGAACAGGGGGCTTCACATGTGAAGCTTCCAAAGTTTACAAGTATTGGAGATGTAGATGAGTACTTGGCTTAGATGTGGTGCATATTCCCAAATGAGGCAATGAGGATGGAAGCACTCACATTGAAGCATTGGTTGATACATTTTGTTATTAAACTTTAATGCAATTATGATGCATGTAACTTGTTGAGAATAATATATTGCTGAAATGGATTTGTAGACATAGTCAGATATTGGTGTTAAGCATCACTATAAATGATAAGGATCCAAATCTTTGAATGCTTGAATAAAATAAATAGAACTTGGTGCATGCCTCTGAATGCTCAAGTTTGCCTTGTATTTTCCTCATTCACATTTAAAGGCAAGTGTGAATAATGAGTTTGCCTTATTCATTGTCTCTATGTTTATCTATTTTATGCTTCTTTATCTAGTCTGCTGCCAAAGAATTTGACAAAGAAGTCTCAACTTTTTAGATGAAATTTATTAGTTCCCTTGGCTATTTTTTGTATTATATGAGCTTTGCTGATGGAGACATCATCTTTTCTAATGTGTCCTTTTCCTTGTGTTATTTTATTCTTATTTTTCCAAACCAATTATAAATTGCATATGATTACCACTCTTGTCTTGGGTTTCTTAAATTTGGCTTTGATGTTAAAAAATTGTTCAAGGAATATTTTTCTTCTAGTCGCATTAATTATTTCTAAATTTTCTTTGGGCAGACATGTTACGAGGAATTTAGAAGCATTTTAACATAATGAATTTGGTGTTTAAATCAGTAATTTCTTAAGACTACTGGTTTTTTAAATTTTGTGCAGACTCACATACAACGACCTCTGCTTTCAACTACCAGAAACAAAGTTCAGGCACTGCTTGCTCAAGACATTAGAGGTGTTATTTGATGTGATTTGTTCATATCATTCAATGATGACATGGAAATTTCCTGAGAAGGTATGAGTCAAGCTCTATTTTGTTAGTTTTAACTTAATGTAGATATTTAGAGCTAGAAAATTGTGCTACTCAAATTTCCTGAACTGCTACAAGTATTGAGATAATACAGGTATAATTCGTAAGGCAACATATGAATGTCATGAAAAAATGATGCATCTAAATGCAGCTGGTTGTATTCGCCGACAAGCTTTATAAACACAAATATACCAGGATGGTGCAAAGGGGAATTCTATGAATGCTGGTATTCAAAGGAGACCTTCCCATGATCTACTTGGGTTTCCCACTAAACTAGAAAACCACTCAGGTACCATGGGATCCCATGAAGAGCAAACTAAAATCCAACATATCTAAATGGACAAATGGATGACTTTCATTAGCAGGGAGAATACAGTTAATACAGGCAGTATGAGAAGTTGTTCCCATTTATTTGCTTACCTTTTTTCCCATCCCGAGGCAAGTTGAAACAGTATTGATCGAAATATAGAGTGGAAGAAAATTCAATCACCCTCTACTCGAATGATCAGAAATCACCAAGCCGAAAAAGGACGGAGAATCTAAAGGATATCAGGGTTTTTGACAAGGCCCTAGCAATGATAATGATATGGAAGCTCAGGTGGGATTGCACCTTCCAGGGCCTCCATAATATGCGGTAAGTATTTCAGTGTGCCTTGTGCTGATGTAATGAACACAACATGGAGGCCTCAGCTCTCGGCATTAGCCAAACATTAAAGGTATCGTTACGCGGTTCAAGTTTTTAGGTTCACCAATTTATTGGACGTACAGCTTGTGTACGTCCGTGCAAAAACAGTAAAAATTAAATAATTATAGTCAGAATAAACAAAAATAACCATAATATCAATGTTATATGCATATGCCATACAATAAACAAAAAGTAACAAAACACTTATGATAATTGTTAATTCAAAATATTAAATGAATCATGACATGAAATATTTTATAAGTTGATATTACCAGTTCAAAATAGGAAAATAGTCAATGGTCGTAGTCAAAATCAAGAATTACATGAACATATCATCATATTTCTCTTCATCAAGAGCATCCAAATCATTAATTGGTTCATTAGATTCAAATGCAGTAGGAGTACAACAGTTTATTTAGTTGTGTTTGTATATATTTATAATTTATTTGTATTTTAATTTTAATTTTTTGATATTTATTTTTTGGTTTTCTTATGACTGTCGTAACTGGACCGACAATGTTTTTTAATATGATTGTATTATGACAGTTGGGTACCCAGGATGCTAAATGAACCTGGGGGATATCTGGACTAGTAACAATACCAAAACTGTACTGGTAGGGGTACGGGGCCCTCTAGGGAAGTAGCCGGTAGCATAGGCAAACAACTAAAAAAGTCAGTGATCTTTTACAATAAAAATAACATGCTAGGTCCACAACAGCCAAAACATTCTCTTTTGGGATGACAGCTAGAATGGTATGCCCCCACTATTTGAGCTCCAAACGCATGTTTTGCAGCAAACATTGCAAAGCTAGGGGCTTGAATATATAGCTACTTACATAATAAGCAACAACAAAGACATCAGCTGGAATACATGCCTGATTGAAAATGAAGGAGCCAATCTTCAGGCACAAGTGCAAAGACTTTTAGCTGAACTCACACAAAAAAGCTCTAATCTGCACACCCAAGTCAGACAAACAACTATGGCCATGTACCATATGGCCAGAATGTGCGGTTTCTTCAGCATTTACTTCGCTTTAGAAATAGATTAGCAAATCAGTAAAAATTGGCAGGAAGTTTGAAACATGAAAGTTTGGCCAAAAATCAATCCATCCTCTGACTTGTTTAAAATGGAAAAATCGGTTATGCCAGTTTAACATGAAAGTTTGGCCAAACATGCCCACAATCTCTCGGACAATTCAAACCCAGATATGCCCTACAACTATGATTAACAGCTCTAACTCAACCAACACATATTGCTCTTCAAGCATGAAGGATCTTCACCTTTTCTGCCATTGGAATATGAATATGACACTTCCACCTAAGAGAAAAGGAAAAGTTAGTCCCTCCACCAACAACATATTATAATTTAAACTTTGATGGAGCAGCCAATGGTAAACTTGGAACAACAGAGATTGGGGAGGATAATTAGAAACTCAATGGGAGAAGCACTCACAAGTGTCTACCAAAACATAGGCAAGCAGACCAAAAAATACCCCTAGCTCCTTGCTTTGCACAATGGAGACTCTAGTTGCCAGAGAACCTCCATTTTTATAGACTCTTCATCAAAGGAAAATTCCATATTATCATAAACTTCACCTGCCAAAGGCGAAAATCAATAGCAGATCAGCACATGGGCCCTGTTCCTAACTTTCATGAGCACCTCAAAATGGGGCAATAATCACCCAAATAGTCAAGAGAATGGAGCACTTTTTGGCCATCTAAATCATACATGAAAAAGGCATAGGAGTTGTCTGGCAGATCTCTTATCCAAACGTGTGATTGCACAAGGCCCGATCTCGGATCTTGTCACATTTAGAGGGGGAGGCGGTACTCTTGAGACATGTTGTTACCATGGTTTCTTAAGAGAATCAACCCTGACCACAGTCATAATGACTTACCAAATCATGCACAAAAATAATAAGAATGTCACATGGAAAAATATCTTGCATCTCCTAGATTTGCCACAAAATGAAATAACCATGCTTAGTCAAAAAAGCATCCATGTACTTTCCCTAGCTACCTCTTTTTTCTACTTTACCCCACTTCTAGACCCTCTCCCAATTCACTCTTACCAATAGTCGTTATTTTAATATATCACACCCCACCCACTTTTTAATTGCCCACCCCTTACAAACATTATCCTTTATCCTAGTAAGCTAATGTTGGCTCCTCTATTTCTCATGAACTCCCTCGTTCACATCTAACCACTCCCCTCATGTGGATCCATCACATTTTCCATTGTTGGTATGTGAAGTCAGTTTTATTCTTCCAACATTGATATAACAATTGATGATTAGTAGTACAACGCATTTTTAGGGCGCTTGTACACGTATGACTTATGCAGTTATACTACACATTTTTGTGCTCGTTGCTTGAATCTTGGGATCAACTAGTTATGGTGCTTAGTAACTCAGCACCATAGGGGAAACTTGCCTTTGAAGATGTAGTGGCCGAAACAATTTCTAAAGAATCAAGGCAGAAGACATCTCAAGGGTCTTCTTCCAGTGAAGTCCTAGTTGCAAGGGGCAAAAGTGTGGAAAGAGGGAAAATTGAAAGGATGAACCATACAATCATGGAGTAAGCTAGATGCATGCTGAGCACTGCTGGATTGGAGCAGAAATTTTGGGGTGAGGCTGTTACACAACCTCTTTATTGATTAATAGATCACCCAGTACAACTCTAGATCTTAAAATTCTTAAAGAAGTATGGATGGTAAACCTGTTGATTATTCTTTTCTTTGTGTTTTTGGTTCTGATGTTTATGCTCATCTTCCTAAAGAGAAAATAAATAAGCTGGACCTAAAGTCCATGAAATGTATTTTTCTTGGCTATGTAGATGGTACAAAGGGGTACAGGTTGTGGGTTGCTGCTGTCCACAAGCTGGTTATTAACCGAGATGTTCGTTTTAATGAAAAATCAATGCAAAGAAGTAAAGAACAGCAAAGTACAGCTGCTGTTCCAATAGAGGTGGAAAAGTATGATATTGCTATGGAGGTGCAGGATGAAAATCAGCCACCTGTCCATGAAAATCGGCAAGATAACAATCAAGATCAGGTATATGAAGAGAACGAACAGAAACCAGATGAGCCACAGGGCGACACATCACATTTTGTGAGGAGATCCACTAGAGTGTCCAAACCATTGGAAAGGTACTCTCCTAGTTGTAATTCAGCGTATGCATTAGTTACTGATGTTGTTGAGCCTAGCTCATATCAGGAGGCTTGCAAAGCTATATATGCAAGCAAATGGAGAGCTGCCATGGAGGAGGAGATGGAAGCTTTACATAAAAATAAGATGTGGGAACTTGTGCCATTGCCTAAGGTGAAAAAAGCTATAGGGAACAAGTGGGGTTTCAAATTGAAAAGGGACATAAATGATAATGTGGAGTGGTATAAAGCTCGGTTGGTGGCCAAGGGGTATGCGCAAAAATCTGGTATTGATTTTGATGAAATCTTTTCACTTGTTGAATGGCTAAGTATAGTTAGAGTTGTTTTGGCTTTTGTTTCTAGTCTTGATTTGGAGCTAGAATAGTTAGATGTTAAAACAACCTCTTGCACGGTGATCTTTCTGAGAAGATTTATAGGCAGCAAGTGAAAGGTTTTGAGGAAAGAGACAAGGAGAATCTAGTTTGCAGGTTCAACAAGTCGTATGGTTTGAAACAGGTGCCAAGGTGTTGGTACAAGCGATTTGATTCCTTCATGATGAGCTTGGGTTCTAGTAGATGTGAGGTTGATCACTGTGCCTACTTTCAAAGGTATGAAGATGGCAGTTTCATTATTTTACTTTTATAAGTTGATGATATGTTGGTAGCAAGTCCCAACATGCACAAAATCATTAGATTGAAAGCTCAACTTGCTAGAGAGGTTGAGATGAAGGACTTAGGAGGTGCAAACCAGATTCTTGGGATGAGGATACACAGAGATAGAAAGAACATGAAGCTTTGGTTGTCACATAAAGACTAATGTGGAAATGGTTCTGCAACACTTCAATATGCAAAATGCACAACTAATTAGTAGCCCATTTCCTATTCACATTAAATTGTCTTCGGAGCAGTTCCCTAGCATAGAAGCAGAGAGGACAAAGATGTATTGTGTACCATATTCATCAGCAGTTGGTAGTCTTATATTTGCCATGGTGTGCACCAGATCAAACATTGCACAACCAGTGGGAGTAGTCAGTCGTTACATGGTGAATCCAGGTTGTGAACATTGGATGACTGTGAAGTGGATTCTCAAGTATTTGAGGGGCACTTCTGATGCTGCTATTTGTTATAGTGGGAGCAGTCTTCAGGTTAATGGATATGTGGATGCAGATTTTGGTGGAGACAGAGCTAGGAGAAAGTCCACTATAGTTTATGTTTTTTCCTTAGCAGGAAGTGCAATTAGCTGGATCTCAAAGTCGCAGTCAGTGGTGGCCTTGTCTACTACTGAAGTAGAATATATGGCCGCAACACATGCTTGTAAGGAGGGGATTTGGCTTCATAAACTTTTGGGTGAATTGCAAGTCAAGCAAGATAACATGGTGTTGCATTGTGACAGCCAGAGTGCTTTGCACTTAGCACAAAACCCAACATATCATGCTAGAACGAAGCATATTGATGTAAAATATCAATTTGTACATGACGTGGTGGAAGGACATATCTCTTTGGCCAAGATACACACAAATATAAACCCAACAGATATGTTGACAAAGCCCATTGGTGGAGAGAAGTTCTTTTGGTGCAAAACTTCTCTAGGCTTGCAAAGTAATTGATAATTGACAGCATGGGCATTAGTCTTTCAGTAAGAGGAATTATTTGAAGGACAACAATCTGACTCCAAGTGGGAGATTGTTGGTATGTGAAGTCTGTTTTATTCTTTCAGCATTGATAGAGCAGTTGACGATTAGTAGTACAACGTGTTTTTAGGGTGTTCGTACATGTACAACTTACGCAGTTGTACTACATGCATTTGTACGACACGTGGTTTGTACTACATGTGGTTTTGTACTACGGTTTCTAATTTGAGTTATTCTATAAAAGGAACTCATGAGTTAGGAGAAAGATATTGTAGTACGGTTGATAGTGATTGGAGCTAGAGAGTGGTTATGCCATTGATGTAATAGCAGATTGATACCTGATATTAGTAAAACCTGAGAGACCCTTGCCCCGTGGTTTTTCCTGGAACACTTCCAAATTTTCCACATAAATCTGTGTACTTCTGATTTGTCTATTTTTTTGCTCTTCACTGTAATTTTATTTCTTTTTGTACTGTTAACTTCTCTAACACTCCCCTCATGTGTGTCCATCACATTTTCAAAATTCTTGACTCGTCTCTGCCCCTATGCAGACTGGTGAGAATCAGCTCCTTTTTCACAAGTGGACACAAGACAAAGAACACTTGTTAAAGCCGTCTTCCAAGCATTGTGTGGAACATCTCTGTGAGGGCCACGTCTTCGCTCCCTCTCATACTTCACAAGGCAGAAACGATTGGTGTGTTAGCTGTTTTCAAATTAAAGTGGTGTTGCTGGCACCACCCACCTTAAAGCTCATTTAGACGGTAGACACAAATTCCAAGGCTGCTTATTTACACACAGGTACGGTGTCTTTTATGGAGTCATAGGCAATCTTAAGCCCAACACTTAACTTGATGACAGGAAAGTAGGTAAAGGTGGAGGAGCCGGATGAAGATATTTTAGAACTTACAATTATAGAACACACTTTGACAATATTGAAATTGAAGAACTAGACAATTTGCAGAACTTTGAAAGGAAATCGCATTTGCAAATCAGTGAAGAAAAAAGATGGAAGTGGAGAAACATCTACCATACAAAACATTTGTCAACTGGTGAATAAGAACCATGGTTATTTTTCAATAGACAGGTAAAAATGACAAACTACTGCCGATTGAGAGACAAACGAATTGTCAGCCAATGAACAGAATTGTTTGTTGTAGTTGGATGAACAGACTTATCATCCACTGTTGCCCAAGAAAAGAAGTCATTTGCAGTCCAGTGCATGAAGAAGCTCTTTGCCTAGGAACATAAAGATGAGTATCATTAAAGTGATGCATGACATTTGCGTATCAACAGTCCTATTCTTAACAAAAAACAATTTGATGGAGGTAGAATTAGAGTGATATCTAGTTTCCCAAGGACAAACATTGGCAGCACAAGAACAACTTACCACGATCTATATTTACTGTTCAAATGGAAGAGAAAAGTTATTGGATGCAAAGGTCCAATGAAAAATGGATTCAGCAAGGGGACTTAAGTACTAAATTCTTCCTAAAATCAGTTCTCAACAAACAACATATGAATACTATACATCGTCTCGTAACATGTCAAATTTTGTCACAGAGTACTATGGTATCGTAAATCATGCCACCTCATATTTCAGCAGCTTGCTGCCCAAGGAGGCCATCACTAGGTGTATTTCCAGTGCTCACAATTCCCATATAAAGGAACATTCCCAAGCTGGTCACTAAGCAGGGATGCACCAATTTCATCAGACGTATCACAGAAGAGGAGCCTCAGATCATCCTCATCTCATTCTAGAAAGAATAGACTCCTGGTTCTGGCAGTTTTCCGGCACTTTTCTATCAAACGTTCTGGGCCCTAATCAAATTGGATCTACTAGCCCTTGTGGAAGAGTCAAGGCAAAACAGAAAAATACTAAAGGAATTGAATTCTACAAAGTTTGTCTTTATCCCCAAAAAGGCTGCTACAGACCAGTTGGCCCTTGTTGAGGAGTCAAGGAAAAACATAAAAATGCTAAAGGCATTGAATTATACAAAGCTTGTCATGATCCCAGGAAAGGTCGCTATAGATCAATTTGATCATTACAAACCAATTTCCCTGTGCAATCTGGTTTACAAAATTCTGTCCATCTTATTTCCAACAGGTTGAACCACTGCTCACAAATGTTGTCTCAGACACACAATCTGTGTTTGTCTCGGGTTGACATATCATGGACGACATATTCACTGTACAAGAAATCATTCATTCCCTCAGAAATCAACATAGACCGTGGGTCATGATCAAATTGGACATGCCAAAGGATTATTTGACAGATACAACTAGTCCCTTCTCTTCCAACTCTCATAGCCTGTGGCTTCAGCTCTCAGAAAATTGAATGAATTAGCAGCTGCATCACACTACCACCACTTTTAGTCTTCGTCAATTTTGGACTCAGGCCAGCTCTTCATTTCTAACGAGAGGTCTCTGTCAGGGAGACGGGAGACCCTTTAAACCGTTTATCTATTCATAATCTTAGAACTCCTAACGAGACAAATTGTGGGCTGTTGGCATTTGAGAGAGGTCACAAAAATACCAATTTCCATTTTGCAGATGAGACTTTGCTCTTCTCCTCACTAGTCTGGAGGGAAATTACTGAAATTCTCAATGTTCTCAACTTGTTCCAAAGGGCCTCAGGCCAAGTGATAAACAATCCCAACTCTAATGTCATTTCAATGTGGAGATCTTTTGGATTGTTATTTCAAGAAGGCATCTTGCCAATGACGTACCTGGGTTTGTTGCTTCACTGGAAACCCACAAAGGACATACGGGCACAAACAATGGCTAGATTACAATCAAAACCTGGGCAAATAGACCAACAGATAGATAAGCTTGGCAGGTAGAATCCAAATTAATGCAGACTGTCCTACAGGCTCTTCCAGAGTATATGCTATCACTCATTCCAATCCCTTCAGAGGTTGAACATCACATCTTCACAATCCAAAGAGATTTCATCTGGAAAGGAGCGACGAATCCTTCAAATACCCACTTGTTTCTAGGGCTAAAATCAGCCAACCAAAGCAAGCTGGAGGATTAAACATTAAACACATCAGGCTGTTTAACAAAGCTATGGCTATGAAACTAGCCTAGGACATTAATATTGGACCAATCATCATTTGCAAATCAATCTTACTCAACAAATATGCTGCTGGAAATATTGATCTGTTTAACTCAAATTGGAATTCCCAATTTTCTGCTACAGAAATCTGAAAAACACATCTAGAATGGTCTAACCCTCCTTATCCTCTCACCACCTGGCAACTGAATAGTGGAGCAACTATCAAATTCTGGGAAGAGAGTTGCGGAGGGCACCCCCCTCTCCAATTCTGATTTTTTGAGAACTTCAAACCACACTTCAATCTGTTTGTTGCTTCCTATTGAAATATTGCTAAGTCAAGAGTAGACACGACGAAATCACTTGGAACATGGAGCTTATACACTGTCTGGGAAGCAAGGTCCCCTAGCAAAGTACAACTCTTTTTCAAAGCATAAGGCATAGGTGCATCATACATATTTCTGCAGAGGATAGGCTTGTTTGGCCCACCATGAGCTCAGGTAAAGTCACTATTTCACCAGCATACACCTCCATACAAGAAACTTAAATCCAATAAATAAAAAATGGCAGAATCATGGGACCTATATTCCTCACCTAAGATCAAAGTGTTCCTGTTGTTGGTAATGCACAACAGGATGCTCATCTATGATGATATACAAAAAATAGGCGTTATTATCTCCACAATTTACCTAAATTTTAAGGAAGACACGGAAACTGCTAACCACGTCTTCATCCACTATAACTATGTCTAAACAATCTGGGTTTGCATATTCTCAAAGTTTGATTGTATCATAACTTCCAGCAGAGGATTCAACATCCCTGACCTACTTTTCTCCAATAAATAAAAAATGGCAGAATTATGGGACTTATATTCCTCACCTAAGATCAAAGTGTTCCTCTAATTGTTAATGCACAACAGGATGCTCACCTATGATAATATAAAAAAAGAGGCGTTATTATCTCCACAATTTACCTAAATTTTAAGGAAGACACGGAAACTACTAACCACGTCTTCATCCACTATAACTATGTCTAAACAATCTGGGTTTGCATATTCTCAAAGTTTGACTGTATCATAACTTCCAGCAGAGGATTCAACATCCCTGACCCACTTTTCTCTGTCACCCCTCTCATGACAATTCACCCCTTCCCTCTCTTACATATTTCAATTTTTTTTTTTCTTTTAATTGTTATTATTTTCGTTTACCCATCACCCCTCCTCTTATCACGTTTCTTTTTTCATCATCTTTACTCCTTTTTGCACGGCAAATCCTTATCCTTTGCAATCTCTTTGACAACCTTTACTTGCCTGGTTTGTCTACTCTAGTACAACTTGCCATCTCCTGGTTTCATGTGGCACAACTGATTGACACCTAGCCTGGTTTTTTAACAGGAAAACAAATTTGGATTCCTCACACAATCAACACTTCACTCAAGCCCATCTCTTTGGGCTTTTTCATGCTCACGAAAAATTGAACTCTGATTGGCAAACGGTTTCATAGTCACCCCCACATACATTGTATATGGATGACTCAACGTGAATGGTTTCAGGCTGTGTCAAGGTTTGGAGATTTTTTTTTTTGCTTGAAATTCAAAATTTGCCTAACTTTTGATGTGGCAGAAACAAACAGCCAAGTTCGAGAATGTTCGCCAGAAAAAATGCGGGAAAAAATTTGTAAGAAAAAATTATCTTGTCCTTCTAAAACCGCCTTTCCTCTCTGCAAAATACAGGAAAATACCTAGATGAGGCGAGATTTGCTGAACATGAGGTGAGCTGGCAAGATTGCTTTGCCGATTCATTGCCTGCTGGATGTCGGAGGGGAGGACATGTTGACAGCTGCGTGGGAGGGAAGCCGGAGGAGCCGATGGTTGCTGAGGAGCAGGTAGGTCTGGACTCGTGGATATTTATGTTTCAAATGTTTTTTTATATTGTAGTGTATTGCAGCTTTATATTTTTTGTTATTATTTTTTTTTATATTTATTTTTAAATGTTATTTATTATTATTTGTTGTTTGTTTTTTTTAATTTATATTCATGTCATTTATTTTTAAATATTAATACTTTTTTGTTGTTTATTGAAAATTTGTATAATTTTTAATTTTATATTTATAAATTATAATTTGCATTTTAAAAATTATATATATATATATATATATATATACATTTGTTGATTTTAATGGCAAATGTTTTTTTGAGCTTTATCTATGGTTGAACTAGACCTGAACTTTATCCTTGTCGAACTCGAACCTTGTGACTTAGGTTTCAGGAAACAAAAACGCAGACTCCTCCTCCCGGGGAAGGATAGGCAGGTTGAATTAAAGGTCCTCAACAAGACTCTTTATTCCCTCAGCTGTGCTTTCTACCAGGTTAAGACTGTTACCAACATGGGTCAAGGTAAGAAGTCTGTATTCACTTCCATTGACTCATTTGAAGGTCAATTCGCTTGGATTAAACAATAGAAAAGTTAGAGCAGACTGTCTTCAAAACCGTCTTCTAAACCAGCTGTAGTACATGAACATTTGCCAGACGGATCCTCTTCTGTGGTCTGCCTTCAATTCTACCCTTGACAACACTGCATCACTTAACGTACACATCCGATTTCTGTCCTCTGAATATTCAAGGAAAAAAGATCTTTAAATAGGTCCAAACAATGTGGGAAGTTAGTAAAACCTTCCAAGCAATCTTTGTACATCAAAATGGTAAAAGCCGATCTTCAGTCAAAAATTCCCAGATACAGCCCAAGGCTTTAATAAGGAAAAGGAAGGATGTAAAATTTAAAAGTTCTTTTTTTCCTCCACTCAAAAAGGTTTATCAAATAAGAAAAATACAAGCACCAATGCTAAAGTTTGCATTTCACCAGAATCTTCAAGGTGATAGGGTTATTGAGCTGGCCAGAGCCAAGCAGCCCCCACAAAGCCATTCACACTCTTTTCGACTCTCTAGCCAACCATAGTCAGGATTCACACATAAGCACCAATAGAGAGGTTAACAACATGAAGTTAATAAATCAATCATGCTTAACCAGGTTGGTCTCCAAGCAGGATAACCACTTTTATATTCCAAACACCCTCATGTCAAAATTCAATCTTTGAAGGACTTGGAAATCGTACGCCAAGGGCCACAAATCATGTTCCTATCCCCACCCCCGCCCAGCAACACTTTCAGATTATGCTTTCTCTTGCTCAATCCAACATTCCCTCGAGGTTCAACCTTGATTTTTCCCCTCCCAGCAATTGTATCCCTTTTGTGTTTTGGGATTTCGGGCACCCCCCTTTGCAGAATCCCCAAAATCAGTACTGCCAGCTCCAACCCAATGAGAATGCCCTTAAGGATAAAACCCCTAATGATAAATCAGTCAAACAAAGCACTTTTGTTGCATTGTTGCACACCATTGATGGTAGCTTGAAATTCTTGAATGACTATTGTGGAACATGCCATCCAACACCCTATTATGGAAAAGGTCCTTGGCTCTATGGAACGATACATTTCTTTCCTAAGTGTTGTTTTTCAGCAACAAAACAAGAGGTTTGAGATGCTTGAGAACAGTGTATTGTGATGTAGGAGCACAATACAACTACTAGTCTGCTACCAAGCATCAAGCTTGTACCCTGTCATATTGGTATTATAATGGGTTTCAGGGTCTGATTAATTATATATTTTTTGTCAATGTTGTTGATCTAGGGCCCAGGAGGAGACTTGGTGGACAACCTACTTAAAACGAATTTAATGCGGTTATATGCGGAAGCAATTTTTGATTAATATCAATAATCCATAGAAGTGACTTGAGGAGGTTTTGTAGATGACAAAGCTACAACTATTTAAACTAGACAAATCTATTCAAACAAAGTTGCAGATTGTAGAACATGCAATGGAATCTAAGAAATAGATGTGGTAATAACCATTACACATTCAAAATAGGGAATTCGCAGAATGGTGCCACTTCTATTCAAATGAAAGAATAGGATAAAGTATATATGGGTACAATGTGTAGTAACACAAGGAATGCAAGTTCCTGTAATTAGAAAGGGGTAAACATCTTGACTGATTTGCCTAGATTGCGGTATCATAAGAAGGCCTGGGAATGCAGGTTCCCATAATCAGAAAGGGATAAACATCCTTGATGATTTGCCAAGTTTGGATATGATTGAATAGGAAGGAGGATAACGGCCGGTCACTTGTCTCTCATGTATACAACTATGTTCGATGTCTTACAATATATATCATTACAAGGAAGCAATTACAACGTATAGTTACAAAAGTGGATAGCTACAAGTTTGGTTCATCTTTTGCTTGAGCGACAATTTGACTTCCTTGCAAGTGTGGTGGTTACACTTCTAGTGGTGCCGCGTTGCTGACAGGATCCATGACATGGCACAAACTTGGAGAATACCACTTGGAAAAAAGGTTCTAGCACATGGATGTTGATTCATGCATTGAGTTAGATTGATGTGTGATATGCTGGAAGGTGGTGCATAAGCACACAAGGGTACCGTGTGTTTGTGTGCTTGGCATGAGATACTTTGAAGGTGCTGGGTCATGCAGAGGATTGAAGTGTTGCACAATGTTCTTGATTTTGCGAAGCATACAAGGATATCATAAAGGTTGTATGAGTGTTGCACATTATTGCGGTGATATATCTTGTTGTTGTGGAAGCACACAAGGGTGCAAATCATCCCTATGGGTGTTGCAAAGATACGAATGTTGTGTGGGCTATGTGAGCATGTGTGAAATGGTGCAATGTGCACAATCGTTCCTTAATGCCTTGTGCCAACTTGGTGTGAGCCAATCAAGCTGAGCAATGTACAAGGAGATATCGTAGATCCAGGATAAGTCAGTTCGGTTGGTGCAATATAAATTTTATGGGTATGCTCCGATAGTGGACCATAATACCTTTTCAGAAAGCATGTCTTGCTATCTAGAGGTTCACCAAGCTTAAACTATGTATTGATGCATTATGATTTTCGAAAACGCTTCGAAGACCTCCGAAAGTGCCCTGGAAGATTTTTAGTGTTGAACTACAGGAGTTGTGTGGTAATGCAAAAAGAGACCTAGAGCTTGCGGTTTGGCACATGTGTGCCGAAGATGATGCTGAAGTTGTTGGTGACACTGCACGGGCTGTTTAGCATCATTCAATTACAATGAGTCTATCTGGTTTCTTAGATCCTCTTGGATCAGTTATGTGATTAGTGATTGTATTTTTGGCTTTAGTAGTTTTGTAATGACTCTCATTAGCATGCTTGGTTGTTGATGGTTTTGTTTAACTGAAAACTTTGGGTCTTCTTTTGATATAAATATAATGATGTAAGTTTGGGGAAAGGGCATTTGTATCAGGTTCTTCCTGCACTACACACATCTATATTGAGCACTACCTATTGGGAATACAAAGCTTCTATTATTCCTTTTCTCTTCTATGCTATGATATGTCATGCAATGGTTATTCTGTACTTTTTGTTTTTGGCAGTCTAGTTTTAATGTAAACAAAGCCTTCATGGGGAAGCCTTGGGGAGTGGAGGCAGACACATCCTTGTGTACAAACCCCAGCGATGTATTGCTCCTCTTAAGTGGGCTGCTGTGGAGATGCGTGATGGGGAGGACAAGGGAGATTCTTCCTCTGCTGAAGGAGAGCACCTCCATGCAAGCTAATTGTGATTCCCATCTTGAACCATGAGAACAAGTGTGATGGATAGTACTAAATCTCTCAGCTTGATATCTTAGTTTTTGTATATTATGCTAGTTTGAACAGGACTAGCCATAATCTTCATACAGCTAACAGCTACTCTACTTGTTACATATGCATAGGCCTAGTGTTTTTTTAACTTAAGCAACTTTGTTCTAGCAACTTTGGTTTGATCATAGCTTGTAACAATCTTGTGGATTTTGTTGATTCCTGGACTGCTCTTCAAATGTAAATTTTTTACTCTAGTTCTCTTTGACCTCTCCACAAATAGTTCACGTGAAGGAAGTTCTTGTAATTTTCCACCTTTTCTATAATATATTGAACTTAAAAAAATTGTAAGTATTGAACATTTATTTGTATAAAAAGAAGCTGGTTGGGTATTAGAAAGTATATGTCGTAAATAGTAGTAGATATCAAATGCGCGATATAGGTTTATTCAGTGTTTCCATGTTACGACTCCACATGAGGCAATGAATTAAACTAAAATGTAAGATACTGAGCTTTTATCAAAATAAAAAGAAGTTGGTTGGGTATTTGAAAGTATACGCCATAAATGCAGTAGATATTTAATACAAGATACAGGTTTATTCAGTGTTGCCATGTTACGAGTCCAAATGCTGCAAATATTCTTTAAAATGGTCCATAACAGCTTGAACGTATTAGATTTGCACTCATTTCTCACATATTTTTTGAAGTGGTCCATTACAACACGTTTTGGGTAGTAAGGAGCCACAAAATTTGAAGAAAGCCCGAAAACTACACAAAACACCACTTAAAGGGTGTTTTAAGCCATCTAATAATATGTTGTGTCCGACATGGTCCATTAGATTAGATAATTGGTAGAGGCTAACTAATATTACCTCTTATCTAAGATAATAATCATTTATGGGGCATACAATGGTATACAAAAGGCATGGTAACCTCCAAAGCACATCCACGCCACTTTCTCTCAGGGTTATTCAATGTTGCCATGTTACGAGTCCAAATGCGGCAAATTTTTTTTGAAATGGTCCATTACAGCATTAACATATTAGATTTGCATTCATTTCTTACATATTCTTTAAAATGGTCCATAATGACATGATTGGGTAGTAAGGAGGTACACAATTTGAAGAAAGCCTAGAAACTGCTCAAAACACCACTTAAAGGGTGTTGTAAGCCATCTAATATTATGCTGTGTGTGACATAGTCCACGTGATTAGATAATTGGTAGAGGCCAACTAATAGGTCATCTAAGATAGTTGGTCATTTATGGGGCATACAATTGTATCTAAAACGCATGGTAACCTCCAAAGCACATCCACATCAATTTCTCTCATTAGTTGTGCAACAAACAACATAACAAGAAGGAATCAGATGTGTTACAATGCAATTTATGGTATCCCTAAGCTTAATGACTTAATGAATTTTTACTAACTACTCATTTGGAATTTCATTTGTGTTATTTCAGTTTCCAAATGGAGAACTTAATAGCCATACTAAAGTTTATTATTCATTACTTTTGGCTAAATTCGGAAGTAACCCTAATAATGTTGCAGTTTTTGTGAGTTATAAAGAAGATTAATCTTTTTTATGTGGATACCAGGACAAAATATGTACCAAGATAAGATAAATCTTAATGTCCAACAAGTGACCACAAAAGTAGGTCAAAGGGACAACAAATTACAAAAGTGTTAGGACAAGCAGGAGACCAAAAAGGTCTCCAAAAACAAAAAGAACAAAGCTGAAAGAGAATAGTACAAAACAAAGCAAAGAGCAAGAACACCTAGAGCTAAAGAAAGAAGCATAAATGAGCAACCCACGAAAACCTGTAAACATCGTGAAAGCGGGGATGAACAATGAGAAGGAAGACCCAGGAAGGGGTCCATCAAGAATTGGAAACAACTGTCCTTGCATCTAAGGCCGATGAGAAGAAGCTCCCGATAGAAGTAAGGCCCGAAGAGTAGGTAAGATGTCTGGTTTGTCCTCCCTGCTGCTGCCTAGAGGGAAAAGTCCTCTGCGAAGATATGGTGAATCTATTTTGTCTCTTGATACCCAGATCTGAAATGGTTATGTTGGAGAAGTCTCGGGGAACTATGGATAGTCTCTTTGGATCGCACTGATCTGGAATGCGAGGCTGTACTAGTGTCAATTTGTCGCTTAGTACCTCTCCCCGAAGGTAACACCGTGAAAAAGGAAGTGATCCACTGGGTAGGATCTGGTTTAGTAGGTCTCTGAATAAAATGATCTCAAAGCTTAAGAGCGTCTTGTATATATAAAGCTAAACATCTCTGATCCTCATATCTGAAGAAATCAGAAAGAGTCCGTGTCCTTCTAAATAGGCAAATGAAACCTCCCCCTGATCTCATAGTAAATGGGACAATGAAAGATTAAGTGTTCCTCGGTCTCAATCTCCTGAATGCTGCATAACTAACAAATCCTGTCTGCTTAATCTATCGGGTGTTTTGTCTCAATCCTAAGTCTGTGAGATCCCACTCTAAACTGTCCCAATAGGATGCGAAGAGCGTGCATCCAATGGCATAATGTATACTGTGGGTGGATGATAAGCTTGTCTTTCAATTCCATTAAGTGTTCTGCATAGAAAGCCATCTTGGGGCATAGTTCCCCAGGAGGGTTTACCCAAGTAGTATGAACAAACTGTTTGTAAATATCTTTCTTAATAATCTGATTCAACTCCTGTCTAGTGGGTAAAAGACGAGCTGGTGCATCCAAAGAGTACTTGAATGGAGGAAAGCGGTCCATCTTAATTCCCACGGACTCTAATAGGTTAGAGACTCCTATATACCAACAACGAACACGGGTTGGGGGAGCCGAGAGGGCAATAGTGTCTAAAGAATAGTAAGCTAAGTATGGATTTTTGTCATGCCCACTTGCTGAATCAACAAAGCTCCAAATGCGATGTAAGAAACAAACCAGATCAAATATAGTCTCCAAGTGGAAGGGTCGGGCTCCAAATTCTACAAGGATAATGTGATGGGGAACCGTCATGTAGTAGAGGAAAAGTGTCTGGACCCTCTCAGCAGTAGCCCAATCACTCTCAAGCAAAGAGGGCCCCCAAACCATAAATCCATAAAGAACAGTGGGTCTAATAAGTGTATCCATGAGGGACATCTTGGATGAGATGTCTTGAAAGTGATGTCAAAAACACTATCACTCAAGAAGGTCTATAGAACCATATCCTTTGTTGATCCTAGGCTGAAGGGCCTACTTCAAGCTGAAACGTGGTCCATAAAATTGCACTCCCAAATAAGTATAAGAGATGGTGATCTCAACCTTGTTTCCCCTGAAGAAGAAATGGAGGTGGGAAGTCTTCAACCTGTTAAACACCATGACGTTGGTTTTTCCTAGGGTAACTGTCAACTATCAGAGATCACAGAAGAGAGCCAAAGCATCGAATTGCCGTTGTAACCCCTCAGGGGATGAAGCTAGGAGAACTACATCATCCTCAAACAAAAGAATAGAAATCAGAACCTGGTGAAGAAGACATCCATCAGTAGCCTGAATATGCTCATGAAGAAAAGCCTCTAACTCATCAATGTAAATGCCAAATAAGGTTGGGGACAAGGGGCAGCCCTGCTTGACCCCAATGGTACTAATAAAATCTGAAGTTTCGTGAACCGTATGAAGATGACCAAGGACATTCTCGTATAATCGCATAATAGCTGTCAAGAGGGCCTCAGAGAAGCCATTATTCCTAAGCATCTGGAAAAGAGCCTCTCGCGGAATAGAATCAAATGCTTTCCTAAAGTCTACAAAACAACAATAGACTTTGGATGAGTGATGTCGTGCCTCCTCAATAATGGCTCAGCGAGTGAAGATATGATCAACGGTCTAATAGGCTGGTCTAAACCCTCCCTGTCCCCTAACCCTAAGATGTCTCTGCTCTAACTCTCTCGAAAGCTGCATGTGGAGCATAGTAGCATACACTTGCGAGAATGTGTGTCCAACCATGATCGTCCTGTAATTGTTAGGATCTGAACAAGACCCTAATTTGTGTATCTAGTGAATAATGTGATGTGACGAAGAAGGCGGGAAACTTGAACAAACCACGTGGTTGAAAAGATAAACCAAGTAGCTTCCAAAAGCTCTAAGACCATGTTTGAAGAACTCGGCTTGGAAACTTTCCTCATCCGCTGCCTTGCTACTATTCATCACCTTCACAGCCTCTCTAATGTTCTTGTACGTGAATAAGTGACAAGAAGATGGTGGAGAAGCAACATGGATTTGTGTTTGACTAGGAATATCATAAAGAGTGGAGGTATGGAAAATTATGGATGTGGGATTAAGCTCAGTGGGGAGGGGAGAATGCCGGGGGAGGATGGTACACCAAAACAGTTTGGGATAGTGAATTGAGGAAGCACGTAAGATCCATCTCCTTTCCGAATTAAAGAGGCGTTTCTTACGTTGGAGAAGACAACGATATGATGATTTAAAGGCTGGGTAATCGGGATGGGCATGGAGGAATGCATACCGAAGTTGGCGGTGGAGAGTCTTGCAATTGTCATCATACAACTTATTCATGGGGCAAGATCTTTTAGATTGATGGGAGGTATAAGTAGATTTGGTATGGTTAGGAAAAGAATTGAGGGCAACTTTCCAAATAATGGAAGAAAGGCATGTGTACTTGGAATTAACACAACCAAGTGAAAAGAACTGGGGTTCAGGAGGCAGACGCTGACAGATGTGGGAGGAAAAGATGTCAGGATCCCCATCATCAAACTAGAAAGTGGTACGCAATATACTAGAAGAGGGGATCATAATAGGAAGGGGGAGATCACCCTAGAAGGAAAAGGAAAGAAGAGTGTGGTCCACCATAGGAATGGGGGAAATGGAAAATTGACAAATGAAGTGCAAAAGATTATGACTAAATAAGACCTAATCAACCACACTCGTACCTCCACCATGAGGTGTGCATGTGAAAAAGTGAAAATCTGGAAAGCAAAGCAACCCATTACGGATCAACAAATCACGAGATTCACCCAATTGTAAGACGTGTCTACCATATGTCGTGTAAAGACCTGAAACATCACTTGACATCCTATGCAACCCCACTAACTCTGAATCAATCTCCTGTGTGTAGGATATGTCCAAAGAGCGGTCATGGATAGGTGTTTGAAAATATTTGGTACGGGCTTTGAGGTCACCAAGAAGGACAACTTCCCCAACATCTGAGTATTGAGTGATCCCGATGTATAAGTCTATAAAAGGGTCCCCCTCAGGGCCGTTGTGAATGGCATATGATGAAGATGCTGGAGGAAAGCAACACACTGCAATGTAGATATCCCTGGGAAGTGGGGCAACACCATTAATCTAGACCCACATGAATCTGGCAAACTCGTTAGAACCCATCACTGAAATTCTGTTCTGGAGTGAGTCTCTAAATAGACAAGCCTCCCCACTCGAACCTCTGAGACCACCAGAACTCCTAGTCTCTTGATGGCAGGGTAAGAACCAATGGTATCTTGTGATATCTGGGAGAGGCCGTACAGGGCTCTCATGGGACTCATTGATAAAAAGGATGTCTGTCGACCCAAGAGCATCATACATTAGACGTGGTGCAGACTAAAAAGAGCCATTACCATTCCAAAAATCGAAAGAAATGTTTGAACCTTGCTGCCTCTCCCCCCAAGCCTGTCATTTGGAAACCCCAGGTCGAGATTCCCATCCTGGAGGAAAGGAGTCCCTAACCACTGCCTTGAGGTTCCTAATAACTGCCCATTTTCCTGCTTTTCATGCTGCCATAACCACCTCCTTGGAGCATTTAAGCTTCGCAACCTGTGATTTGGTGAGATCTTCGTCAAGGAAGATCATACTAGGAAGAGAGAACAATGAATGCCTAGCCCTAAGGGCTCTAAGTTGGTCAACAATGGATCTGAAATGAAGGAAAAGTGTGGAATCAAACCCCAACCATGCTCTTTCGAGTACCACATCCGGAATACCTAGCTTGTCCCTAAGGAACACGGTCGCAACCACCATGGGATCTAAAGAGGAAAGAGGGAAGTAGAGCCAAAAATTTGACAAGCCATAAATTGCTTTATATATATCCAAAATATGAATAGTTAGCAATAAAAATAAATCTCTTGAAGAGTAGTTTAAAACACAACAAATGACTGTCAATCTTGAGCTGCAAGTCAAAAGCTTTGTCCATTGAGTAAAGTAGTTCAATGTGACTTGATGAGTACATTTAGTTATAATAGCATTGGAGAGCCTCCATATAAAGCCCCAAAAAATCAGACTGCACACTAAGAACTAACCAAGAGTACAAACATGTATCTATTGTGGGTGAGCCCCAAATATTACCCCTTCACTTGTTTGGAGACCCTTTTTTTCTAAAGACACATAGGGTTAAGAGACATTATACCTGGAAAAATTGTTGGCGAGATACCAACTCCTAGTTTGGGTTAATTTATCAAATTGGGACAGTAAAAAGCCTAAGTTAGTGGCTCGCAGTATTTAGTAGGCATTGGGTGGTTGGGAATGCACTGGGCATGGGAGCGGATTTGATTCGTGGATCTCAACGCCTAGGGTTCGTCTCTGGGCAATGGGGTTTGCCTGGGTTCTTCGACTAGAAGAACCTAGGCGAACCTGGGTGCCTAGGGATGAATCCTAGGCATTGGGGTCCCCAATCCGCAGGAAATCACATTAAAAAATGGTCAAACCTAGCGTTTTTTTAATATTTCTCAAATTTTCATAAAAACCAATGAATTTAAATAATAAAAAACATATTTCTACACCCTAAAAGGCAAGTAAAAACAAAAGCAAAATCTAAAAACAACACAAATGATAAAAACAAAGTGACAAAAACAGAACCACTTGCCTCTCATTTTTCTAATTTTCTCATTGCATACTATCCTTCCATTGCTGTTGTAGGGTTTAATCTTCATCAAGCATCATTCTAATCATTTGCCTACGCTGATTGAGGAGCTCATTTGCTGTTAAGGTAAGATTTGTATTGTTTTATCTTTTTTTTTTGTCATTTTAATTTTTTTTACAAATTGCTGCCCTAGGGTTTGTTTTGATTTTTTTTAGTAATTTTGTGTTTGTTTTTAAAGTTGTAGTTATATATGCTACAATGTCTCATAGTTCCTCTGTCGGCCAAAGCCAACACAAAATAGACATTACACACTCACCACTTTAGAAATATGTGACATTGATAGAGCAAGTTTCAGGTGGTGGGGCCTATGTTTGGAAATGCAATACTTGTGATTGTCAATTTACAAGTTCATACTGTCAGGTGAAAGCCCACTTATGTCACATTGTTGGTGTTGGTATCAAAGGTTGCATGAGAAAGAATAACTCTCCAATGCCAAAATAAAAAATCCTTGAATACATCAAGGGGCAAGAAGACGTAGATGTTTCCTATGCCATGAGATTCACTCAACCTCTAGCAAAGAAAGCCAAAGGATCAAGGAAACCTCCTGTTTTCCCAACTCCTACTAGTAGTTCCCTAGTTATGCCCATTGGAAGACATCCATTTTTGGGAGCACTCGCCATGCATGACGAGGCTTCCCTCTTTCAAACAAAAGAACAAAAGGACCATTGGACAGGTCTTTTCAAAATGAGAGCAGGGAGATTGGGGATCAACAAATCGCACGATGTGTATATGCAAATGGATTGTCTTTCAATATGGTTCGATCACCATATTGACAAGAAATATTAAGAGCAATCAACGGGGCTCCAAAAGATTACAAAGGTCCAAGGTTTGAAAAACTCCACGCCACCTTATTGACAAAGGAGATAAAATATATTGAAGATTCTTTGAAGCCAATCAAAGATTTGTGGGCTGAAGCGGGGGTCTCCATCATTTTCGATGGATTGAAAGATGCAATAAACAGGGCTTTGATCAATGTGGTTGCAATGTGCCCTAAAGGGACAATGTTTTTGAAGACCATTGATTGTGAGGGGTGTGTGAAGGATGCCGAATTCATTACCAACATCCTCATTGAATCCATTGAGGCGGTTGGACCTCAAAATGTTATCCAAGTTGTAATGAATAATGCCAAAAATTGCAAGGCCATGCGGATGTTGGTGGAGGTGAGGTATGGACACATTTTTTGGACACCTTGTGTTGTTCACTCACTCAACCTCATGTTTCAAAAGATGGGGAGGCAAATTGAGTGGATCAAACAAATGTATGCTAAAGCTGAGGAGATTCAAATGTTTGTCACCAACCATCACCTCTCTCAATCCATTTTCAGATCCTTCTCAACATTGAAGCTATTGAAGGTATTTTTATTTTTGTTTTAAAATTTTAACTTTTTTAATTTTTTAATCTAGTACTTGTATATTTCAATAATTTCATAAGATTTTAATTTTTTAAATACTAATTTTGTAATAGGTTGTTGAGACTAGATTCGCCTCTCACACAATCATCTTGAGATGACTTGTGAAAGTGCAACATACACTCAGTAGTATGGTCATGAGCAACCTGTGTAGTGTATGGAGGGAGTCAAGCAAAGAGTGGGCCCAAAGAGTGAAAAACTTGATCCTAGATGACAATTGGTGGGCCTGTGTAGATTATTTATTGAGTTTCATTGAGCCCATTATGAGTATGATCCGTTTTGATGACTTGGATCAGCCATGTTTGGGAGAAATATATGATGGCATCGACTCAATAATCGAGAAGATGAAGGCCATCATTAATGAAAAAGAGCAAGATCTTGAGGAGACGCTTTTCAAACAAGTTCATTTAATGCTTGTTGAGCAGTGGAACAAAATGACCACCTTGCTACATCTCTTTGCCTTTGCATTGACTCGGTTCTATAGCACAAAGATCTTTTCTTTGCGAAGGAGGGTGCTGCCATATAGGGATGTCGAAGTCGCTGAAGGGTATAAATTGACATTCTCTAGGATATTCCTCGATCACGAGGTAAAAGACTTGGTTACGAGCGAGTTTGGGATTTTTATTAGTTCTCAAGTTTATAGTCTTGGTGCTCTTTAGGACAAATACAAGAAGGATGGTCCTATGTGGTGGTACCTTCATGGCCAAGGATCACTAAACCTAAAACTTCTTGCAATCAAGTTCTTGTCACATGCAAGTTTTGTATTTTTTTAAGTTTTTAAGTTTTTTTTTTTGGTTTTTAAGTTTATGTTTACGACTTGAGTTTTAACTTTTTAGTTTTATAAATTTGAATATAGGTTGCAAGTTCATTTTCTTGTGAGCGGAATCGGAGCACATACAACGTAAGCCACTCACAAAAGTGCAACAAGCTTGCAGCTAAAAAGGTCGTTGAGTTGGTCTACATACACTCCAATTTGCATCTTCTATCGCACAAGAACCTAGGGTACGAGGGGACGCCAAAGCATTGGGATATAGATTCAGAGGTCGTTTACTTGGATACTTTCATTTCTCGCTTCTCGTTAGATGACATTGACACTCCTTCGGCTTCGATGATACACAACTTAGCTAGTGGGAGTGGCAATGGTGGTAGTCCATGTGGTTCTAATGATCCACAACAGGATGTTGATGCTGATCCTCTTGATGAAGAGCAAGATGACTATGAAAATTAACATTTAAGTTTTAAGATTTTAAGTTTGATGTAATTAATTACAGGGACAGGGTAATATCATAATTATTGATGTTTAATATTTATCATTTATGTTTAATGATTATCATGACTTTTGGCATTCTGTTAGTATTTAATCTTCAGTATTTTGTGATTATTTTCATATTTTATTTTAGATATCAATATGCATATGATATGGTTAATGACAATGTCACTAATTTCCAATCTAATAGGATATATTTTCTATAATTTTAATTTTTAATATATTTATTTTACGGACGAACCCAAAATGAACCCAAGGAAAAAAATAAATTACCGTACCGACGAACCCGGTTCTTCTAACCCGAACCCAAACCCAAACCAAAAATGAACTGGTAACTTAGTAAAAAGCTAATATAAACTTCAAAACTCAAATTTAAACATCTGACTTTCTGCACATTAGGCAACCTCTCTTAAGCTCCAAGCATATTCCAACTGCTAGAAAGGTGGCATAAATAAAAGGAGGTGGCTTTCGTCATTTATCGATCACACTCTTTCTTCTTTTATCATTCTCATATATTTGATTCAATTATGATAAGGCACTGTTGAGTGTCTATGAAGAAATTTTTCAATCCACATAAGTCTTTCCTCTTTTTGAACACAAAGTTTTACAATTTTTAATGAAGAGCAAGCTCTTCCACCTTGGCGCAATCTTCTGAGATTAGCTTTATTTCCTTGGACAGAAAAGGATGACTATAAACCATATTTCCTAATTTTCCCACCTCCAAACGTCTACTAGATCTTCCACCATATTTCCTGTCCTCCCGATATGCTGGTATAAGATCTCAAAATTCTCTGTTCTGATTTTAATCTCCTGAATGGTATTGTTTATTTGGAAGTCATTGTACTGCCCTTTTTTGAGTGCTTTATAATCAGCATTGTGTCCCCTTCCATCTGAAGTTTGTACCGTCCCTTAGCCAATCTTATTCCCTCTAAGAAGGTCATTGCTTCTGCCTTATTATTTGTATCCAGTCCCATGTGGACCGAAAACATTAACAGATGCTGTCCATCATCATCTCTAATGAACCCTCCTCTTTCTAATCCTAATTTTTCTTTCACAACTTGAGCAAAATTGAGCATAACCCAATCTTGAGGAGATTTATTCCACATTTCCTTTGGCATTCCCAGCCCATTCCCACCAAACCCATTATTAGGTAATGCTGGGAGACACATTAACATGAATTACAAATGGTACAAATAATTAAAATGTTACAAATATTTCAACTATTCCTGCAACATGCAACAAATATTTCAACTAGTCCTGCAAAAGAAACTTGCGTTGCCACATATGCTAATCAAGAAGAGAAAGCAAATGGGGACCTTGGCTGGGGCTGTCACAGGTATACATTAGAATCATAGTGTGGAATAGGAGGACCGTCATTGTCATCAATCATTGTGAAATAGAAATCATTAGAACTATAGTGAGTTACAAAACAGATGTACATCTTGCACATAAATATACAGAAATGGGGATCTAGAGCTGTCATTGATACGTGCAGTAAGTATTTTAGGGTACAAAATGAAGGTGACCTACGTAGTCTTGACACAGATATACAAAATTGGGGATCTAGAGCCTTATACTTACACTAAGTATTTTGGGGTACAAAATGAATGTCACCTGCCTAGTCTTCTCTTGGCTTGATATCCTCACCCTTTTCTCTCTTCTTTTATGTTTGAAATGCTATTAGTACTGCCTCAGGCAATGCTATAGGTTTCATCTTTTGTTAACTAGAGATTAATATTTGCAAGTTTTAACCAATCAACAAGCATTTTTATTTTTAGTGAATAAATAGACACTTGTCAACATTGTAAAGCTGCTCAATTTTCAGCTAGATAAATATAAAAAATTATTTATCTTTAATTTGATTGGTGGGAAGGATTGAGGTCTTATTCCGAACCTCAGCAATCCCCATAAAATGATGATGTCACCTTCTGGAATACAGTAATATGTATTAGTTGCCTTAAATTGAAGTCATAATGTGTTTTCGCTGGTCAATGGTTTTCAAATTCCAAATGAAGGTTGTGTGAAAAATCAAAATCTTACGGGTTGATGATGCTACGCCAGGAAACTGTTATCAATGTAAAGAGGCCAAACATTGCAGTTTGCCACTTTTTATCAACATGTACATAACAGTCCAGACTTCACACTCCACATTGCAAGGCTTAAATTTTACAGTTGAGGCTGCCTGTCAAGTAAATTTTTTTATGACGGTCATCCATTCAACAATGCCTTTCAAAAGTTAGGACTATTCATCTCTAAAGAAGGAAACATCAAATGACTAAATACATATTTACTATAATCTTTCACATGTACCGATAATCCTTGAGAAATTTAGACGGTCCCCCAAAATTTTCCCCTTTCATGCAATATGGTGTTTGAAAAATTTCTGCCATATTTTACAGTTAAAATGCTAAAAAAAAATGTTCATAGGGTCAAATTTATCCCTGCTCCACAGTTCACTACACAAAGGCCTTGATTTGCACAACTTGAAAGTTAACATTGATGCTAAAGATTTAGAAATGAGAAGTAAAATCCAATTGATATGAGGTCATGGCTCATATGATGATGCAATTCTGAATCAGCTTATATGATGACACAATTCTGAGTTAGTGTAACTCCTCAACTTTGCATGTTTGTTGGTTATGAAAAAAGTGAAGCCTAAAATTTAGGCAAGAGAGCGTAGAGGTCTCGTATATAAAATACATCAGCTAGTCAAAATTAAAGGCAAAGGTAAAATTGTTAATTATAATTTACAGTAAACAAGTGAAAAGATAGCCCCTTTGATTGCATGTTGGCTGTTACGTTGAACAGCTATAAGGTATACATGGGAAAAAGGGTAGGCTTAAAGAAAGGGTTTAGCGGAAAATATGGAATAACTGGGTATAAAGAAAGGTTCCACCCTTAGGAGGGGGCATTCTGGGTGCAAAGTAAAGACGCATTGGACCTCAAAGTAAGAATGAAAGCTCTATAGAGACATAAGGTTAGCCAACCTCAGCAGGGTGACGATGATCCTCGAATTCTGAAGGCATTGCAGATATAATGAACTGTTAGCTATCCATATAGACTACTCCACTAAATAATTTGTGATGTTTTTTCTTGCTTTCCAATAGTGTTGCGAGGGAACATCAATTCTACAAAGGACTTAGCTATTGCATTGCTCCCATGTACTTAGTAAGATTACATTGGATTTATATTTAGTGATCAAGATTGGATATCTCTTCTTTCTACTGTGCTACCTCTGTGATAATTAAATGCAGTTCCACAATCAACAGAAAAGAGAACTCCCCACAAACAATATCAAAACAAGAACATATTCATATGTAGAGTGCCTTTAGAGCACCCAAACACTATATATCTGTGTTGCAGGAAACGCCACCCCCCCTCCCACGTTTCCGTACCAGAAACATTTCTGGTACAGAAATGCTCTAGGTACATCCCGAAAATGTACCAGAAACGCCTGAAAAAATACCGGAAATGTATGGGACGTTTCCGAGCATTTCCAGGGCGTTAACAAGGGATTCCGGTAGGAAAAAACGGTCGAAGTCAATAAAAAATGAAATAAAAATGTAAAACTAGCTTGAACCAAACAGTATATAAATAAAAATAAACATTTAAATGTAAACTTATCTTATACTTTAAGTTATATTTTATTTATATACTTTTAGGATGTTTGAGAGTGGTTTCGGACCTTTGGGAGCTATAATGTAAATTCTAGGTTTTGGAGGATCTAATCATATTTCAGACTTAGTAGTCAGATTCCAAGGTTTCAAGGTTTCAGACTTGGCCATATTTCAGCGTTTCAAGATTTGAAGGAGACATCATAGGAGGTATGAAATTGCATGAAGGGATGTAGGTATAATAGAATAGTATGAGAACATCTTTCTCAAAGTGCCACAAGTCAATGGCACCCCATTCCCTGTGCACCCCGCAAGGCATACACTCTAGGCATACACTCTGGGAGAAATGCACTAACGAGCCCTAGTGAGAGAAAGCATCAATAAATGATAAAGTTGAAAAATAGTGGGAGTGTCATTCATGATTTTGAGGGCAATCGAGATGATTTATTCTAGATTTGAATGTACATTTTATCTTTGAAGTAATGAATGAATCAATACTGTATATTTTTAAGTGTTCATCTTTTATAGACAAATATTTCAATACTATGTATTTTCAAGTGTTTTACTAAAAAAATGAGTAATATGCATTGTGTGTGTGTCTATATATATGTATGTATGTATGTACGGACATACCCACGACATTTTCAAATCAAGGTTTTTGAAAAATGGTGTTTCTGGGAACCCGAAACGTACCTGAACCTGTACCAAAACAACATAGCTATTTGTGTGTGTGTATCTACATACACATACACATGTACATGTGTATGTGTATGTAGGTAGATACACACACACAATATTTCAATACTATGTATTTTCAAGTGTTTTACTAAAAAAATGAGTAATATGTATTGTGTGTGTCTATATATATGTATGTATGTATGTATGTATGTACGGACGTACCCACGGCATTTTCAAATCAAAGTTTTTGAA
Organism: Torreya grandis; assembly: GCA_037957365.1. Taxonomy (NCBI): domain Eukaryota; kingdom Viridiplantae; phylum Streptophyta; class Pinopsida; order Cupressales; family Taxaceae; genus Torreya; species Torreya grandis. Next base: position 3,742,316 of record JARHVA010000594.1, on the reverse strand, counting down.
AAATGGCATTTCTGTGAACCTGAAATGTACCTGTACCTGTACCAAAACAACATAGCTATTTGTGTGTGTGTGTATCTACATACACATACACATGTACATGTACATGTGTATGTGTATGTAGATACACACACACATACAGACAGACAGACAATAACTCTATGGGTCTGAAAAGATGGGTGTTGTAACATGCATACTTTTGAAACATTACATGAAATGCACACTAACAAGGTTTAGATGTAAGCAACATGAAGGAAATTTGTAAGAATGAAACTTGAAGAAAATATTTTGTACAGGTAAAGAGAAAAAATAACCATAAAACATATATAAACATAACAAACAAAATCTCTGTGTGGATAACATTTGAAACTGGTTTTTTCCCGCCTAGTAGGGCCCCCTGAGTGCGACCGGAGGGATCATGGATCCAATGGAGGCTACTGCCGGTGGCAGTGCCTCTGGGGATCTGTTCAGAAATCTGATAAAGGATATTCCATCCAACGGATGGAAGAAAGCACTTACAGGTGAAAAGAAGTGCCCCTCGAAAAGCATGTCGAGCCTCCCTGTTACCTCTGAGGGCACGGCCCTGAATATCCCAGACGATCTGGTGGAGGAAATCGTGGCATCCATGGACCTTATGTTAGTAGGTAAGTTTTTTTCATTCCGTCTTAATATTGAAATGGTTAGGGAATGGGTTTTGTCTAGGTGGAAAGTTAAGGGTAGTGTTTTGATCACTGCCATGGCAAGAGGCCTATTCCTTTTTAGATTTACGAATAGGGAGGACATGATAGCTACTCTTGCTGGAGGACCATGGCTGTATGGTCCACATTCTCTTGCCTTATGCTTGTGGAAACCAGGGTTTGATCCTAACTCGGACCTTAATAAGTCTGCTCCTGCTTGGGTAAGACTGCCAGGGTTCCCTTTGGAATTCTGGGATGAAATTTTTTTCATAGCTATTGGCAATTCTATTGGCCAATATGTCACTACAGATCATACAACCAGAACAAAGTCCAGATGTGTGTACGCTAGACTTTGTGTCAATGTTGAAATTAATAGGACTCTCCCTACGTCCATAGAGCTAAACTCTAAATATGGGACTTGGACTTAGCCGATCACTTATGAAAATGCTACCACTTTCTATCAAATATGTAAGAGAAAGGGACATTTAATGACACAATGCAAAGCAAAGCAAAAGGGAAGGACAGATGATTCCCAGGTTGAAGGGGAGGATCAAGCTCTCAATCACAGAAAGAACAGCAAGTAGAAAATGGAGAGTAATGTGGAAAATCCCGACAATATAGAAAAGGAAGAGGAGGAGACGGGGAAGGAGGATATCACTAGTAGTGAGGGAAAAGCTGTCCCAAAGGTAAATATAGTATCAGATGATAGTCAGAAGGCTATATTAAACACAACCAACCCTCTAGAAAAACATACTAATATGTCTAAGGAAGGAGAAAAAGGTAACCATTTGATAGAGGAAGACAATGCAGAAGACAAAGGTCCAAGAGATGGACAGGGAGAAGTAACTTTAGAAATATATCCCACTAAAGGAGAAGCAGACTTACAGTTAAATACAGACATTTTCTATGCTTTGGAAGTCGGAGACCAAGTAGGAAACTATTTAGCAATAGGTGAAACAGGACAAAGTGGCAATAATGAACAGGAAGAATGGGTTACCCCAAAGAAAAAGAACCGAAAAGGTAAAAAATCTGCAGATGTTGGCACTGAGCCCAAACAAGGGAGACCAACCCTAAGAGAAACAAGACAGAGAGATTGCTAGGGAGATTGCCAGTGGTAAACATAAAACACTGGAGACACAACCCCCTAAACCCCCTCTAAATGAGAATATTATCTTGGAACTTGAGGGGCTTTAACAGTCCCTCACAGCAGTTTGAGGTTAAAAACTGCATTTTAGATAATAAATTAGATATTTTATTACTCCAAGAAGTCAAGATGAATGAGGAGAGTTTTACGAAAATTGCTGCCTATATATAGCCTAAGGCAGCTTTTTGCATTAGTCCAGCTGAAAGGGCTTCAGGGGGGATTGTAACTATGTGGAATAGTGCTAAAATCCAGGGGTCTCTTATGGTTTATAATAAGCACTTTTTGATTACCAATTTCTCTGTGAAATCTTTGAACTGGTTGTTGATCAATGTCTATGGACTGAATAACAGAGCTTTGAGACATAAATTATGGATAGACTTGAGCAGTTTCAGGAATAATCCCCAGAACACTACATGGATGTTAGCTGAAGATTTTAACACTCCTCTATACCCTTTTGAAAAACAGGGAGGGATTATGGATTACTCGGACAACATGTTTGACTTTGCCGAATTCATCAATGATTGGGGATTATTGGACATAGAACTGCAAAACCAAAATTTTACCTAGACCAATAGAAGAAGAGATAAAATGATTCAGGGTAAATTAGACAGATTTCTTATATCAAGTAACTGGAGGGATTATCATAATATGCAGGCACAGGGTTTCCCTAGAACCATGTCCGACCATTGCCCGATCTTCCTTAGTTGGAGAGAACAGGGCCAATCCAGACCTTCCCCATTCTGTTTTGAAGCTATGTGGATCAAACACAAAGACTTTAGACAAATGGTGGCCCAATGGTGAAAAATTCCTATTCAAGGTACTCCTATGTTTAGAATAGTCAAGAAACTTCAACACATTAAACAAGAAGTTTATGGATGGAATAGATACAGCTTTGGGCAGGTCTTCTAGCAGAAGAAAAATATAGTGGGAAAACTCAATGATATACAGCAATTGATAGATCAAGGGGATGACTCTGAAGACACTTTAGAAGAAGAGAATGCCCTGTCTTCTGAATGGAAGAATCTTATGGAAAGAGAAGAGGTTTTTTGGAAACAGAAATTTCGTGTTCAGTGGCTTAAAGAGGGGGATAGGAACACTGCCTTTTTTATCTCTCAGCTATGAAACATAGGAAAGCCAACTCAATAATTAAGCTTGTCCTGGATAATGGCGACATTATTACCGAGGATAATGAAATAGGGGAACAAGCCAGGGCTTTTTTTCAGAATCTGCTCATGGAAGAAAATAATAATGATAGAATTGATAGACTTATGAATCAATTCATTGATAAAATCCCCTGTTTGATAACGGAAGAAGATAATCTGGAGATGTTAAAGCCTATATCCGAGGAAGAAGTCCGTGTTTTATTCTCCATGGGTGCATTCAAAGCCCCGAGTCCTGATGGCTTTCCTCCTATATTCTTTCAGGAATATTGGGAGATAGTAGGAGCGGATCTCACGGCTGCTGTTCGTGATTTTTTCAGATCGGGTAAACTTTTGAAACAAGTTAATAATACTTTCATAGTACTTGTTCCTAAAAAATCACAACCTTCACACCTTACTGATTTCAGGGCTATTAGTCTATGCAACACTGTTTATGAGTTATGTACTAAAGTGCTGGTTATGAGGATTCAACCTTTACTAGACAAAATTATTTCTCCTGCTCAAAAAGGTTTTGTCCCGGGCAGGCAGATTCTTGATGCTGTGATCACCACACATGAGACTATTCACTCCATGGATAAGAGCAGAATCCCTGGTATGGCTCTCAAGCTAGATATTTCTAAAGCATATGATAGAGTTTCATGGACTTTTCTGTTCCAAGTGATCAGAAAATTTGGGTTTAATGATAAAATGTCTCGCTTGATATGGAACGCGGTCTCTTCTGCAAAATTCTCGGTGCTGGTAAATGGTGTTCCTAGAGGGTTTTTCTCGTCCTCGAGAGGAATTTGTCAGGGAGACCCTCTCTCCCCGTATTTATTCATCATTATGGCAGAGGCACTGGGAAGATACAAACAGATATAGCCTCAAAAAAGCTAGTGGGCATCAAACCTGCCTCCTCCCTTCATCCTATGGTAGTACAGCAGTTTGTGGATGATACCATCTTCTTTGGCATCTCATCGGTGATTGAAGCTAGAAGATGGAAGAATATCTTAAATAATTATGCCAGAGAGTCGAGACAAAGGATAAATTTCCAGAAAAGCAATGTGTATTTCTTCAACACTCCTAATGAACTTAGACATATAATCATGATATATTAGAATGTGTTGAAGCTGCCCTACCAGCTACCTACTTAGGTCTCCCACTCTCGGTCAAAGAGGTATCTCCTAGTTTTTGGAATGGAATTGTGAAAAGAACGCAGAGGAAACTTCCTGGTTGGAAAGGGAAACTACTCAGCAGTGCTGGTAAACTGCAACTTCTTCGGGCTTCGCTGCAAGGTATTCCTACATACTTTCTGTCTCTTTTTAAAATTCTTGCGTATATTGCTGAGAAACTAGAACAGATCCAAAGAAATTTTTTATGGACGGGGGTGGAAGACAAACAGAGAATGTCTTTAGTCAGATAGAAAAAAGTGTGTCTTCCAAAATCTCATGGTGGACTCAGTATTAGGTCTATCAGGAACATGAATAAAGCCCTTCTCTCAAAAGTTAGTTTGAACTTGATCCATAAAAACAATGATTGGGGGGAAATAATGTATGCCAAATACATGCATAGCATTGATGATTCCAACTTTCTTCAAAAGATAGGATTACCCCAGGGATCTGTGATATGGAATAAAATGCTAAAAAGTAGAAGCCTTCTTAAATAGGGAATTAGATGGAAACTTGGAAATGGCTGGCATATTAAATTCTGGGATGATATCTGGTTAAAGGACAAGGCTCTCATCACACAGGGAAACTATGGAGAGATTGCTGACTTGGCTACCCAGTTTTTTGGAGAAAGGGTCAGTGATTATATGGAAAATAACAATGGGATGAGGAGCTGGAAAAATCTATTGGACTGCTGTGATCACCGGCCTGAGCTTTTCCCTAGAGTTCGGGAGATCCAGAAGTGCGTTCAGGAGATCAGAATCCCTCTCTTCCCCTGGGAGGATGAACAATACTGGTGGCCAGATAAGAATGGATCGTTCTCTGTCAAATCTGCTTACCATCTGCTCATTCCTGAAGCTCAAAATAAAGATGTATGGAAAAAGGTTTGGAATCATAAACTTATTCCAAAAATTAACATGTTCTGGTGGGCTGCTGCTCATAACAAAATCCTTATTCAGGATAACCTTCAAAAGAGAGGGTTTACACTGGTTAACAGATGTTTCTTGTGTGGTTCAAAAGAGGAATCAGTTCCACACCTCTTTATCCACTGTGATTTTGCCCGGAAATTATGGGGCACAATACTTAACAACTTTGGTATTGAATGGGTCTGCAATTCTGACCTTAAAGAAGTAATTTTCAGATGGAATCCAACCTTCACACATCCCTGGCTTATGGAATTATGGAAGCAAACTCTGCCATGTTTGAGCTGGAGTTTATGGAAAGAGCGCAACAACAGAATTTTCAGGGACACTACTAAAAATGCTTCTCAGGTGTTTAACTCCTTTGCTAAGACCATTATGAAAATTGTCACAACAGCTCATATTCGTGTTGCGGAGAAACCCCTATCTCAAATTGAAAACCAAATTGCAGCCAAATGGAAGGTCTTAAACCAGATCTCTGGGTATAATAACTTCAAAATGCTACAGATACTAAATACTAAATGGATCCCCCCAAAGCCTAACTGGATGAAACTCAACTTTGATGGGGCATCCAAGTTGGATGGTAAAGCTAGTGGAGGAGGAATTATAAGGAAGGATAAAGGATGGATGTCTGCTGTCTATGCAGGTGGAATTGGATGCCAAAGCAACAACTATGTTGAAGCAATGGCTTTACTATGGGGGTTAAAGTTAGCTATATCCCTAGGAATAAAGAACTTGAATATACAAGGAGACTCTAAGATGGTCATAGATGTCGTTAATAAAGCATCAAATGTGGGAATCAAGCTAAAAGACATCATTACTGATATCCAATTTCTTTTGCAAAAGTTTTTCGAAGTTGAGATTTCCCATACCTACAGAGAAGGAAACAGGGTCGCTGATGCTTGTGCCAACCTTGGTCAGCGATTTTCAGGTTGGAGGGTGTGGCAATAAGGTGTTCATATTCCCTTAAACATTAGGGAGATTATTCAAAAGGAGATGACTTGTCAAGAATGAGGCCCATTGATGACAAGGATAGCTCTCGGAGGCAGTCCACGTGGAGAGGGCCATCGGGGATCTCAGAACTTGATAACTTTAGTACTTTTTTGGTAATCATTCATAATTCATTGTATCATGAGGTTGAGGCGCGCAGGTCGCATTATGAAAATCAAGGAAAAATAATTTTCAAGCATGGGAGTAGACGTCATCTCTGCAGGGTATTTCGTAAAATGAGCTATCACATCTGCATTCTGCATAAACGGAAACAAGGGTTAACAACCAGTTCAAAGCCGAAGGCAGAACTTAGGAACTCCACAGTTTGGGTCTACAAATATAGAATGGGGGAGACCGTATTCGAACTGAACCTGTCTCCTGTTGCGAATTTAAAGATAATCCGCTGGTTTGGCATTATTGTAAAGAAGGGGGTATTAGCCCATATCTGGAAAGGCTTAATGGTTATGACGAAAACTTGTCCGAGCAGTTTGCGAGATCTTGGTTAAATAGGCGGGTCACGGTGGGCAGAATTAGTTTTGAAATCTCCGAAAAGGTGATTTCTATGGCCACGGGAATGACCATGCAGGGTATAAAACTTCAAAGGAAAACCAAAATCATGGATATGGCTAGCCATAAACTGTTTCTGGGTGAGGGAGAAGAACTCGTCCCGTATCAAGGAGGGTTCGAGCGCGCTAAACTTCCGGAGCCATGGGATGGAGTGTGCTTCATTCTCATGAAGTACTTCACGCTCGAAGGGCGATTTACTAGGTTCTACAATTACCACCTTCCTTTGTTAAATCACTTCAGGCGCAATGTTATTATTAGCTTTCCTTTTTACCTGCTCTCCTCTATGGAACACTCTGTCGTGAGGGTGAGAGCTAAAATGGCTAAGAAACTAGATATGAACCCTATTCCCCTACACCAGGTGCTAATTTTCTGCTTATACAACTTTCACCGCGCCCTTGAGCCATCCAAGACTATTAGAGTTGATAGTGGAGACATTCCTTCCAACCCGGTGTCTGGCGATGCTATTGATGAGTCCTGTTTTTCCCCTACTCCTACGAAAACAAAAGACGTGTCTTTCTCCACCCTTGAAGAAACCCTTGTTGATACCCTCGGCTCCTTTGCGAGCAAGAAGGGTAAGAAGAGAAAGGTTGATGAAGAGGAAGAAAATATTAAAGAGACCATGGAGGGGACCCACAAAAATCCAGGTAGGGCCACGGGGGGCCAAGGTGGTAAATCTCACAAGCCTTCCAAAATTAATAAGGATTCTCCTCCGGAGTGCGAAGGTTGGGGTGGATTGCTGGTAAACCCGCCCCGAAGGCTAGATTGATTGATTACTCGGAAAGTGCTACGGAAGAAGCAACCCAGGAGGAAGAGTCTAAGGAGCTGGAAATCCAGTGAATTTCGGAGGACACTGGAGGGAAGAAGGATACTAGGGATTTTGAGGTTACTAAGGAGCATGGTGCTGACACTATGGGAACTGTTGACAATAAGGGGAAAATGTATGTCGAGGAAGTTGGCGAGGGTACTGAGAATGAGACTGATTGGAAAGCTGAAGTTGGGGCCCCGAAGGACCGTATTCAGAGGTTGGAGAAGATTTTCGCCAAAGGACTCTGGAATACAATTCTGCTGAACATGTCTATGCTGGAAGTGGTGTGTAATACTGGGCATGCTGACAACGCGGAGAATACTGAGAAACGTAATGATCTTATCAAATCAATAGTTATGTAAGGGGAGTCCTCTCTGACTCTGGTCTTCCCGTTTCTTGTGTTTTGTTTCTGTGTCTGTTGTTTCTCGGCTAGGGCCGTCATCTCTCTGAAGGCATATTTTGTTTGTTTTCCTTCTTGTCTTTTTTGGTTGTAAAGGGTTCGGCCCCTGGTTTGCCGCCTTACCTTATCAAAAACAAACAAAAGCAAAACAATATGACTAAGTAATTTCACCATTAAATCATTCTAAACTGAAAACAAACAATGAACTTAAATATGAAACATCGTCTGACATCTACAATAAAAGTCTTGAAAAACATGCAACATATTACAGAATGAAGTTAATAGTCTATATATGAGCCAATGAAGTTAACTATAGAAAGTTGCAAGCACAAAACACGACAAGGAGAGTGCATGCTGCATCTACTTTGCTTATAAAAATTCTGAGCAAAAAAGCTAGGTCAAGTAGGTGGTGAGAGCTAAATACCAACAGATCCTTGGATTTTGTGCTTTAGTTGGACTTGGCATCCATAATGTAGTTATTTATTATCATTGATTGAGAACTTATGTCTTTTAAAATAAATGTTGTAGTTCCAACCTGCCACAAGACTTCATGACTTCCGTTGGTGGATTGATTTGATATGAGCAACCTATTGGTGCATGTGGCTCTCAATCTCCTTGACATGAAAAGATAATGCATTGAGCTTTGAATTATAAACTAATGTCATACTAGTCTCAGTAGATAACGAAAATGGGGCAATGAGACTAGAGGACAACAACCGACAATAACATCAAGAAGAGAGCTCAAACGGGGCCAGTTCTTTAGAAGAGAGGAAAGTACAAAAATACAGATGTAGAGAGTAGGTTTAAATATTTACCATCCAAGAGATTAGAGCCAATAGCAAAAGCAAGTATATAAAAAAGGAGGATAGATTCTACTTCGGACCATTTAATAACAATACAAATTAGCCCCTCTGTCATCAACACTAATGAATAGAAAAATAACACGAAGTGTTTGTATGAGAAGGTCTTCTAGAGAATGGAACAGTCTAATGGGGTCTTAGGAAATAATTGCTGGTGGCATTGAACGTTCCCAGAAAAATCCAAGGAGGAAGCACTCCTAATTTGAGGTCAAAGAGATTTCTTATAGGTAAGAAATTTGGTAGCATGTATGTGAAATGGAACCAATGAATAGGGCCACTATTGAATGGATCCAATTTTGCTTTGTGTCTTGGCGCTCACAGTAGGAGCCAAGTGTTTTTAGTTTGGATCAAACGGCAATGCCCAGAGGATCTATGACTTCCATCCTGAATATTTGTAGTATTTGCGAGCTATTTCACCCTACCAATGCTCGTGACATGGATTGAGTAGTTATCTCATAATTGTTGCACCATAGTTCCAAAGCAAATGACATCTGAAGGTAACCTCTTCTCGAATAAACAATTGGTTTAATCAGCTTATCTAAAAATGATGAACAAATATCTTACCTAGTCCCTAAAGGACAATATTATCTCCCTTTGATCTCATAATAGATCAGATATTTGCATATTAGTTAATAGATATAGCAAGTCTTGCAAATTTGTTCCACATGGAGAATGTGGTGACTAGCCTTCAACCTTACCTGATGACAACACACTCGAAGTGGACCAAGAGTGAATCTAAGACCATATGACTAATGGTGAAGGTAGTAATTCTAAATAAATAGACCATCTGAAGTTCGAAGCAACTGCTCAAATTTAAATGCCGATTTGGGACCAACACATAGGTTGCCTAGTCAAGAATGTCCAAATGCAGACATCATCCTTAATAGTGGCATAAATCTCCTCAAGGATGAGATGGGGTTGAGGTGTTTGGAGAAATCATGTAATGATGGAGGTGCTAAATAAAGATACCAACTGCCTACAATAGAGAGGATCCCTAAAATGTCCAACATGGTCTCCAATTTGATTGGTTTAAGGGTGCTAGTTTCTCAGAACAACAATCACCTAAGAAACTTGTGTGTAGAAGTAGTTTTGACCATCTCACATACCGTTTGACGGTAAGTGTCAAGTTTAAAGACAGACCCAAGATGGTTGGACAACTCCCAAAATCTACGTCTACAATATTTTGAGGCATGATGGTTTGAACTTTGAAGTTTGAACTGTTTCAATCAGTCTGTTCCCAAGACAGGTTGAGGTTTTATGAATCAAAAAGCACCATTTTGGATAAAGAATCTTGAAAATGTGGTTGACACTAATCTCTATAAGGAATGGAAAAAGATGCAAGCTCTTTAGGTATGTCACTGGGACGTGGGCTTGAAGATGATGAAGAATCTGTGAGCATTATTTCCAACCAAGTTTAAGTCTTATTAATTCAACTTTTTGTCCCATAAAAAAAAAATGGAAGCCTCAAAATTTTGTTTAGTGATATTGAAGGACAATCTTGGTTTTACCAAGGTTATTGGCCAGCTGCCTGATGTCACAAACTGTTGAATTGCATTAAGCTTCCTTTATAGTCCGTCTAGAGAAGCAACAATTGGTTCCACATTTAAACCAAAAAAAAAGTTAATGAGATCAGAACTTAGTATGGAAGACAACCATCATCAGTTGCATAAATCCTTTTGAAGGACTGCTCAAGTTCATCAATTTAGATTCCAACGGTAGTTGCACAAAGAGGGCAGCTTTTAACCCCAATAGTACTATCATTATCCTCTGAAAATACTTAAAATATGCCAGAGTAGCTTACTGTGATCTCCTAGAGTCTCAAAATGGCCCAAAAAAAGAGTTCATTAACATGAACTATTTGTTGTTGCTCAAGGAGTAGATGTTTGGGGTAGTCTCAATGTACTTTTTCATGTTGACATGCAGCATTAAGCTTGTAGATGTCTACCTGGCCTCAATAATAGCACAAAGGGTAAAAATGTGATCTACTTTCTAATAATATTTCTTCAATCTATCCTAACCTCTAGTCCTAATTCTCTTCCTTTCCAATAAGCCAGAGTTTTAAATGTCATTTGTCATAGCATAATTCTATAAAAGGGTACTGGAAATGAAATGGTCTTGCAATAATTTGGATCAAAGACATCACCAGGCTTAGGAATAAGGCAAAAATTATGTTGGCATGGACAAGGAGGAAAACCAATACAACCCGCATTATTAAGGAGAGCAACAATAGGATGAGTTGGCAGTCCTGCACCATGTTTGAGGAATTCCATTGATCACTCTCTACATCAACATTTTTGGCTGTACATTAATATATGGATGGCTCTCCAGATGAAACTAGGAGTGAAGAAGTCACAAGTGGAGGATAGGGGAGAGACGTGAATGGGAGGTTGAGCTCAAATATCACAGAGAGAAGAAACATTGGCAGACCAAATGTAGGGGTCATATCAAGAGGAGGTTGCTTCCATGGAAAAAGATACAGTAAAGGATATGGGAGGTTCTTTTAGCTAGTAAGGAACATATATCACTTCTGTTTGAGGAGGCGATGGTATTCTGTTTGAATAGTAGTGTGTTATTAACTTACTAAATATCACCTACTCCTACAGACATATAACAAGCATAATTAGTAATGTTCATACATTGGTTCAATTGGTGACCATTAACAAACTCGTCTGTGGATGTTCATACATTGGTTCAATTGGTGACCATTAACAAACTTGTCTGTGGATGTCACCTGTAAATATCATTGGGATACTATGACTCACGAATACAGGACTCCAACTAACATGCTACCTTGACTATTCTTGGATAAACAAAAAAGTGCCTGAAGGATGAATATTTTTTCGTGGAGGTCCTTCCTAGCTAAGGTATATAATATGCAACAAAGGTCCTTCCTCAATAAGGGGTATTATTGCACCTGAAGGTCCGTACTAATTTAGAGGGTATTATTGGAACTATTCAATGCCTTGTATTCATAAGTTGTCGAATGCTTCTAAATGCCCTTTTCTGCAATTACCTTGAGAACTGTTCATTCATACTGTCTTTTTGTTCTTTATGCACTGTAGTTATGAAATAATTCACATTTTTGGTGGATTGGATGTCTCGTATCTTTGCAACTTTGGTAGAGTTCAAGGCATTTTGAATGCTAGAAATTTTGTGATTTGGATGGAATTGTTTGAAAGGAATTCTTCTTAGCATGCAAAATTCTGATGTTTATTCATGTTTTAGTACCATAATACAGTTTCCATGCAATATGCCCAAAATGCAAAGTTACAATGGGCTTTACATAGTCCTCACTGACAGCTTTGAAGTTAGCCACCAAAACATGTTCTTAAAACAAAATGGTGAGAATAAGTATGTGAATTAAAAACAAGTAGTTCAAGCTACTTTACTCAAAGGATTTATATATTATTGCTGTTAGCACATGTAAATGTGGTTACGGGTCCTGCAGGAAACAGGAGGTGAATGCTTGCAAACTCCAGCAACTACTAAGGTTATTCTTTTTTCTAATTAACTTTTTTTTCTTTGTTTGATTCTATGAGATTGCCCCGTGTTTTTCCCTTTCATTTTTCTCTGTTGTGCAGTGTTTGGCTTAATCAAATGTTTTTTATTTGCAGGAAAAGGAAAGTATGGTTAAAGTAGAAGGAAGTCCACGTCACATTCTGGCTGAAAGACACAGGCGTAATGGTAGCTTTGGAAATTTGCCTGGAGCCTTTCGTGGATGTCACAGTCGCAATTCGTCAGCTCCACTTACGGAGTCACACTTGGGACATTTTGACATATGTACCAGTTCAGATTCTGTGTCAAAAAGACCAGATGAAGGATGTGAGGTTTCTTCTGACAGACACCTTCTCAGTGAAGAAAAGCACAAGTCAGCTGCACACATTGCTGGAAGAGGTGCTGATAAGGAGTACCAGGTGACTGAGTTTCTATCATCAGAATCTCAGGTATCGGCTAATGGAAAAGTTGATAATAGTGCAACTTACACGAACAGTGATGTTTGGGATGATTTAAGAAGGGAAGCTGTGTGTTTTGTTGGTCAAGCATTGGATAGGGGTCGGAAAAACTTCTGGCAACTTGTTACAAGTCGTATTTCAACATTGTTCTCATCTGATGCAGCTTATTCAGTTAGCACTCATCAATTTTTACAATCTTATGAATATGTAAACATATTCATCTTAGCGGGAGAAGCATTTTGTGGTACAGAAGCTACTGAGTTCAGACAAAAGATGAAAAGTTTATGTGAAAAATATTTCTGGACATTTCATCGCCAGAATATTGAAGTATGTAAAATATTTGTATACCCTTTTTACTTTTTTACTATGACAGGGAAGTTTAATATGGAAATGTTAGACCTTGTGGTCCTTAATAGTCTCTGTTGAATGGAAAGTTGGAAATTATATATTTCAATGTGTTTAAACTTTATTCTGCAGATTTATTGAATACTGAAGTTTAGTTCTCAGGGCTTATTTTTGAACTTGTACTTGTGTACAATACCTCAGAATATGAGTTTGTCTGATTTCAGAATAATCAGACATTTTATCAGCTATTTTTTTTGTCTTGATAAACATTCTTGGCTTGGGAACCTTGTATATTTATTTATTTATTTATTGAGTGTTAGATTTTGCTATGCAAGTCTCAGATTTTGTTGAGTCTCATGCCTCATTGGATGGTGACAGGCCCACATATTTCGAGGTTAACACGACTAGAAGCCTTTGTAACCACATTGCTTTAATAGGCATTATGTTTCTAGTTTATTTCCTCTCAGGGTCCTTAGTTCCTTTGTTATTCAAAGCCAACAAGTTGTCCCAAACTTTCAGCATATGCCTGTTGATAATATATATTATTATAGTGTAATGATGTTATGCATAGGTACAGCGATTGCCTTACACATTGCCAACTATGTCTTTTAATATTAAATATTCCATTTTTTATGAGGAAGCAATGAGCTTGGGGTCCAATGTAAACTTTATCAATATTATATTTAAGACTTCTTTAGTCTTGATAAACTCTACTTTTCTTCTGTTCTGATTGACCGTAATTTCCATATCAGAGGAGACGTGCTTTCTCATTGTGCAATTTCTTAGATACTCTGTAGTGTTGTAGAGTAGTCACTAGTCAGCAGTGTCGTAGATCCTAAAGTTAAACCATAATCTGATTTATCATTTTTTAGAATATTAAAGATACTTGTTGGATAGTTCATATCAATAATTATTGTGAGAGACATAAAACATTGGATCTGTTTAACAAAATTTATTCTTCAAAAAGCAATCCGATAAAAAATGGTTCTTGAATGTTCTACCTGATTTTTTTTTTTTTTTTTTTGCAGGTCCTGCTTTTATGTTTCCATGTCTGTCTTATATCCCTTGCATTACATAGTATATGTTATTGGTTGTATGCTTTCTTGCTAATGGAAAATATATATTATTCGTATCCATTCCCCTTCTGCATATTGTAAGTTATCAATGATGTATTATTATTTATTGCATTTAAATGTATTAATATCTTGAAAATTTAGAATATGTTCTGAATGTCTGCATTTTAGCAGTCTAATAATAATGTTCCTTATTTTTCAGGCACTACGGATTGTTTTGGAAAAAGAGAGTTGGCAGAAGATCTCACCAGAAACCATAAAAACAGTAAATTTAGCAGGCCTTGTGGGTGATGGGGCCCCATTGCTAGTTTCGTACCATCATGGATTTTCTAAAGAACCGGATTTGGATTCTGACCACCATTCCGTAATAGAGGAAAGGAAAGAGTTGCATACTGGATTTGGTCAGTGGTTCAAAAGAGGAAATCCTTTTACACACAAGAAGAGTCTTACTATGACGGATGGGGATAGTAATTTACACGAGGTTTCTTTGCAATCAGTTTCCAATTTGCATGAAACGCAGAGGGTAGGCATTGCAAGTAATGGCATCACTGCAACAGAAGTCCCTGAAAAATTGTGTTATCGAAATGGAGTGAATGTAGAGAGAGGGGAGGATGATGATGAAAGTGAAGATCTTCTCGCAGATTTTATTGATGAAGATAGCCAACTACCAAGTCGTGTTTCCAATGTAGCACTTGCACGGACATCCTCTTCCAGGAATTGGATACATGAAGAGATTGAAGGTCTAACCGGATCTTCTTTGTCCCTTTTGAGGTGGATGATTAATCTCTCTTTACGAAAATGTTCATACTTGATTTGTCATAATCATTGCTACTATTTTGTTAGAGAAAGAAAAATTTAAATTTCAGATTTTCAGGAATAATTTGTTGTTGGGTCATCATCCACATTTTGATCACAATCAATTATTTATACATAACCTATGTGCCTTGTATTACTTTGTTTTTGTAGATCAATGGATAAGTATGCCAGGCTTATGCAAAAGTTAGAAACAATCAGTATTGAGTTTTTCAAGGTAAACATGGAAAAACACTCTTACAATTTGGACATTTACAAGTTAAAAACTTATGCTTTTCCAGTTTTGAGTATGCAGATGCTGTGTGTTTTCTTTTTTTTTTGGCTTCATCAAGATACAACATATCCTTAAGATAAATAGCTGATGCTGTATTGATGCAATTTCCAATGACAGGGCATTTGTCAACTTTTTGAGCTATATTTCTACGTTATCTTCAAGACATTTGGTCAGCGTGATGGTTCTGGAAGCAATCGAACTTCAATGGAATCCCTAAATCGTAAGCAATATTTGTGCCATGAGAAATAATGAATGATTTCCATAATTGTCTGATGTGGCTGATTGATTTCTGTCATTTCTATTTTGTGTGGGGCTAAATCTTTTCTTTATTTTCATGTTGACAGCTCGACTTAGATTAACCTTGGGAAAAATTGCACAAAGTCTGCAAGAACAGAGGATAAAAATGCATGGAGGGTCTGTTTCTAATTCCTTAAATAACTCTTTTTTGCAAATGGATGCTGCACTGCCAATTCCCACATACACATCCAATTTGCTTGCACCAAACAATTTATATGGTCTGAAGGTAATCATTTATCTTGCTTATGATGAACAAGTTATTTTTTTGTATGTTAAGCAGTCAATTATATGCCTTCGTAAATTAATCTTAGTGTGTTTCATCGTCAATTTGGATAATATTTATAAGCTTCAGCATTTTGTTCCTCAAACCTTTTAAGTACTAAAAGGTATTAGCATGTGCTAACCTCGGAGAGTTCAAATATTGTAGTTAATTTTTTGTACAGGCCGGGAAAGCCATTGAAACTCATGCTGATTGAAATATTTGCACTCAATTGCAGACGGCAGTTATGGATGGCATCTCAGATATGCATAAGAAGAGAGAAAATCTAACCTGTACAATGAACATTTTCATTAAGAATTATCAGCCTTGGCTCATAAGGTCAAAATTTCTCAAGCTTCAAGGGTCTATCATATCAAAAAACAAAAGTTTACGGGCTTAATTGACCCTATAAGTAGCCATATCATCATAGACATATGCTGTTGAACAATTAAACCCACATCCTTCCAGAGCTTCAAAATTTGGAGGAGTAAATAAAGTAAATGTGGATTGTAGTCTGAGACTGAGTAATATCAATCTAGAAATCACAAAAACATTGTGGTCATGATGATTAGTGAATTCAATGTTTTATATTAGGAGGTCAATGATTAAGCACCTACAATATCTTTGACATGAATTTGAAGGAACAATTTTGCAATGTGATTAATTGTTCATCAAATCAATTTTGAGATCCATGGTCAGAATTTTCGTGAAATGGAATTATGAAACATTATCATCCCACCAAATAATAACATCATCTATTATGATTAGCCATTTCAAACACTTAGCGACTATACAAAACAAAATACATCCAATAATGCATCAACACCAACCTAAACTAGAAAATGACAAGGTATATATATTCCTGTAAGAGGTACCAATAACGCATTAGTCGCTCATTACTCCGGAATTTTTTTTTCTTTCAGAGAAGGGAGAATGTTATTTAAATATAAATAAATTCCAATAACACATCAACCACCTTTTTAGCCTGCACATGTATTAGTTATTAGACATTTAATCAAGTGGAAGAAACTGCTAGATAAAGAAGCATAATGGAGGAACGTAACTTTTCAGTAACACCATTCTATGCTGGTTATTTATTCACATTATCTTAATGCTTGGAGGGCTTGTAATACAACATAATAACAATAATTAAAAACTATGTTCCGCTGAGTCTTGTAACAGTTCTGTTTAGCAGGGGAAGAAGAAATGCAGGGTCGCAAAAAGTGGACACCTAGAATCCCCCATAATCCTTTAGGAAAAAAGAAATGGCCAAGGAGTTACCTATACAAAAAAATTACAAATTAAAATTACTTAAACAATTATCTTGGTTCAAAGTTCGGTTTCTTTTCAAGATTTGGAAGATGCTAAAAAACTGAATCCTATGCACTTAATAATCCATATACCCAAATTAAATATTGTATATTATGCAGGTCTGCAGGATTTAAAACGAAAAAAATAATTTAATCCATGTATTAAATGAAAATTATTAAAATACTATATATTTTGCAGCATTAAATATTAAAAAAGAATTCAATCAAAGCACCAAATTCAAAATTTAAATACTATATTCTCAAAGACAAAAAGTCTGTGTCCCCAACCCTCTAACCGTATATTTATGAAATCGATGGATAGGAAAATCATAAGAAATTTGAATCCTTCCTAGCAGCTTATGAACTTCCAACATTTATGACATTGTCCTGTTCAAACGTGATAGTCAACTTTGTCTGAGAAGAAGTGTTCCATGCGGACATGTTCCCAGCACTCCAGGTGCCTTCTGAATGCCCCCTGAATTTTGAGGACTCGGGAACATGGACAAAATGTGCCCTTAGTATCCTCGGCTTCCTGGAAGTCAAAAATGACATCCCTGAGACGTTTTGGACTCTTAGGGAGTTGTTCCTGGGATGGGATGTCCGAGACTGCTGCAGACATCCTGGGTTCTGGATGACATCCACCACATGTCACTAGGAGTCTGGGATATTCCCAAAGCTCCGGGAATGCTTAAACATCCCTGACAGCATGCTAAACTTCGAAAAAAGACATTAAAAAGATATACATCATCTAAAATGACCACTCTATTTATTGAGATTGCTGCTCTATGCTTACAGCTTCACGTTTTGTCATGGCTCAGATACAATTGTTATGTTAATGTTTTTCATTTTGTCATTTCAAAGACTCTTGTTAGAGTTATTTTCATGATAATTTAACAATCACATTTTTCATATTTGTATTTTTCAAACTCTATTTTCATTGTTCAGTGTTCAATGTCATAGATGTTAAGTTTATATTCTCAATGCAGCTCTTAAGAATAACTAATCGTTTTCAATTTTGAGAATGAAAATGCAAAAATTAAAACCTATAAAACTCAGAGAAACAGAGCTGATAAGTGTCCTGTTTAGAGCTGAGAGTTGTTTCTGTGTTCAGAGTGCATTTGACAAGTTTGAGAAATCCTCCAAATCATCAGAACAGAAACTAAGTTGATTGAGTTGAGAGAAAACACTGAACAAACAAATTTCTATATAGACACAGCTCACCAACCCACCACACAGATGCAGCTCATGAAATTCTACACAGAAAACATAGCCTTTTGCAGAAAGGTAGATCAATAACTTAACACACAAAAGCAAGAGCTATCAAGAACTTCACACTGTCAAGATATAATTTAGTGGCCAAAATATAGCAAATATAGTCCCAAACATTTGCTACATTTTGGCCTTGCATCTACTCAGACAATTTTTCTGTAAATGTTGTCCAGTGTATTTTAACTTTCCCTTTTTAACTTTTAGCATACCTGTTTCTTCTGTGAGGTATCCTCTCTTTTTTATATTTTCAATGTTTTCCATGAGTTAATATTCAACACTACAGTTGAATTAATGAAGTGATGAATGAGATGAAGGTGTTGCAGTTGTAAACTAAACAATCCTTCAGACATGATTATCCTTGCAGACATTTATTGAACGTGATAACAGGGAACATACTATCATCTACCACTTTAGACAATACTCTTTTAAGTATTTTGTTTTTTTCAAGCAGAAAATGGCGTTGTCTTATCTTCAAAGACAATAATTGTGTTGAAAAGAGTATTACAAAAATATTTTGAAAGAAAGAAAGAAAGAAAGAAAGAAATTATATTAATGTCCAGGGATGACCAAAAGTATGTCAATGGGACTTGAGGATACAACCGTTAAGAAAGAATGCTTGTAGTGGCTATTTAGAAGTCGCGTTTCTTTCTAATCTTCTATTAGTTTGATGGTTCTTTCTTTCTGCCCAGTTTTCCTAAATAGTTAGAGTTTAAATTTGACAAAAGATAAATTCTTTGTGACTTTCTTTGCAGGAAAGCTGTATAGCTGCAGAGTCAATTTCACGTATTGGCCAAATTCTACGCAGGTCAAGAACACATCTCCAGTCAATGCTTCCACAGAGTGCTTTAGCATCTCTTGAGGACTTCTATGCCCACATGGTTGGCAATTTCTTGTATTTTTCTTCACATATTTTCGGACTTAAGTTTAATTTTGGTTATGAGTTGTATTTGTAATATCGAACTTGTTAACAGTGGCTTGACCATATGGGATCTGCATCAAATTTCTAATAAGAAGTTGTTGGATGAATAAATGGACACAGGTGGAGTCTGTTTCTGACCTGAAAGAGCATATCTACAGAACAACTGCCCGGTTGCTACTAAATATTAGTGGGTGAGCTATACATGAAAGTTCATAAACTTTTTTTAATTGTAAATTAAAATACTATTCGATATTGAAATAAGATATAAAAAAGGAGAAATAAAATTCTGTCAAGGCTGGACCTTCAAAACACTTGTAATCTAACAGATACGAGGACTAAGCTTTATAACTAATTATTGAGTTAGGATCATGATAAAAATAGTAGTTATCATGTTTGTAACAAAAATCCTGTGTCAGTCTGTCAAAGAGTTCTGATTTGGTCTGTTAGTAGCCTTCTGCTGAGACTGATCAGCGAGTTAAAAAAACCAAACCAATAAGTCTGAACTGGGGCACATTGATCTTAGTTTCTGGGGCTGTATATTACATTAACAATAGAGCACAAACTATAATCTTAATTTTCAAAATGTAAGGCAGACAAAATCTGGGCAGGAACGACTGTACCTTAAATAAACTCTTACAGTATGCTAGCCTGCAGTTCTGCCGGCCTTCAAACATCCAGATGATTTTGGAGCACTTTATGGGCCTCCTTGACTGCCTCTTCTGTGGCGGTCTTGGTAGGAGTAATATGGCACATATTGACAATGGGAACACTGTTGGCTTAATGTGCCGCTGGAGTAAAATTCAGATCACTCTCTGCATGGCAGTCATGGTGGTAGTGCTCTGCTGCATGTTGACGGTGGTAATACTATTGGGTGAATATGCCCCTGGATTAAGAATCACAACATCCTCTTGTATGTAAGTTTTTTTTAGGTTTTGAAGGAGTCAAACATAATTTAAGATCACTTGATTCTTTCATATGCTGAATTCTCACCTGATTATCCCAACATTTCCTGATGGCTACATGCATTTTTGTTCAATTTCTGATGGACTTTGGATAGCTCCTGCTCGTATTGCTGAGCTTATCCTTGGGAAATCCATTCCATTTTCTCCCCAAATTGGAGCAATAATTGCATTTGATGGTCATATATCAGTTCTGCTGCCTAGGAGATTTTCTTTCTTCCTTTGCTACTAGCGGAGTCTCTGGGAAAGTAAATGATTGTTACCAGAAGCTGTGTAATCAGAGCCTGAGTGGATAGGTGATACATCACAGGCAGAGGATATGACATTAGTTGGAAGTTACCTCTCATCCGTCCACTAGGATGTTCAGCTGGGGACATGTTATTCCTTGCCAAATCGGTGAAGCAATTTCAGGCCCCACTTTGCTTGGTTTTATGCTCTGTGAGCTCCCTTCTGTTATTGGTTGAGGAATGAAGGGCCAATTAGGGATACATCTTATGTCTAGAAGACAAATTATTACAAACCATTTAAATTGTGCCTTAATTGTTGTTAGATTTTACCCATCTCATGACTATTATAACTAGCCATTAATGAAAAATTGTAATCTAGCTTGACAAGGGAGAGTGCTCGTGTTCATTGATGAATTTTGACATGTACAAAGTTGACTGATTCCCTCCATGTAATGTCCCCATTCCTACGCAGGAGGCCTAGTAGGCTTATTTCAGTCTTAGCCTTGGTCATACCCTAGAGGTTAAAGACGTTAGAGGCTATTGGGTATGGGTTACCGTTACCACCTTCATTTTATGTTATATATTTATGCACATGGGTTCTTCCCAAAAGGGACATAGGGTTTCTTTTAGACCATTGATCTTGTTTGGAGGTGATTTAATCTTGGGTGTTGAATTTCCTATCCCTAATTTGGATGGTGGAGATTATTTCATCTTTTTGGAGTTGGATATATATTTTCCCCTTGAGGTCATTTGGAGGATATTCATACATTCAGACTTTTGGAGCTATTGCTATTAGCAACCCTTTTTGCTTGTGGAGGTCAAATTCTGCAGGATCCCTAGCTTCGGTGGTGAGAGATCCACTTCTTGCTGGTAGAGCATTTTTTGGTGAGGGTTTCCAATCCATATCCTAGCTTGTTATTCGTGTGATTCTGAATTGGATTCAAATTTGCTGATATAGATTAGGGATCAAAGATTTATTGGCAGCATTATCAAAATTTCAAATTTAGAGAAGAGGACAACCAACCATCAAATTGGGTATCTATTTATTTTCAGTTTTGAGGCAGCTGTGAGTTTCCCACATGTGGGGCGACCTACCTGGAGATTTCAGGCAGCGATTTGGAAGGGTTTAAGTGGGCCTTTTCTAGAGATTTTGGAGCTGGAGATTGTTATCATCATAAAGATGCCCTAGAATTCATTTCCATCATTTTTCTATTGTTATTCTGGAGATTACGGTCAGCTGTATTTTTTTCTCATTTTTTGTGATAAAATAAATAAAATAAAATCATACCTTTGAGATAAAAATTATTTCTTAGTTTATTGTTCTCCATAATTTTCCACATCTTTTCAAGCTTCTTGGGTATTGTTGAAAGTGATTATTTTGAAAGATATAAATTTTCCTTAATTTTTGTGCCTTGCTGTCCTAAAAAATCAGAACTATTGTTTGTGTTCTTTTTGATAAAATTTCAGTTTTAAGTGATATCCTAAAAAGGATATCTCAATGGTATCAAAGCCACCTTTCTTGTAGCCTGTTGGATAGTGTATGAAGGTATATCCTAGGAGGAATACACATCGAAAGGAAGGTAAAAACATGGTAGATAAAGAAGCGAAAGATTTGAATGAGGAGTTTATAAAGAAAATGTTCATCAACATGGTGAAACAACAGGAGACAACCAATCTCTATTTGAGCTAGCTCACTCAGAATATGAATCAAATCAAATCTGGGAATAATAAGGAAAAGGGTGAGAACAACAATTCGGGGCAACAATCCCCCCATTCTTCTAACAAGCCTATGAGTCTTCATGAGCCTTCTTTCTTAAAAGATTATGAAGCATCACATATGGGATAGCCAATAGATATACTTGATGAGGATTCTTGTTGGACAAAATACCAAACTTTGAACGAGGGTTTCAGGGATAATATGCCATTTCTAGATTATTCTAGGATGAAGATTGGAAGCAAGCCCAAGAGAGATCATCACATGCTGGTACCTAAACTACAAAGGCATTAGGGGCAAATTTCTATTCCGCACTTTGATGGTTCAAAGAAGTGTACCGCATATTCATGGATACAAAGGCTAAAGACCTATTTTGATTTGAACCCCATGCGTGAAGATGCAATTAAATCTGCGATCCTACACCTTGAGGGAGATGCACATGATTGGTGGCATCATGGACTAGTGACACTGGGGCACATGCACATTACCACATACACGGAGTTCACACAGAGTTTGGAGGACATATTTGATAGGAGAGACCCTGATAGGTTCTTCAGGGAGTTGACTCACTTAAGACAAATATGTTCCTTGGATGTCTAATTGTAGATTTTCAGAGACTTTTAGTGATGGTTCCTGATATTTCAAAGATGAGGTTGGCTTCATTATTCATAATAGGGTTGACTGATACTTTGGCTGGATTCATGAAGGCATTTGAGCCTCCTTCATTACATGAGGCCATTAGGAGAGTTCGAGATTTGGAGTTGTCTACTCCAAAGTCTAGATTTCCACCCAGGGTTCAACAGAAAGTGCTTCCACCTAGGCAGGATGATAGGAGATAAGACTAGGCTAGGAAGCCATTCATTTCACCAGAACTTAGGGAGGAATTGAGGCAAAAGAAACTATGTTTCGATTGCCATCAACCATGGACACGTGAACACAATTGTTGTAGGAAGAGCAAGGCTCAATATATTGAGGTCTATGAGGACAACGATGATGAGGAAGAGGAGTTATTAGAACCTCATGAACTTGATGATGGTGATGCATTGGATAGTGCTGATGTCGAGATTGCAGAGGAGACTTCTCCCGTCGAGACCATAGCTACATTGTCTAGTAGCCCCAGGTACAAGGCATTCAGGTTTCATGGAGTTATGAAGGGACAACGTGTGGTGGTACTTATTGATAGTAGGGCCACCCACAATTTCATTGATGCTACTTTGGTAGAGAGATGGGGCCTGCAGACAGAAGATTTTGAGGGCTTCAATGTGGTGGTAGCCAATGGTGAATCCATGAGATGCAAATGGAGGGTTCCACAATTGAGCATCAATATGGGTAACTATACAGTTATTGATGATTTCTATATTGTTGGTATTAGAGAGACCAACATAGTGCTTGGAATGCAATGGCTTTACTCACTTGGTGAGTTTTGGACTAACTTTCAGACGATGGAGCTAAAGTTTAAGTCCGAGGGCAGGAATGTGGTCTTGAGAGGATTATCTTTAGATGCACCCAGAGTGGTCACGACCAAACAGATGGAGAGGATAGTCAGGCACAATTATGTGGATTGGACAGTTCTGTGCTTGGTTTCGACCAAGAGTTTGGATGATGATATGCCAAAGTATCATAGTGATGTCCAAGCCCTACTGGACAAGCACAATGCAGTTTTCAGTGATATACCTGTAGGTGTACCCCTAGATCGAGGGTTTGAGCATGTGATTGAGCTTGAGGACAGCAAGCCCATGGTCACAAATCCTTACTGTCACCCCAAACAGTTTAAGGATGAGATTGAGAGGACCATACATGAGTTCCTAGATATGGGACATATTAGGGTCAGTTCAAGTCCCTTTGTTTCTTTCGTTCTTTTGGTAAAGAAGGATGGAACCATGCACATGTGCATAGATTACCATGCTTTGAATAAGAAAACCATTAAGAATAAGTATTTTGTGCCTCACATTGATGAGCTATTGGATGAGCTACATGGTGCAATCTATTTTTCTAAAATAGATTTGCGATCAGGATACCATCAGATCAAGGTCAGGGAGGGGGATGTGCAAAAGACAGCTTTCAAATGCCACTACAATCACTTTGAGTTTCTTGTGATGTCGTTTGGTTTGTCTAATGCACCCACTACATTTCAGTCCTGTATGAACTATGTGTTCAACCACCACCTGAGGAAGTTTGTGTTGGTATTCTTTGATGACATATTGGTCTATAGCAGGACATGGGAGGATCACATGAGACATCTTGATGAGGTATCGGGTATTTTGGAGGCTAGCTCGCCATATGTGAAGGCTTCTAAGTGCTGGCATGCCAGAGTTATTGTACTTGGGCTATGTGATTGGAGGTGGAGTCAAGGTTGACAGGGCAAAGATTTAGGGGATTTTGGATTGGCCACCACTGAGGACTTTAACACATTTGAGAGGATTCTTAGGTCTATTTACTTACTACAAGAGATTTGTGAGGAGTTTCTCTCGCTTGACTGCACCATTGACAGCGCTGACCAAGAAGGGGTGTAATGTCCCCATTTTCACATTACACATGAGGAGGTTTGAAGACCTTTAGTCTATTTCCCCATAGACTAGAGGGTTCCTTTTGGAGATTGTATTTTATTAATTATTTGCTTAAATAACATTTTTATCATTTGATGTTTTAAGGCAATTAATTATTTAATTATTTGAATATGTTGAAGATTTGATTAGTCGGCTTCAAGTGATCAAAAGAGAAAGAAGAATTAAAAAGAAAGTCGGCAAAAGGTTGGGTTTAATGAAGCTTTACTATCCCCAAGTGATGTGCCCCACTTGGAAGGGTATTTTGGCTAGTTGGAGGACTCTTATTGCGCATGTGTGAATTCAAGTTATTGCTTTTCATGCATGAAGGGAACTATTGAGATGTATGCCTAATAGTAATTGCTCTTGTGATCTATCTATAACGGTGTCTTTTGACACCACCTTGCAAAAGAAATTATTTGTTGATGCCCTAAAAGACTAGCGATTTGCTTGTGGAGGTCTAGCGTAGGGTTTTGAGCTTATTTTTGAATGTGACATGCTTTGATAATTTTCTACCAATTATTCCAGGTGTGGCGATTTGTATTGGAGGTGATTTGCAGGTGATTTTGGGGTCAAAAAGGCCAAATAAACATTATGAAATTTATTGATAAATTTCTACCTATTAGCGTTGGGGTTTTGAGGCGATTTGCGGATGTTTGAGACTTCAAATTAATGCAAAACCTTCTAATAATTTTCTGGTATTTTTCCTTGACCTTGGCAAGTTGGGCTATTCATCTTGAGGGTTTGTAGGGGTCATTTCTTGGCTCAATAAGTTCGCTGTAATTTTCCTCATAATTTTTTAATTATTGTGGCTATTTATGCCAAGGGTTTGAAGTGAAAAAATAGTCAAAAACCAAGTGTAAGTGTGGAATAAAAATCAGAATTTAAGGGTTATTTGCAAGTGGCATTTGGGCTTCACAAAAATAAGGAAAAAATGTACATATTCATAATTTCAGCTTGGTACTTATTTTGGCATAATTTGTGATGAATTGTAAATCAATTAGTTTCTGAAAATTGCTTACAACACCCTTGAAGTGTGACGTCTAGGGTTTGAAGGGCAAATTTATTATTGGATAAATATTTGGGAGCTAGGGTTGGCTGAATTTGTCTATTTCAGATTTCATTTTATTGTGGATTTAAGGCATAAACAATTTTATATTCAAATATCCCCTTTTGGAGTATTACAAGGGGGCTTTTGTTTGGTTAGATTCAACACAACAGGTTTTTTATCACCTTAAGGAGGTGATGAGCTCATGTCCAGTTCTTGCACTACCGATTTCACTCGGCCTTTTGTACTCGAGTGTGATGCATCAGGTGAGGGCATTGGAGCAGTACTTATGCAGGATAGGCATCCCATTGCCTATGAGAGTCAAAAGTTGAGTGCTGTGGAGAGGGGGTACTCAATTTACGACAAGGAGATGTTGGCTATTATGCATTCCTTGGTCAAATTCAGGGAATATCTTGTGAACAGTAGATTCTTAGTTCGTACAAATCACAACAGTTTGAGGTTTTTCTTGGGGCAGAAGAATCTCAATGACCGCCAGCAGAGGTGGGTGAACCAGATACAGGCTCATGACTTCGACACAGAATACACAAAGGGTAAGAATAATGTGGTAGCTGATGCTTTATCTAGGAGACCTTACCTTGATTCTATGATTAGTTCTATGTCGAAGATTTCAGCTCATTGGAAGGTTCACATACTTGTTGAGTATTCCAAGAGTCAGTTTGCATGTGAGATCATGGATGGCATTATCCAGGATGACATATATAGAGTCTTAGATGACCTCATATACTACACGGATAGGATTTTCCTTGTACCAGAGTCCAAGATGAAGGAGAAGATCATTCAAGCAGTGCATGATACACCTTTAGCGGGACATCCTAGGTGTTTTAAGACCTACAAATACATCAGAGAGAGGTTCACATGGAAAGGGTTAAAGGACGATGTCCTTAACCATATTAGGGAGTGTTTGGTTTGTCAGCAAACCAAGGCGGAGCATACTTTTCCAGTAGGACTTCTACAGCTTCTTCCTATCCCTGAGCAAAAATGGGAGATCTATGGACTTTATTGCAGGGCTTCTTTTAGTACACGGACACGATTGCACCTATGTGGTGGTTGATCGGTTGACCAAGTATGCCCATTTCTTTTCTATGCCTTTTGGGCACAAGGAACCACAAGGAGCACAAACATTGTTCATAGGTGTTTTTAGGCTTCATGGCTTGCCTAAGAACATTGTCAATGACCGGGATGGCCGTTTCATGAGCACATTTTTCGACTGGCTATTTGCGTAGCTATGTAGCAGGACATCAGCAGGCATGGATTAGATGGCTACACTTGGGTGAGTATTGTTACAATACCACCTATCAAATGAGTATTGGCATGTCTTCCTTTCGCGCATTGTATGGGTATGATGCCTCATCATTTGTGGACCTGGTATTACCAGATAGCGGAGCCCCCAAAGCTCGTGATTGGTTACAGGAGAACCAGGATATTTTGAAGGCCCTCATATAAAGTGATTGCAAGCCTAAATATTAACAAATGTTTTCATGGATGTTTCTCTTTCATGAAAATGTGTCCTTCGAGGAAGACGTATATTTATATTGGTTTTTTTCTCAAATGTTGGATCTCCCTTAGATCTATTCAATCTTGATTTTGTTGGCTATGATTTTTTTTGTTGGCAATTTTGGCTGATGTTTGTAATATTGTCATTGATGTCAAAGGTAGCTTGTGCTATTAGACATTAATGTCAAAAGTTGAATTGCACCGACTTACAGTGCAAATCAGAGTTATGAAGAGCTTCTACTTATAAAATAAGTAAAGCAGTCTTGAGAACCCGAATGGGTCTTGTAGAGCAAATGGGGATTCCAGATCAACTTTACTTATCTCAACTTTATAAGCTAAGCTGTCTCGAGAACCCGAATGGGCCTAGCAGTGTTAATTGGGTTTATGCAACGACTTTACTTGTCTCATTTTTATAAGTCATCTCAAGAACCCGAAAGGGTCTAGAAGAGTTGATTGGGGTTTCAGAAGCACTTTACTTTCATGTTTATAAGATAAGCAATGTGGAAAACCCAAATGGGTCAAGGAAGAGGTAATCGAGATTTCGGAGTGACTTTGCTTCTCTCATGTTTATGAGTTAAGCAATGTGAAAAACCCGAATGGGTCTAGGTGAGTTGATTGGAGTTTAGCAACAACTTTACTTAGTTCATTTTAATAAATTAAGCAATGTTGAAAACCCGAATGGGTCTGGAAGAGTTGATCGGGTTTCTAAGATGACTTTACTTCCTCCAAGTCTATAAGTCATGTTGAACGAAGAACCCGAATGGTCTTGAAGAATTCTTTAGGAAGAATTCTTTCAGAAAAATTGGCAAAGACAATTCTTTCGGAAATATTGACAAGGACAAATCTTTCAGACAAAAACCCTGTGGAAATTGTTCCGAAGGGCATGTAGATGCCTGCAAGAAAGCCGAAGGGTATGTGGACCCTTTCAGAAAAGCCGAAGGGTAGTTTGCAAAACGCTGAAGGGTATGTGGACCATTCAAGAAAGCCGAAGGGCACTTCTCAAGAGTTCTAAAGGGCAAGTGGACCATTACAAAAGTTCCGAAGGGCAAGTGGACCATTGCAGAAAGTGCAAAGGGATCTTTTCAAATAGTCCGAAGGGTATGTGGACCGTTGCAGAAAAGTTGAAGGGTAGTTTTTGAAAAGGTCGAAGGGTATGTGGACCCTTGCAGAAAAGTTGAAGGGTACATTGCAAAGCCCCAAAGGGTATGTCCTAAACAAAAGTACCAAAAGGAGACCCGGACAAAAAGTTCGCGAAAATTGTCTTGAAGGGGATCCGGACAAAAAGTTCGTAAAAATTGCCCTGAAGGGGACATGTTAAAGTTCAAGCAAGTCTGAAGAGATCGATGAAGGGGAAGCATCTCAAAGATGCTGAAAGAAGCAAGATGAAGTTAAAGTGCTCGAAGGTTAATGCACAGTGGCAAAGTTAAAGATCGGGCATATTCGAATAAATCGAAAGGAGCGAAAGTGATCCTGATATATAGGAAGTAGCGAGATGCAAATAGGAGCTCGATGGTTAGACTTGGTGCAAAGAAAGAAATCAAAGGCTCGCATTTAATATATTCTCAACAAACAATTGAAGGAACAAACAAAACCTGTAAATGATTGCACAGAGCTCGAGATTAATTGATCCAATCGATCAATCATCGATTAAGGAGGTTGTGCATTTAATAGATAAATCCAGCCGTTGCCAAACATAGTAAAGAGACCAAAACATTACGGTGTGATGCATGAACCAAGACACGAAAAAGAAATGACGCAGTTATGACTAGAATCCCGCAGCTGTCAAAGATAGAAACGAGAATAGACAATTGTTGTATGATGCAAGAACCAAGACGCAGGAAAATGCAAAAGTCAAATATGCATTAAAGGAGAATCCAAAATTGAAACTGGTTAAGTGCAAATAGAATGTGAATGCAGTAAGTGAGTCGAGAAACCCTAATGATGCAAGAACCAAGACGCAAGAAAATGCAAAAGTCAAATATGCATTAAAGGAGAATCGAAAACTGAAACTGGTTAAGTGCAAATAGAATGTGAATGCAATAAGTGAGTCGAGAAACCCTAATGAATCCTTGTATAAACAGGACTCTTAACACATCACAAAGGTGCTGCTGCAATTGTGTCTTCAAGTGAGAAAAAACGTTGTTGATAAAAATAAATATGCAGACAAAGTAAAACAAAAAGAAGGGGAATGAAGTGTATCTGAACAAAGCATAACCAGATGTATGCAGATACAGAGTGAAAGACATATGCAGACAGAGATTAAGCAAGCTGGTAGATAAAGCACACAGATAATGAGAAGGTGAGCAGTTACAGATTAGACTTGTAACAAAGAACATTGAACTGGATTCACTTATGAATTTATCTTGTACACTGGAGTTGTAGCTCCATAGTTTAGGTAGGTTGGTGCCTACATACAAACTAAGTTGGTGCTCAGTAAGGAGATTGGTGTCTCCTAAGGATCGGTGTCCTTGAATGTAACCAGTGAGGTTTGCCAGTAAGACATTTTATTGTGACGCTGGATTAGAACAGTAGATTCTAGTAGCTGATTCTCACTATGGTTTTTCCTTTTGGATTTTCCGCGTAAAATCTGATGTTATGTGTTTATGTGTGTGTGTGACTTCTACTTTTGTTCTTTGATTTGCACATGAATTTACATCTTCTTTAAAAGGTTTTAAACGGACTAGTTTTAGATCATCTACTGATTCACTCCCCCCTCTCAGTAGATAGGTGTGTTCAACATTTTTTATATTGGAAACAATCTTGGCTGTATTTTGCTATTTTGAAATGATTTTACTATCGGCCATGTTAAGCATGCATTGAACTGATTGTATCTATTACCTCATCATTTTTTCTTGAGTATTTCTAAGTTTTATTGTTATTATATAATTAATTTTTTTAACCCTTTTTTAAAAAAAGAGGGAAAGCTTTAGACATTTCTTTATCCGTAAAGATGCTTCATGTCTAAGAATGTGTTTGTTTGGAGTCATATCATTGATCCTTATATGTTCTTTACAGCTAGGCAGGAAAGTGAAGTAACAGCAGTATAATATCAATATATAATAGTAGTCATCAAACCATAGCTCGAAAACGTGTACTTGGGAAAAACTCAGCAGCCCAAAAGTTCGACTTGGACTCACAACTCGGCAAATTTTCGGTGAGTTAAAAAACATATAAATTCAGAAAATAAACTTAAATTGCCAGCAAATTCCTTCAAATCCAATTGAAATCACTTCACAAAAACTAGTAAATGATCAAATGTGTCTTACTACAGCAAAAAAATGCATAAAATCGAATGCAGAAAGTGAAAAGGATATTTTTAGGGGTGACTGTTATTACACAGCAGTAAATGAGTTTGCAATATGACCTCACGAGTACTTGCAAGATTTTACTTGCAAGTCTGTACTGAAAATTCGCCACACGAGTTTCTATCCTAGCCCCTTGACTTGTGAGTTTTGCAGTATCTTGGCAATTTCTCACTAGTTTTAGAACTATGCATCAAACAGCCATGGATACAATTAACAGCAATAGATAGCAAGCAAATGATGTAGCTTGATGATTTTATAACTTAAAATGAGTTTACCTTAATATAAGGTTATCATCAGTGATGCATTTTCAAAATGATAATCAATTTAACTAAAGTATGTCTATTACTTTACTCGGCATTAGTCTACTTGGTGCACAACTATATACCAAATGCACTCAAGTATCCTCTAAGTTGTTGATGGCAAGGTGGGTTGTGGGTCAAAACAATGACTGGCAATCCTAAGATAGATCAAAGTAAGCAGCTTACAATGACAATTCGGCACGCTAACAATATTTAGTCATTCATTCTTTAATATAACACAAAGACATTACATTCATACTTTGACACACTTGGCTTTGTGAAACTTGCAAGTGGATTTCTGACACTACTTGGCTGACTTGACCTTTTTATGTGCGCTCATATGCACACTCACACCCTTCCTCTTCTCACTTGGAGTGACAAAACTCTATTCTAGCAACTCCTTAACCCAATACATTCTATTAGAATCCTTTTGGCAAACATTCTTGTTCGCACTCTCTAGTATGAACCTTGTTGTCCTTTTGGGACCCTTTTTCACTTTTGTGATACCTTATTTTTCACTGTTGAGAACCCCCCTCTTCTTGGTCATGAGACACCCTTTGTCTGATGAGAAATTTCTGATGACAAAGAGTTCAAATTGCCACTTGAGCAATGATTGCACGTATTACATGAGCAGATTGGAAGCAATTGACCAACTACTACAAATCTCATTGCATGGCATTTGGTCTCTGTCTTTCTCTAAGATTCTTGACATATTGTAGCTATAGAATTTGGAAGGAGTACTACAAGCAGAATTTGGAATTGTGGATTTAATGTTCAAGTTATATGCAACAATACTTTAAAATTGCTTGTAATTGAATAAGTGAAGGGAAGCATGCGGTCACCAAGTCTGCTAGGGAGAGAGCAGAAGGTACACACAACTTGAATTCCACTAAGAAAAGTGTGAATTTTAATGTTACTTGTAAAGCTCAAAAAAGTGGAAGCGTTAGCACTGAGAAGTGGAAGCGTTAGCACTGAGAAGTGGAAGCATCATAATGGGATGTAAGGAGTCTGTATATGTAACACACTTTAGGAAATTCAAACATGAACTAACTGAATTGGTATCTTTTCCATTAAAAATATACATTCCAAAATATAAGGGGACATGTGAGAGAGATTGTTGTAGCACTTCGGAAGGAGTCACAATGTCATATTGTTTCAGAGGGAGGGAAGAGAAGATTATCATCCATGGGCAAATAGGAGGACATTACATAATTTCCCTAGTTGAGGGGGTGTGCAAATAGATTCTATGCCGCAAAGGAACTTCTCTGTAATTCCATTTGGATCATGCTATTGGCAGACCTTTCCATAGTTGGAAAGAATAAAGCATAACTTTTCATGCTGGATTTTTTCAGTTTTCTATGTTGGGTTTCTCTAGGGTAAATATTTGTGTTACTGTTTCCATTGCAGCACATAGGTACGTATGGGTGTTTGATCATTCTAGCATTGTCATGGTGTAAATATGATGTTTACAATAACATAAGAAAATTATTCCAAGCATACATGATTATAGTTGCATATGTTTTTTGCTACAGATCCGAGGAGGTCCATGGGGCAACACTCTAGATGAGGATCTAGATAGGTTGTATGTGTATGCGGAAGCAATATTGAATAAGATGGAGAATAGAGAAAGAAATAAAACTGGAACATAAATTATATTAATTTGTGTTTTGTACATGGCATACTCTTGAGAAAGATGTATGGCTGTCTACTTTGCTACTATCTATCTATTAACTAATGCTATAGATGTATATACATAGATTACAATGCAGGGGACAACACTCTATATGAGGATCTAGATAGGTTGTATGTGTATGTGGAAGCAATATTGAATAAGATGGAGAGTAGAGAAAGAAATAGAACTGTAATATAAATTATATTAATCTATGTTTTGTACATGGCATACTCTTGAGAAAGATGCATAGTTGTCTACTTTGCTACTATCTACCTGTTAACTAATGCTATAGATGTGTATACATAGATTACAATGCCACGAAGGCTAAGGAGTCATTATTGAGGTTGAACAGTTTGGGCTTCCATGTGTGACCTTCATTTTCCAATAGTTATGTGGTTTGACTAACAGGTGCACAATACACTGATAGTTGTTGTGGCATAATGTGAGCCCTGGAAGTGTCACTTGGCTTGGCACAGAGTGTCCATGTGGTCGATGTGCAATCTGGAGGTTTTGTGTAGAGTCTGAGTTGCATGGTATCTCCGAAAGTGTTGCACCATTTCTCGAGGTTGTGCGAAGGTTCCACATGGCATGAAGTGGCGCAAATTGTGTAGAAGTTGTGCCATGTGGAATGCGAGGCTGCATCGAATGGCATGGAAATTGGTTATCTATATTTTGGTATGTGGGTTTCCCCTCAACCCTACACTAGGTAAGCCTTTGAAACTTACATGTTTTGTGCTTTTCAGCTACGTTACCGGATTCGCCCCTAGCAGGCCCTGGGAGCGCGGGGATACGGCGGTCCGGTACGGGAGCGCGGGGATCCGCGGGGGATACGGCCAGGGTACGGCGTGCCCCCTGCGGATACGTCCATGGACGTATCCGGCTGTATCCGCAGGGGGCACGCCGAATCCTGGCCGTATCTCGGCGGATCGGCCGAATTAAATACTGTTTTTTTTTTTTTTTTTAAAACTTTATAACAAAAACTTAAAGTAAAAACCCTAATCTTTTTTTTGCTTTGACCGTCTCTTTCTGCCACTCTGCGCCTCCCCGCGACCTACGATCTCCGGCATGCGCGCCCCCGTCCCTCCGCGCCCCCGCGCCCCCGTCCCTGCGCGCCTCCGCCCCTGCTCGCCTGCGCGACTGCGCACAAAGCCTTGCGGGCCTGCGGCTTCTTTGCGACCCTGCAGACTGCAGGTATAGTTTTAAATGTTTTATTTCATTATTTGTTTTTACATTTCATTTTTAATTTTTTTTTTTTTTCTTTTTGAAACTAGGTTTAACAATTAAAATATTAATATGGGTTTTAATTTTTTTAAATGTAATGGTTTATGTTTATTTTTTTAATTTTTATTTATTTATTTTAACGTTTTAATTTTTATTATTACATTAAATACTTAATTATATTAAGTATTAAATTTTAATTTTAATTTTTTAAATTATTAATTAGTTTAAAATTTTAATTTTTAAATATAAAGTATATACTATTAAATTTTAAATTATTCATTAGTTTAAATTTTTCAATATATAGTATTAAATTTTAAATTATTAATTAATTTAAAATTTATATTTATAATTAAATTTTAATAGCGATTTTTTGTGTTAGAGCGATATTTTGTGGTTATATAACTTATTTGAAGTTATTTTGTTTCCTCTATGCATATTATGTGGTTAATTTTGCTTATATGGCTATATTTTTATATTTTTAATTTTTTATATATATTTTTGTACGGCCGTATCCGGCTAATTTTTTAAATTATTAATTAGTTTAAAATTTTAATTTTTAAATATAAAGTATATACTATTAAATTTTAAATTATTCATTAGTTTAAATTTTTCAATATATAGTATTAAATTTTAAATTATTAATTAATTTAAAATTTATATTTATAATTAAATTTTAATAGCGATTTTTTGTGTTAGAGCGATATTTTGTGGTTATATAACTTATTTGAAGTTATTTTGTTTCCTCTATGCATATTATGTGGTTAATTTTGCTTATATGGCTATATTTTTATATTTTTAATTTTTTATATATATTTTTGTACGGCCGTATCCGGCCGTATCCAAACCACCAAAAAAAAAATCGACGTATCCCCGTATCCGATACCCGTACCCGTATCCGTACTCGTATCCGTATCGGCAACTTAGCTTTTCAGGGAAAGTGCGTGTTGTCTTTTGAGTTGTGTGGCATTGTTTCCTAACACTGTGAGGAAGGCGCATGATGTTGGGCGTTGCATGGAGTTGCTCGAAGTGCAGGAATTGTGCAACATGTTCCCTGGTGTTGCGCAAAAGGTGCATGATGCAAGGGTTTGTGCAAAGTTGTTCGAAGTTTGGAGGTTGTGCAACTTGTTCCTTGGTGTTGTGCTGGAGGCGCATGATGCAAGGGGATGCACATAGTTGTAGAAGTAACCAAGACACTCAAGGTGATTGCGCGGGTCTACAGGACTGTGAGCTAATCATTTGCCCTTTCTTGAGAAGCAATCATCCTTATTACATTATGTCTGGAAAGTTGGTGTGGCATAATCTTCTTAGGAGTTTACGCACAACATGATTAAAGCATTGAATCACCTCAGGGATCTGATACCTCTTACTACTCATTGACATGATGATACTTCAGGGAGTGGATGTGTACACACCATGGCGGCTATGCATGCTGAATGATTAGATCATGCATCAATTGATGCTACATCATAAAGTAGCTCCTCTTTGAAAGGATGCATAGCATATGTGAAGTGGCATTGATAAGTGATATGTATACCTTTGGTGTAACAATCCTTCCTAAATTATAGGGAAACGGATGAGGCATGGTTAGAAGATTCAATCGCTTGATGCCTTCTTCAGAGATGAGATTCTTCATGCTACTGCCATTGATAAGAAAATCTAGTGGCTTCCCTTGCATCCACATCGGCGAATGGAATAGGCATTCTACTTCAACATTTGGCACTGCCGGTATGGTTGTTGCACTAAGACAAGCAACTTTGGGGTCTATTTCCCTCTACTTCACTGCTTTTGTATGTGCAAACAACATTTTCTGCGCATGGCACTATGCATTGGAGTGGCTGCTAGTTTTGTGTTTGTCGCACCATTTACCTATCTTAGACGATTTGAATTTGTCTAAAGCAGGTGTCTTATTTGGCGTGAAAGCTAAGTTGCCGATACGGATACGGGTACGAGTATCGGATACGGGGATACGTCAATTTTTTTTTGGTGGTTTGGATACGGCTGGATACGGTCGTACAAAAATATATAAAAAAAATTAAAAATATAAAAATATAAGCAAAATTAACCACATAATATGCATAGAGGAAACAAAATAACTTCAAATAAGTTATATAACCACAAAATATGTACTCATAACTCAATGCCAAATATCATAATATTCAATAGTAGAACTTATATTAGTTTTATAAATTATAACAGGTACATGGTGGAAAATTGGAAATGTTACAATGTATGGACAAAAATAGAAACAAATCAATGTTCTCATTGTTCACTATATAGTATATGCTTCTTCTCCTGCAATGTCTTCATCATCATGTGGTTCATTAGAACCACAAGCAGTAGCAGTGCCACTCCCACTAGCTCCACTGTGCAAGTCGTGTGAAGCATTGTCTAGCTCCGTGTCAAATAAAGAAAGGTATGTAAGGGAGGCATCTAAATCAGTAGTCTCTGGGTTCACATCCCACAACTTTGTTGGCCCTTGTATTGAGGTTGTTTATGTGAGAGAAGACGTAAGTTGGAATGCACATAAACTAAATCCACCGCCTTTTTTGCGGCCAACTTGTTGCGTTTAACTGAGTGGATAAAGCCATAGCTGCCCCAACTCTGCTCAGCTGAAGAGGAACTTGCACCCTATTGAAGCCACAAAGAGAATTAGAATTTATAAAAAATAAAAAATTAAAAGACTAAAAGTTAAAACTTAAAACAAAACATCGAAAAGGTCAAAAGAAGGGTAGAGTAAAAAAATTAAAATCTTGTGAAAGAATTTTTATTGCAAGTGGTTGAAGGTGGGTGGATGTTTGCCCATGGAGGTACCACCAAAAGTGAGCATCCATCATCTTGTACTTGTCACGGATAGCACCAAGGTAGTGACCCACCGAAGATATGAAATGCACAAACTCTTCTGTAACTTGGTCTTCTAATTCTCTTTGTCGGGAAAGATTTTAGAGAATGTTGCCTTATATCCCTTGGCAACCTCAACATCCCTATACGGTGCGACCCTCCTGAGCAAAAAAAAGAATCTCTGCATTGTAGTATTTGGGTGTCAAGGCAAAAGCAAGATGTAATGGGGTGGTCATTTTGTTCCACCTTTCAATGAGATGCGACTGCACTTCCTTGAAGAACTTCTCTGTGGGATCTTGCTCTTTAGCATTTATGATGGATTTAATGTTCTCAATCATTGAGTCAATTCCATCATAAATTTCACCCAAACATGGATGATCCATGTCCACATATCTCAACATGCTGACGATGGGCTCAGTAAAACACAGCAAATACTCCACACGTTCCCACCATGCATCATCAAGAATCCACCCTTTTACCTTTGTGGACCTCTCACTGTTTGTCTGCCTCCATACGCCCCAAAGGTTGTTGATGACCATGCTACTCAATGCCTCATGCACCTTAACAAGTCGTCTCAAGACGATGGTGTGTGAGGCAAATCGAGTCTCAACAACCTAATACAAAATTAAAACAAATTGAAATAATTAATAAACTTAAAAAATTGTAAAAAATAAAAACACTACAAATTACAAACGTATAAGTTATAATATTAAATTAAATTGAGAGTTACCTTCAACAATTGTA
This sequence comes from Torreya grandis, assembly GCA_037957365.1. NCBI lineage: Eukaryota > Viridiplantae > Streptophyta > Pinopsida > Cupressales > Taxaceae > Torreya > Torreya grandis. The sequence goes on along the minus strand of JARHVA010000594.1, from coordinate 3,705,057 downwards.
ATTTTGAGAAGGTCCTAAAGATGGCTTGAGACATGTGATGGTTGGTTATGAACATTTGGATCTCATTCACCTCCTCATAGACTTGTGTGATCCAGTCAATTTTTGTCCCCAACTTTTGCAACATAAAGTTGAGGGAATGAACGACACAAGGTGTCCAAAATATATGTGCATACCTTGCCTCAACCAACATGCCCGTAGCTCTGCAATTTTTAGCATTGTCCGTTACAACTTGAACAACATTTTGAGGCCCCATTGCTTCAATGTACTCTATCAGGATGTTAACAATGAATTGTGCATCCTTCACTTGCTCCTCACAATCAACGGCCTTCAAAAACATTGCCTCTTTAGGGCTCATTGCAATCACATTAATCAATGACCTATTTGTCGTATTTTTCCATCCATCAGAAATGGACACCCTTGTTTCGATCCATGAATCTCTGATGGACTTCAATGTGTTTTCTTTCTTTTGTCAATAATGTGGTGCGCATCTTTTCATAACCTGGGGTGACAAACCCATTAGGGGCAACATTGATAGATCTCACCATTTTTTGCCAATATGGTGATCTAACAATATTAAATGACAGCCCACATGCGTAGATACAACGCGCGATGCTCTGCTCCGCTATCTCCTTGGAGTCATTTTGGAATGCCCTCTCCAATGGGCCTGCATCTTTTGTTCTCTTGCGACCAAGAGGTGAATCCTCTTCCTCTTCGGCCGCAACGGGTGTTACAAGAAAGGGGTGTGATGGGGTCACCACATTAGCACAAGCTGGATCAATAGGTGGTGATCCTTTCTTTCTCAAAAGATGCTTCGATCTTTGCCCACAACAATGTCTGCCTCTTCTTGCTCTTTGATGTATGCAACAATCTTTCCCTGTGGCAAGCCCTTTCCCGGCCTTCCACCTATGCTTGGCCCACCACAAATTCTGATTCCAGTTACAGATATCGCACACAAATGAGCTTTCACTGGACTATACGAGCTCTTGAATTTACCGTTACACTCTGAGCAAACCCAATGAAAACAACCTCCACCAGGCATTTGTTCTAATATTGTCACATACTTCCAAATGGGCGCTCGTGGATCAGATTTGGGGGTTATCACTTGCCCCACCGAACTAGCACTTGCGCCTTGAGACATTCTAATTTCTGACAAATCCGTATAAGCTTATAGCTCCAGTCCTGGTACAAAATAAAAAATTGCTATTAAAATTTAATAGTAAAAACTAAAAAAAAACAATTACTATTAAAATTTTTAAAAAATCATTTTATTAAAAAATTAAAATATTATTATTAACTATATTATTTATTAATATATATTATAAATTAAAAAAACTTAAAAGAAAAAAAATATTAATATTAACTATATTTTTTATTAATATATATTATTAATTTATTAATAATTATTATTAACTTAAAAGTTAAAATCTATATTAATATATTTATTATTATTAATAATATATATATATATATATATATTTAATATTAATAATCATTAAATGAATATTTAATATTATTTATTAACACCTAAGGCTAAGCCTAAAATTAAAAGAAAAAATAAAAAATAAACCTACGGCCCACGGGGACCGCACGACCTACCTGGACCGCGCGAGCCCCTGGATCACGTGAGCAATGGCGATGGCAGCAGAGGCAGATGCAGAGTCCCAGACGGGCGGCGAAAGACAACACTAATAGTTTTAGGGTTACGCTTTTGAGTTTTGACTTTAAAATTTTTTAAAGTGAAAAAAGTAAAGGGTACGATCCGCGGGGGATAAGGCCAAGGCACGTCTTGCCCCCTGCGGATACGGCTAGATACATCCACGGACGTATCCCGCCGTATCCACAGGGGGCAAGACGTGCCCTGGCCGTATCCCCTGCGGATCATACTCGGACTGCACGGACGTATCCCGCCGTATCCACAGGGGGCAAGACGTGCCTTGGCCATATCCCCCGCGGATCATACCCGGACTGTACCATATCCGCATTTCCCCACGCTCCCAGGGCCTGTGGGAGGCGTATCCGGTAGCGTAGCGTGAAAGTTGTTTTATGCTTGCCCATTAGCTTGGGCTCTTCCTCAATGGTTGCCACACAACGATATGCTCCTCCCATTTTCTTGACATTAGCCAACTTTAATTCTGATTGAATCAATTGTTGTAGGTTGTTGTGGTACCTAAGGACTCTATGTTGATCTGACTCGAATGATCCTAGTTTTGCATACAAGTCGTGGAAGGCAACGATGGAGGCTTGGACTGACTAGTCACGTCGTTGACGTAGTTGTTACCACTGAATGTAGCATTCTTCATAAACGTCTTCAAGATATTATTCATTCATGAAGGCTTCTAGGAATTTATCCCAGGTTGGCTTAGACTTATCTTTTGTCTGGTCTTTCTACCACAGAGTGTGCACTTGCCACCACTTAATCACGGGTGAAAAAACTTTCAAAAGTGCAATCCCCATCTTCTTTTCATCAAAAAAGTCATTCATATAAAAATATGACTAATTGATCTAATAAATTATCTATTGCATCAACATTTATTTTCTCCTTAAAGCTAGAAACATCTAGATCTGCTTGAAACCAAGGGTGGACTCAACCGCCAAAATACTTACATGATGTGTGAGCCGATGGAACCACATGCTCGAGGACTTCAACAAACTAGTTGAACAAAAATTTATTTTGTTTTTCAAGAGCCTTTTTAATCTCATTCTTTATCAATGTGTGGACATCATCTTGTGCTACATTATCTCTTGCCATTAGAACTTTATTGAAATGACATGATAGGTCATACAATATGATCAATCGCTTTGATACCAGTGATCTGGATCCTGAGAGGTCACGGGGACAACACTTTAGTTTGAGGGATCTCATGGTTTGATTCCAAACTTCAGATACTCCGACCTCATTCGATGGGTCATACAATGTGATCAATCACTTTGATACCAGTGATCTGGATCCCTAGAGGTCTCAGGGACAACACTTTAGATGAGGATCTGGGTAATTTGTATGTGTATGCAGAAGCAATATTGAATAAGATGGAGAATAGAGAAAGCAATAGAACTAGAACAAAACTTATATTAATCTGTGTGTTCTGTACACAGCATACTCTTGAGAAAGATTTATGGCTGTCTACTTTGCCATTATCTTCTTGCTAACTAATACTACATATGTGTATACATATAGTACAATGTCGCGAAGGCTAGGCCTTTGAAATGAAGGAGCTGATATAAATTATAAAGCCTTTCAATGATCAATCTAGGGAGATTAAAGGAACTATTGACAGGGATAAATCATTTCATTAGTGAATGAACTAGTAATATCTTCAAAGCAAGTGAGAAGTCCCTAAAATGAGATATCTGCTTTATTCTTATAAATTTTAATTGCATTTCACCAGCTTAAGGAGGAGCAGTAATCTATAGTGTCACTAGTGAAGAAGTACTAGAACAACTTGACAACTAATTTAGGTTTGTGATTAATTCTACATATAAAAGTGAAAACAGCATTGTTCAAGAGGGCCTTATTAGCCTTATTATTCACTTTATGGAGTTTTGGCAATGGTCTTAATAATAAATTCATCGTGGCTCATGTTTCATATCTCAGTTAAAAGTTATGTTTCAAGAGGGCCTTATTAGCCTTATTATTCACTTTATGTAGTGTTGGCAATGGTCTTAACAATAAACTCATCGTGGCTCATGTTTCATATATCAGTTAAAAGTTCTGTTATAAAAATAAAAAAATACAATGATGCAGGAGTCTTATATCTAATCTTGACATTTTTGTTTCTCAGGTATGTGGAACGAATTGCAAATGTCAAATGGGAATTGAAAGAACTTGGAATGGAGCACAACGGGTAGGTAGAATGTAAGTTGAATGCAACATGTCAGTATTTGCATATTATTCTAAGATGAATAATCAAATATGAAGGGGAACAGTGGACACTAAAAGTTATGCATCATTGGTACACTATTATTTTGTATAAAGGATCTAATTGACTTATTAATTTCTTTCTGCTAGAGGGCTGCCTTAGAGTTCTTGACATGGGAAATCAGGATGCCATATGTCATTTCCTTGGTTTGATCGCGACTGATTTTTTTTCTTAATAATCATAATATGACCGGGTGTTATAATCTCATGGGCACCTGAGTAATAATAAACTATAAAAGTTGTGTGTGGGATTTAATTTTGATACAATTATTTCTTGTTAAATCTCAATTCTTTCCATAATTAGTAGGAACTTTGGATGTTCTCATTATGCATAATATATTTAAGGAAAAGGTGGAAATATATCATGATATAGATGGAACAGAAAACCAAGAAGAATAAAATTGAAAAGTGGAGCAAAAAAATTCTTTGAAACTGTTGCACAATGTATTCAAAAAATAACTTATTACATGGTGACATGATTCAGCAAAAGGTTTCTCTAAAAAATATCATATTTATTTGATCACTTTCTTCTTACAGCTTGCCACTGGATTCGGCAGACTCTGTTGAAAGGAATCTGAATTTGCCAAACTTAAGGGCAGTAATTTACTTTGTTGTAACTTACCAAATTAAATTGAATTTCTACGGGCATCTGGGTCTTATGGAATATATATAGAGTTTTTAAAATTTCGAGCTTTGCATTTTAAGTTAAATTTAACATGCACACTGAAATGCCACACTGCAATGGAATCCCAGATGGTGTTGGTCTCCTTTCAGGCATTTGGACCATTCCAAGGCATTCCCTAGTCTTGCAAGAGGGAGCGATTTTCAGTGTCATTCCTTTTCAAGGGTGTGAGTCTTCTTCATTGTCTGCATGTGCAGCTTTGAGGGTGTTGGTCTTCTCCATTGTTGACATTGGAAGCTTTGGCGGTTCTTCAATAATATTCAATCAGGATATGTTGGATGCAATATATTACTGATATATTGGAAATGTAAGATTATTCAATTTAGTTAGACAATGATATAGTGTATATCTGTAATAGGGGTTCAGTTTATGTCTTACATAATGATAAAATGATATAATGTATATCTTAGATAATGACAATGTGTATCTTAAAGAAAAATATCAACGTACTTGTTAGGTAAGAGTTAATATTAATGTTTATAATAAGAGGAAGCAGGTTCCTGTTCTTTCCCTCCGAAGAAAAAATTGGCAGGTAGATGCCCTGAAAATTTTCTAGAGGTCCTGCAAGGCACTAGAAAATCCACGCAGGAGCTTGAGGCTTTGGGCTTGGACAGTGGTTTGGTAGAGAAGATTTCTTTTGTCCTACAAGTCAGAGGGGGTTTCTTTGAGTGGAATGAAAGAAAAGTATATTTCCTCGTCTTCTCCATTGGCAAGTTGGGCAATCAACTGATTATGGTCCCTTCTCCTATGAGTGGTCGTGGAGGAGCTTGAGGCTTTGGGCTTGGACAGTGGTTTGGTAGAGCAATTTTCTTATGTCCTAGAATTTAGAGGGGATGCCATTTAGTGGAACAAAATAATTGTGGAATCGCTTGCCTCCTCTGCTGGCAAGTTGGTAAATGAAGTGATTATGGTCCCTTCTTCTATGAGTAGTCATGGACATGGTGGTGGAGGAGATGGGTGTGGACGTGAGCATCAGGGTGGTGTTGTGGGCCAGGGTGCAGTCAAGAAAAAAATGGCTGTTGGCATGGCAGACACTGCAGATGAGATGTTGAATGGAGAGGGACCCTCCTTGGTAGCTGGTGTGAAGGTGGGCTCCTCGCTCCCAAACCCCCCCTTGTATGATGTGCTATAATGATATTTTCTGCCCTTTTTGGTCTCAAAATCTGGAAACTCAAGTTGTTAATTGTTTTAGAATGTTTTAGCTTCCTCTATGCGATCTACACTATTTCTTCCATTTTCAGATTCAAGTTGCAAGTCATTGATATTTTTATGACATGTTTTTGGATTGTATACTGTAATGTACACAGTTTTTGTTATGGCCTGCATGGCTGTGCGCCCAGGTTGTGGCCTAAAAGGACACTTTTCGGTTTTCAGTCAAGGGTCCCAAGTAAATCACTCTTTTACATAAATAAAAACGTTAATATTTATCAATACATTAATTTATATCTTAAAATATATTTGAATATTTAGAATTATCTAATCTTTACAATGATAGCTAATGTTTATATTTAGACTCCTAATTATATTTTAAAGTCTATTTTGTAAAATATAGTGTGGAATTCTATTAAACATTTTTGCATTGCTAATTGTTTCCAACCTTTTTCATAGACAAATGCAAACTCGAACAAGGTGACTTGAGCTTTTTAGCCTAGAGGTGGCTTAGGATGCAAGTGCCATATTGATTAGTTTCCCTGTATTTAGCGGTCAGCCTAATGTTGAATCACTTGGAGATATTGGTACATTAATTTACCAGCACATGTTACTCATGCTTTTTAGTTTTAATCATTGGTTTAATCAATTTAGTTTGAGAGATACAAATGAGGGAGTTTGATTGAAGCGATGTTACCAGGGTATGATGCTCAAATGAGAAATATGACTTGGGAGTTTGTGGAGTCGTTAGTATTAAAAATTGCATAGGTTGCAATTGGGCTTGGAGAATCAAGTATAAGGTAGGTCACTTGATAGGTAAGTATAATCCGAGTTTGATGGTGAAAGGGGCTGGCGGAAAAGAAGGCATTGACCATGAAGAAGCATATGTGCCAAAAGAAAAGGCTGGACTATAGCTATCACCAATAAAGTGTGCTGCTTTTAATAGAGGCATTGAAAAAGAGGTATATATGGACCAAACAAAAGGATTCATTTTGAAAAGGAAAAGAAAATATGTTCAGCAAGGTGATGAAGGAATTGTACTGATTGAAACAATCTCAATGCCCACATCCTCTTTCCCTCCCTGCAAGGCATGGTGTTTGAATATATTTGAAAATTTGACAAATTTATATTTTTAGTGAAGTAAATCAAACCCCAACCTTATACGTGAAGAGAGGAGAAGATCTTGTGATACATTTAAAAACTTCATGATGTAGTTATCACTAGTAGGAGTGTAGAATATATACCAAAGGTATATGAGAATCTGGGAAAAAGCATTGAAGATGACATGCATATTTTACATTGTTATCTTGGTATAGATGTATGGCAACAAGAAGCCTTATTTGTGTCCTTGTCATAGTATGCTCAAGAGTTATCAAAGAAATTTAAGATGTTTGATTGCAAATTGGCATTTACATCAAATGCAAACAGGGTTATCAAAGAAATTTGACATGTTCAATTCCAAATTGGATATTACACCGATGCAAATAGAATTTAAGCTTTTAACAAATGAAGAGTTAAGAAAGGTGATTAAAATTTGCATACACAATTGGCATGTGACCTTATCAAGGCTAGATGTTAGATTTGAGCATGATATTAAAATTAATGACTTCACTAAGAGTTGTACACTAGAAAGTTGCAAAGAGAATTGTGATGTCAAGAAGACATTGAATTTGGGATAAAACTTCTCAAAAATGATACTCATGTCGATAGATATCTCGAATTTTGATTGGAAAAGGGTCAGCTGATGAAAGGTCAACATTTGGATACATCTTGAATCTGAGTTGTTGCTTTGACAACTAAGAAAAAGAAAATATAAAATTGTGGCCTGAAGCTGAGAATTAGGTTTCTTTTGGAGCAGCTTATAAGGTCATCTAGCTTGGAAGAGGGCCTGATGATATGGGGATACAACAAAAGAAAACCCATGTTTAATGACAATTAAAGCATTATTTTTTAATAATCCAATCCTCTTTGAAGGGAGTTATGAACCCTACATTTTGGAGTTCAATGTGTGATAGGGGAGGAGGCAGAAGGGTGGGTCAAGACGTCCCTCTGTATGTTGGGGACATTAAGACATCTCCAAGTACCTCTCCTCCAACATGAAACATCTCGAGGACACCAAAAACAATTAAATGTCACAGGGACATGAGAAACAATTCACCGAAAAAAAGGACACGAGGGGAACATTTCGTTCTTGTCCCTGAAATGTCCTAGACAGCCCCTAGATGGCAGGGGACATTTCCCTGTGGAACACTTCCTCGTACGAGAAATTCATTAAGGTGATTTTAGTCTCCTTTCCTGCACAGTCAAGTTGGCCACTTGGAATCCTATGAGTATTTATTTTGTTTATATTGACTTAGAGTGGCCTCTTGCAGCCTTAGGAAGAATACTTGAGCATGATGGCCACTTGGAGTCTTGCAACTAAGAATTCTATTAAGGGCATTATTAATCCTTAAGAGTATTAAAATCGATAGGGTCAGCATGGCGAAGTTGGTTGGAGCATAAATTAATAAGCCTAATTCCCAATGAGATGCTAGCATTAAACTATCCAATGGCACATATTAAGGATTGCTTCAATAGTTTTTGTAATGGCTGCACTCCAAATATCACCTTGATGGTCAATACAATCTTGTATGGATCTTTATTCGATAAAAAATGAGTAGGGTGCATTGCATGCCACCTCTATGCATGCTATAATTTATTAGCATTTTTCAATGTCAAAAACAAGATCACATTGGAAAACAAACATGTGCAAATAATTTTCAACGAAATCCTCTTTTTTACTATTTTTTTTGAGATGATATGCAAGGTTAAAATTGTTAATTTCTTTGGGTCTTGGTTCCCTTGACCCAAGGTATTTAAGCAAAAAAAAAATCATTTCTTTAGAAACTCTAAATAGAATATTTCGATAACGAAATTTCACATGTAGAATGTGTATGCTAATGCTTTGCCTTCCTGTTTAGATACGTGGATCTGTTGCTTGGAGAATTCAAGTATTATAAAACAAGGCTTGCTCATGGAGGCATCTCCAAAGAGGTATGAGTTGGCATTGCCTACTGAATTATTTTTTTCATATATTATTTCCTATTTATAATTGATAGTAGTTGAATCCATAGTGTTTTTTTCATATTTTCTTCATCATCAAATGTTATATTTTTTTATCACACTATCTCAACAGGCTTAACATTCTATGTGGCTCCTCCATTTAGTAGGAATTACATTGTATTAGCATTACACCATGTTATAGTCTAAACAAGAGGAAAAGTGGGCCTATTTTCATTTTCAAGCATAAAGTTCTTTATCTAGTCATTGATGAAGAATTCAGCATTGGATCCTTGTTTTTTTCTATTTTGTCCCTATTAACACAATTGATATCATTTTTGCTTTGCTTTATTCCCTTTTTAAGTTTTTCCTATTAAAAAATGTCGAAGCACTTTTCTACTAAGCAGCAAAATCCTATAACGTGTTATTGAAATTGACCCATGATTGATTGTGTATTTGACATGGAAATGCAATAATTTGGTGCAAGACACTCATCAAAAGCTTCCATATGAAAAGGAATTATTTAAACCAAGAAAAGAAAGTGAATCCATGGACTGGCACTATAGAAATAAAATTTTAAGCCACACCAAATAAGAGTGCATTTGTCATTTTTGTATTTGCCTTCTGCATTGCCATTGCTGCTCTGTGTAGACGATTTACTAGCTTCAGGTTAACATAAAAAATGCAAGGTAAAACCAATGACATGATATGAGCGTAATTACAAAAATTACAAAGGAATTAGCCGCAATTGTACATATGTGATACACTCTATTGTATTAGGGGATTTATAGAGTACAATGATATACAAAGAAGCTTCTAGACAAAAGGAAACTTCTAATAGAATTATAATTAATATCTAATTATAATTCTATATATATATATAGAATTATAATTAATATTATAATTAATATCTAATTATAATTCTATTAGATATATATATGTAGATGTATATATATATATATCTAATAGAATTATAATTAGATATTAATTATAATTCTATTATATATATATAATTCTATTAGAAGTTTCCTTTTGTCTAGAAGCTTCTTTGTTTATCATTGTACTCTATAAATCCCCTAATACAATAGAGTGTATCACATATGTACAAGGTTTAAGAATATACAAATAGCCCATGTGGCTACATAAAAACACTTGAAGTAAACTAGTCCATCTGACTATATTTAATCAAATGCACTAGCCCATGTATCTATGTCTCATCATTTGCTTCTTGCATAGAGAAAATTGTCCCCCTTTTTAAGGGGTGATAGCAAATACATACGGTAACATAGCATAGAAGAACACTAGAGTAATAACAACATTATTTCATAGGTAGTGCTCAATACAATTGTTCGGTACAGGGAGAACCTGTCACACAATGTCCTTACCCCGATGCACATCATTATATTTATGTGAAAAGACTCAATGGTTGTTGGTTAAACACAATCATAAACAATTGAACATAACTAAAGAGAGTCATTACAATACTACCTAAAATAAAAAATACAATCATTAACAACATAAAAATGTCAACTACCAAAACTTGTAATTTATGATATGCTGATAACAATGAAAATACTAGCATGATGGTCTACATTATCACCCCTTTAAAACAAATCAGAATCCCTTCCATTACAACCCAATTACAACATGATAAAAATGAGATGGAAGACATTCCTGAAGGAATGGCAGCTGATGTAGAGGTTGCTACTTTGGAAACTTCTAGAGAGCCTGGATGAAAATACTTGTGTGAAAAGCTTGAAGCTTATGACAAATTCTGCTGTCTGATTTTGTCCATGCAAAATTTCTGCCTGAATATGCTTTGGAAAACCCATAAATCCAACAAATTTTTTTTTATTCCATTCTAGCAATTCCTTATGTAGCTGGGAAGACAAAAGATGCTGATCAATACACAGTGAGATGTACTGACTATATACATTTGAAGGGGGGAACAAACAGCTGTAGCGAAGGGCAAGGCTGAGCTGGGAATGGGACTTTATGTTGCATCACAAGAAAAGGCCTACGGTGAATAGGGATGTTGATTGGTGTATGACTGCAAGAATGGTGATGATTTAGAGGCGTATGAAGGCAATGCAAGACTGTACGGTAAGGGGCTTGTTACGCAAGCATACTACAATCCATGAAGAGCGTATGAGCTGGGAACTTGGACATACGGTTCAACTGCATTCAGAGGACGTGCAATAAAGAAAGGGGCAGTGTATGATAGGGAAAAAATATGGCATATAGATGAGCCTTTTGGACATACAGGGGGTGGTGGGTGCCAATATGTTGGTAGAGTGTATGGTTTAACTGCTGGTGGGCTGTATGACACAACAGATTGCTTGTGGGTGGGCAGTTGAATGGGCTGAGTGCATTCTTGCAGATGAGCATACATTTAGGCAAAGGGAGCAAGGGTGTAAGGTTTGTGCCGGATGGACATTTGCAGATGGTTGTACGATCCTTCAATAGGAATGTACAGTGTGGTGCTTCTAAATTAAACGTGTGGTCATTCTAGACCTTTGCCAAGCCATGGTACTCATACTCCATGATCTATCCTTAGAATTCCAACAACATAAGAAAGAAGAATGAGAGCATATCATCAGCTTATGCATCAGATGAATGTAATTGAAGGATCTTTTCAATCTAATTCTGCTTCTCTGGAGACCATGACAAAGGCATAGGGCCAAAGTTGATCACATTATGATGATCCAAAGCCCAATTTGCTAGCGCATCCGCCACCTTATCTTGAATCCTAGTAATTCGTCAATTTAGTTGCTTCCTAGAGAGCTCGCTGAATTGCCAAGATTTCAGCCACATTATTAATGGAGAAACCCAATTGATGAGCGAAGAAGAAAAGGGGAGTTCCCATAGAATCATGAGCTATCCCTCCAATACTAGCTGGGCCCGGATTCCCTCTTGCTTCTCCATCCGTATTAAGCTTAACAAAATCAAAAGGAGGAGGCTGCCATTTTCTTAGAGCTATGGGCACCAATAATCTAGTACTAGAAACAAACATCAATTTATTTTCCTTCAAATTTAGTTTGTGTATTATGCTTTTCCATTTGCCAGGTAAGGGAGAAGGAAGTTTCACATTATGTTCAATACTTTCCACTATATTGTTTCGAGTTATTTTCTTGACATACCAGATGTCTCTATTTTCAGATTTGAAGATGCATCTGTTTTGCTCCTTCCACACCTTCCACAACATCAGAGAAATAGCAATCCAAACTCCTTGTAAAGATTTTGAGTATCAAAGACCAAACATTTCCAAACTCATAAGAATTTCCACAAGGTTCATAGAAGGATTCCAATTGACAGATAACCAATTAGTCAAAGTATTCCATAGGGACATAACAAAAGGGCATTGGAGAAAAAGGTGGATCAAAGTTTCATCCGCTTCTTTGCATAAAGGACATCAGAAAGGTCCCAACATACCCTGCTTCATCAAATTGTCCCCAGTAAGAATCCTCTTATATAAAAGAAGCCACACAAAGAATCCAACCTTAGGCCACACAACCAGCTGCCAAAGATCAACAAAAATATCCTTCCAAGTATGAGGCTGAATACCCGCCAAGCTACTATATCCTTTAGCTACCGAATAACTCCCTTTCGAAGATTTTCCCCAAGCAAGGGTATCAAGAGTGGAAGAAAGAGGAAGGATTCGATTGTGAAGGAGAGTTTGAAAAAAATGAATTTGGGCCATAGACAAATTGAGCTACCGCGAAGAGGGAGAAATTTATCTAGTCCCTTGAGACGATGTCTGCAAGTAATGGACAACCTTTTTCTTTCCTTTACTATGAAGAGTATTCATAATACCGCTAAAATCCGGGTACTGCTCAATCAAAGGTGGGTTCCCATCCCCCCACGAGTCAGTCCAAAAGTTAGCCTGATCCCCTTTCCCAATTTTCCAAAAAATCTATTTTTTAATAATTTCTTCACCAATTTTAAGAATCGATAAAATCAAAGATCCCCTAGAAGGTAAGGAATGTTGAATCAACTCATGTGGCATCATTCCTTCCGCATATTTCACTCTAATGTTGATGGCCCATAAATGATGGGGATATTGCAGCAAACTCCAATATAATTTTGCAGCTAAAGCCTTATTATTCAGCACACTTGATTTGAAACCCAAACCCCCTTCTTTCTTTAGCAAGCATAATGTTTTCCATTTCAAAAGGTGCCATTTCCTAACTTGTTGAACCCCTGTCCACAAAAATTTCTGGGAGATAGAATCCAACTGATGTAAAAATTTTGCAGGAATATTCAAAAGGGAAGAAAAATAGATAGAAATAGCCTGCAGAACAGCTTTAATCAAAGTGATATGGCCTCCTGAAGATAACCATCTATGAGTCCATTTACTAAATTTATGAAGAAGCCTCATGGGTAGCCAATTCCAATCAATTAGTCTTTTAGAATTCAATAGAATACCCAAATTTTTTAGAGGTAACACTCCCTTTTGAAATCCTAATTTAACTAGATTATCTTGTTCCAGCCTAGGCGAGCAATGGAAGAAATAATTAATTTGTAAAACTTCATTAGCCATAATTTTGTTGTTTTTAATAATAATTATACTTTGTTTTTTTTGTTTGGTGGGATCCTCAAGTAATTAGTTATTTGTACATAAAAGCTTGATATCAATCATATAAAAAATTTCAGTTCTTAATGGATATAATTTTAAGTTGAAACCATTCAATGCTTCTCTACGCCCCATATTATCCAAATTCGCCACTCACTTTGTGTAGTTATTTGTTATTTGATGGATTTTAATTTGCCATAACCGAAGTACTTTTAATTTTTTCCGGTTGTACTTCCGATCGACCATTACTTTTTAACATAAATACTCCTTACTTGAAATTCTTGTACCTCAGATATTTATCATGCTCATGGTTGCTCCATCTTTTTAACATAAGTGCCGTGGACTTAAAATTCATGCATTGCAAGTATTCGTCATGGTAACAACACTTCTTTTATCTTGACATAGCCTTGATCATACATTGCGATCGGTCACATCAACAACAGTTCCTTTGCCTTAACATAGCCTCGATCGGCCAATATCCCATGAATATTTGTTCATTCATAGCAACCATATTAGCATCTAACTATACTTTAGGAGGTTATACTTCATCTTCCAACATAATTTTATCCTTTGACCCCACGTTCATGCTCACTGTAGTCAACTTTGTGAACTTAATACCAACTACATTGCCAAACTAGTGGGCCAACTTATCATAAAATTTTGCATCCTTGATGTTGTTTTATGTGAACTTAGGTGGATAGGTCGACTATGATGTTGATGGTTTCGATGGACTTGGCATCACCAACTTTTGTTTTTGAACATCACTTTTTGTAATGTCCCCAAATGGGACGAATTAGCGAATAAGGGGTTTCCCCCAAATTCCCTTTAAATCTGATCCAAATTTTGTAAACCTTAGTTGCAAATAAAATCCACAAAATCCTTATTTAATGCTAAAAACCCTAGATGCCAAGAATGAGGGTTTCATAGGGTATTTTCTGCCAATAAAATAATCTGAAAATAAATAATAAATTTCAGATTTAAACTCCTCAGATAAATACCTTTTTCTTCCTTTCGAATGCCACAAAAGATGAAGGAAAAATCAGTTTTAACCACCAATTTTCTGCTGCTGTTTGAAGGATAAAATATCTTTGAAACCCTTGCAAAAATCGCTGCCCACCTCAGAAAAATAAAAGAAAATACCAGCACTGAATTTTGGCCTCTAAATCGCCAAATTGACCTCTCTAGGTCAATCGCCACTCTTGGGAGCCCTAGAAAAATAGCAGAAAAATAGGATGGCAATTCTAGCCTTCCTTAAGCAATAAATTATTCCGAAAATCATTGGAAAAATTAATAATAATTTCTGAAAATTATCTATTAATTTTCCATCTTTAATGTCCTTCACAATAGGTCCAAAATACCTCAATGATGATTAGAAAACTATGGAATAATTGCATAATATAATTTAAGAATATTTTGTCCACAAAAATGCCTTCAAACCCTAGCATCCACTCTCCCAAGTGGTTCGCTCCACTTGCAGAATTGAGAGAATAATTTTAGCAAGCAAGAAATGCGAAAAAGCACATAACCAAACCCTCAAAGCAATTACCAAACCCTCCCAGGTAGTTCGCTCCATCTTTAGGGCATATAACAAGCTTTCTGTTGTAAAAGGTGGTGTCAATCGACACCTTTGTAAAATTGATCAATCACCAAGTAGAGCAAATCTATTGGGCATGCATCCCAATAGCATTCTTCACATAGGAAGAACAAGATAACAATTTCAACATGTCCTCTTTGAAGCCTTCGCTATGTCTTTATAACTTTCCAAAGGGTTTGAACCCCCTTTTGGGAAGATAAACATCTTTCCTTATCTTCACTTTAGCACCATGCTAAAAATCCCCCTTTTTGAAAATATATTAATTATTAGCCTTAATTAAAAAGAGTAATAAAAATTACTTTAAGGCTAATATATTAATATTTATTTCACTTAAGCACTTTAGTGGTAAAAACCACTTTTTAAAATATTTTATTATTAATTAATTTAATAATTGCCGTGTGATAAAAATCACTATTTCGACAATTAATAACTTTTCCCAATAAGGGCTCTTTTAGTCTATGGGGAGATAGACTAAAGGTCTTCATACTTGTTTAATTAAGAGGGGGGAAATGGGGACTTTACACTTTTCAAGATTCCATTTATCTCCATAACTTCAATTCTATGGCAATTTGGGTAGAACAATTCATAGTTTTCCATTTTCTAATGGAACAGACCATTGAGGGAGTAAATCTAATCTTTGGAGCATGACTATAACTCTAAAAACCATTCATCATTCGGATCCATGGTACCTCGATTTCCTTCTACCGAGCATTCTTCTTCAGAGTCTAAGCCGAACGAGGTTGTTTCCTTACTGAATTCTTCGAGTCTATTACATGTTTTTGACCTTTATTTACAATGGAGAGTAGATTCTTCATCCAGCTATAGTTAGCTTTGTTTGCTATCAACTAACCTCAACCCAATAATGCATTAGAGGTGGAGTATTTTTGAACCGTTTCACTGAGTGTGCGAGTCCATGTTGGGTGAGTACTACATCAAGCGCATAGTAAGATGCATAGGTCTCAATCTCAAAGGTTGGACAATGTTAGACATGGTTAGAACTGGCGCTACACATAGGCATTGCTTGAAATCCTTGAATGCACATTGTTGCATGGGTGTCCACTAGAATGAAACTTTGGCATGCATGATCCTGTTGAGCAGCTAGGATATGTGCCAGGATGTATGATATAATTAGCAATCCCAAGAAAACTCTCGAGTTCAATGAGATTGTGTGGAGTTGGCCAATCTTGGATCACCCTTATCTTTTTTGTATCTACATGGATGCATGTGTTGTTAATGATGTATCCCAAGTATCGAATTTGTGCAACGCCTAATTTACACTTCCTTAAATTGTCTTGTAACTTGTGTTTGTACAATGTGTCTAGGATGCACACTACGTGTTGCACATGCTCCTCCTAAGTCTTGTTGAAGATGAGGATGTCATCCAAGTAGACAATGATGGAGTTGGTAAAGGGCATGAGGATATTGTTGGCACTGTGGTCAAATGGAAAGGCATAACCAACCATTCATACAATACCTCCTGTGTTTTGAACATTGTTTTCCAAACATCTTCTAGATGGACATGAACATGATGGTACCCTAATGTTAGGTCAATCGTGTTGAAGTATTGTCCACCTTGTAGCTAGTCCAAAATGTTGTCAATTTGTAGCAGTGGATATTGATTATTCATTGTTATCTCATTGAAACCATAATAGTTGATGAATAGGCATCGTGATCCATCTTTCTTTGGCACCAATTCTATTAGACTTCCACAAGGAGAAGAGCTTGGCCTATTCTTTCCTTGATCGATAAGCTCCTAGTGGCACCGAATTTCATCATTTTCCCAAATGGATATGTGGTACAATGGGTTGTTTGGAAGAGGACATCCTAAAACTAAATCAGTTTGTTGCTTTATTGTGAATTGTGTGGGAACTCCTTTGCATTCTTCAAAGACATCTCCATATTGTTGCAACAAATTGTCGAGTTGTTGCTGCGACGAGCATGGAATATGGTATGCTACCAATGCATGCTTGCTCTAGTTCTCTCGTGTCTCTGGGTGGACCAAAAGCAACATGAACTTTTGCACATGAGAAATGATCTTGTGGCTTTTTTCACAAATACCAAAGTAATTTTGATCGTTAGAAGAGATTATGGGATGTAGATGCAACGTTGACTTTGATAGATCAGCATTGTGGTTTAGCACTGTCGGTACTATCGTGGTCATACACATATGGCTTGTCAAGTGGAATGCTACATACCTCATATGGTGCAACGTCATTGGTGATTGTAGCATGCATGGGCTTAATTCTATACCCAAAATTGCATTGTTGTTGAACCTGAATATCTTCTTTCTTGTACCCACCCCAAGGAATATGGACGAGGATGTGCTTTTTTGGTAAGACCTCAACACTTGGTTACATCTTGTGCAATGTTCTTTTGGCTTGTTGGATGCATTCTCAAAAAACAAAAGAACATTGCAATGAATGAACGTGAAGAAATGAACATTGAATATATTACAATGCAATACAAATGAAAGCAATTACTTGTTAAATGAAAAATGAGTTGATTTTATAGGCAACAAATGTGGTTGGGAAAAGTAAGAGCCGACCCAATACATGAGAGAATTAATAAGATATGCTAAAGGACCAAAGTCAAGTCAAAGTAGTCCACTCAGGTGGGTTTATACCACTAACAACCCCCCTTAAACATAGATTTGTGGACGGAGATGTTGAAATTACTTCCACGATCCCTAACCCCCCCGCCCTCCCACTCAAGGGCAACATCAAGGAGTCCCATTTTCCATTGAAGCTGACTGAATGGATCTGTAGATAGGGGCTTCTCTAAGACATTTGCAATCATATCATTCGTTGGAAAATACTACAAGGAGATGATCTTTTCTTGGACTTTCTCTCTTAACAAATAGGTATGGATCTTTGTATGCTTGGTGCGCCAATGCTCTACTTCTCAACTACCTTGATGGTACTTTATTTGTCACAAAAGAGTGCCATAGCCCACTTATGGGCAATCCAGGCTCCTCTAGAAAATTCTTGATCCAATGTGCTTCCTTCACTACTTCAAGTGATCCAAGTGATCCAAAATACAATGCTTTAGTGGTAGACAAGTGACACAATTGCTTCTTCAAGATCTAAGAGACATGACCCAAACCTTGACTGAAACTGTAGCCATAAGTAGACCACATAATGTCAAGACATTCACCATAATCTGAATCACTGCACACAATCAACTAGCCCTTTGTTCGACATGCATACTTGATGCCCAAATGTGAAGTGCCCTTCAGGCACTGGAAAATCCACTTCACAGCGTCCGAATGACACTCATGAGGTCCTTGCATAAATTTGGAACAAACACCAACTGCATGTGCAATGTCCAAACAAGTGTGAGTCAAGTAGATGGGTTTTTGCATGAGCTTCCAATACAAAGTAGCATCTACCAAAGTTTATGAGCAGTTCTCCAACTTGACCCCTGATTGATATGGAATAGTAAAAGGTTTGCAATCTTACATCCCAAAATACTTGAAGAAGTCCATGATGTACTTCGGCTTGAAAATCAAAATCCCATCCTCCATCTACATAGCTTGTAAAGCAACGAAAAAATGAAGACGACCAAGATGTGTCATATCAAACACTATTTTAATTTCCTTCTTCATATCTTGGAGTTCCCCAAAAGGTAAGGAAATTTGCAGGTGGGGTAAATGCGAGTTTTCTAAATATTTTTAGGAGAACACGATGAGAGAAACACAGTAGCTTGTTAGTATCAAGTCATCAAAATAGAGAACAATGATCAAGATGTGCCAAGTAACATGTTCACGTAGGATTTGGACTTCACCACACATCTATTAAATCCACACAAAGTAAAGAAGTGATCAATTTTCTCATACCAAGCACATGGGACTTATTTGAGCCCACATAGAGACTTATTCAATTGGTACACAAATCTCTTCTTTCTTGGTTCAACAAAACCTGCAGGCTGCTGCATATATATATCTCGTGCAAATCACCATTGAGAAAATGCACTTTTCAATCCATCTAGTGCACCTCCCAACCAAAGTTGGTTGCCAATGAAAGGACAATTCTAACACTACTCATCTTCAAAACAAGGGCAAAGGTGTCCTCATAATCAATACTTTCCTTCTTAGAGTACTCCTTAGCAACAAGGCATGCCTTATGTCTCTAAATATTACCATCAGAGTGTACTTGATCTTGTAGGCCCACTTACACCTTTCAATATTCTTCCCAACAGGTTGAGGCACCAATTCCCAAGTGCCATTCTTCACGAGGAAATTATATTGTTTCTTCATTGGCTCTTCCCACTCCTTGTATGACTTAGGATCAATGATATCCATGTCTCTAGCAATGCTTTCGAGATTCATCCTTTGCTGGTTTTCGGTGACATGTGCTAGCTCTTGAACATTCACATTGCACCTCTTACTTCATTGACCACTATCCTCTACCACAAAAGTCTACGCACAAGCTCTTCTGGTGGAGGATCCTGCAAATTTGTGTCAAAGACATGTATCCCTGGGGCATCACATAGTTTTGGTTGCTCAACCTATCATCTTTGAATAATGGCGAGGACAACCACTTCATCAAATGCTGAAATCTCTACAACATATGAAGGGGAGACTTCTCAAACAATGAAGCTTGAAACTCATGCTGACAAAACTTCATA
Source organism: Torreya grandis (assembly GCA_037957365.1). Classification (NCBI taxonomy): domain Eukaryota; kingdom Viridiplantae; phylum Streptophyta; class Pinopsida; order Cupressales; family Taxaceae; genus Torreya; species Torreya grandis. The sequence goes on along the minus strand of JARHVA010000594.1, from coordinate 3,685,478 downwards.
GCTCAATCGATGATAAATTTTATCTTTCTTTGGATCAAGTAGAGGATAGGCCTTAAAAGTATATGAATAGCCTACTGTAATAGCTGGCTTTCTCTTGGCATCCAACTTTGTCCTCTCATTCGGAATATGAACATATGTAAGGCAGCCAACCACCTTGAAATGTGCTATCCGCAGGGGCACGATGTACCCTGGCCGTATCCCCTACGGATCGGCTGAATAAAAAAACATTTTAATTTGTTTTCACTTTATAACAAAAAAGTCAAAACCCTAAATGTATTCTCACTGCGACCCGCGACCCGTCCCTGCCTGCGCGACCTGCCGTATCCCCCGTATCCCCTGCGGATCGGCCAAATAAAAAACATTTTAATTTTTTTCACTTTATAACAAAAAAGTCAAAACCCTAAATGTATTCTCACTGCGACCCGCAACCCCTCCCTACCTTCACGATTGTGCTACCTGCGACTTGCAAATGCGCGACTCACACCTGCTCCTGCATGACTGTGACTATGCCTGCATGACTGCGCACTCCTTGCCGGCTGTCGCCCTGCCTGCTGGTCTTTCATAAGGTTTTTAAATTTCATTTTTTTTTATTCCTAAACTGAGACTCCCTAGGCCCTAGGGTTTTAATATTTTATAAATTTATTAAATTATAAACTAAATTTTTATTATGTAGTTTAGTTTTTTTAATTTTTATTTATTTCTTTTAACTTTTTTATTTTTATTATTAAATTAAAAATTTAAAATATGTTTGTTTTTAAATTTTAGTCTTTAGAGATGTAGTATATATTAAGTATTAAATTTTAATTTTAAATTATTAATTAGTTTAAAATTTTAAATATAAACTTTTAAAGTATAGTATTTAATTTTAAATTATTAATTAGTTTAAATTTTTTAATATAAAGTATAGTATTAAATTATTAATTAGTTTAAAATTTATATTTATAATTAAATTTTAATAGCAATTTTTTGTGTTACTAGGTGCTATAAGCCTATAGCGATTTGTCAAAAATTAGAAAGTCTCAAGGTGCAAGTGCTAGTTCAGTGGGGCAAGGGATAACCCCCAAATATGATTCGCGAGCACCTCTTTGAAAATATGTGACAATATTAGAACAGATGCCTGGTGGAGGGTGTTTTCATTGGCTTTGCTCAGAGTGTAACGGTAAATTCAAGAGCTCGTATAGTCGAGTGAAAGCTCATTTATGTGCGATTTCTAGCACTGGAATCAGAGTTTGTAGTGGGCCAAGCATAGGTGAAAAGCCTGGGAAGGGCGTGCCACAAGCAAAGATCTTTGCATACATCAAAGAGCAAGAAGACGCAGATGCTGTTATGGGGCAAAGATCAAAACATCCTTTGAGAAAGAAAGGATCACCTCTTGTTGATCCACCTCATGTTAATGTGGTGACCCCATCACACCCCTTTCTTGCTGCACCCATTGCGGCCGAAGAGGAAGAGGATTCACCTCTTAGTCACAAGAGAACAAAAGATGCAGGCCCATTGGAGAGGGCATTCCAAAATGACTCCAGAGAGATAGCAGAGCATCGCACGCATTTACGCATGTGGGTTGTCATTTAATACTGTTAGATCACTATACTGGCAAGAAATGGTGAGATCTATCAATGATGCCCCTAAAGGGTTTGCCACCCCAGGGTATGAAAAGGTGCGCACCACCTTATTGACAAAAGAAAGAAAACACATTGAAAATGCATTGCAGTCCATCAGGGATTCATGGATTGAAACAGGGTTGTCCATCATTTCTGATGGATGAAAAGATACAACAAATAGGCCATTGATTAATGTGATTGCAGTGAACCCTAAAGGGGCAATGTTTTTGAAGGACGTTGATTGTGAGGGGCAAGTGAAAGATGCACAATTCATTGCTAACATCTTGATAGAGTCTATTGAGGCAGTGGAGCTTCAAAACGTTGTTCAAGTTGTAACAGACAATGCTAAAAATTGCAGAGCTGCAGGCATGTTGATTGAGACAAGGTACGAGCATATATTTTGGACACCTTGTGCTGTTCATTCCCTCAATCTTATGTTGCAAAAGTTGGGGACAAAAATTGATTGGATCAAACAAGTCTATGAGGAGGCGAATGAGATCCAAATGTTCATAACCAACCATCACATGTCCCAAGCCATCTTTAGGACTTTCTCAAAATTACAATTGTTGAAGGTAACTCTTAATTTAATTTTATAAGTTTGTAATTTGTAGTGTTTTTTATTTTTGAACAATTTTAAGTTTATTAATTATTTGTTTTAATTTTGTATAATTGTATTAGGTTGCTGAGACTCGATTTGTTTCACACACCATCGTCTTGAGACGACTTAAGGTGCGTGAAGCATTGAGTAGCATGGTCATCAACAACCTTTGGGGTGTACGGAGGCAGGCAAACAGTGAGAGGGCCATAAAAGTGAAAGGGTGGATTCTTGATGATGCATGGTGAGAACGTGTGGAGTATTTGCTGAGTTTTACTAATCTCATTGTCAGCATGTTGAGATATGTGGACATGGATCATCCATGTTTGGGTGAGATTTATGATGGAATTGACTCAATGATTGAGAACATTAAATTCATCATAAATGCCAAATAGCAAGATCCCACAGAGAGGTTCTTCAAGGAAGTGCAGTCGCATCTCATTGAAAGGTGGAACAAAATGACCACCCCATTACATCTTATTTTTGCCTTGACACCCAAATACTACAATACAGAGATTCTTTCTTTGACCAAGAGGGTCGCACCATATAGGGATGTTGAGGTTGCCGAGGGATATAAGGCAGCATTCTCTAAAATCTTTCTCGATCCAGAGGTAGAAGACCAAGTCAAAGAAGAGTTTGTGCATTTCATATCCTCAGTGGGTCATTCCCTTGGCGCTATCCGTGACAATTACAAGATGGACGCTCACTTTTGGTGGTACCTCCATGGGCAAGCATCCACCCACCTTCAACCACTTGCAATAAAAGTTCTATCACAAGTAAGATTTTAATTTTTTTACTCTACCCTTCTTTTGACCTTTTTGATGTTTTGTTTTAAGTTTTAACTTTTAACTTTTAGTCTTTTAATTTTTTATAAATTTTAATTCATTTTGTGGCTTCAATAGGTTGCAAGCTCCTCTTCCGCTGAGCGGAGTTGGGGCAGCTATGGCTTTATCCACTCAGTTAAACGCAATAAGTTGGCTGCAAAAAAAGCGGAGGATTTGGTTTATGTGCATTCCAACTTACGTCTTCTCTCACATAAACAACCTTAATACAAAGAAGGGCCAACAAAGTTGTGGGATGTGAACCCAGAGACTGTTGATTTAGATGCCTCCCTTACATACTTTTATTTGACACAGAGCTAGACAGTGTTTCACATGACTTGCACAGTGGAGCTAGTTGGAGTGGCACTCCTACTGCTTGTGGTTCTAATGAACCACATGATGATGAAGACATTGCAGGCAAAGAAGAATATTAAATATATTATATAGTGAACAATGAGAACGCTGATTTGTCTCTATTTTTGTCCATACATTGTAACATTTGCACCACGTACCTGTTATAATTTATAAAACTAATATAAGTTCGACTATTGAATATTATGATATTTGGCATTGAATTATGAGTATATATTTTGTGGTTATATAACTTATTTGAAGTTATTTTGTTTCTTCTATGCATATTATGTGGTTAATTTTGCTTATATGGCTATATTTTATATTTTATATTTTTTATATATATTTTTGTACGGCCGTATCCAGTCGTATCCAAACCACCAAAGAAAAAATCGACGTATCCCCTTATCCGATACTCGTACCCATATCCGTACCCGTATCCGTATCGGCAACTTAGACGATTACAGAAAAGCTAATGCGTTTGTGCAATTATCACTTGAAATTTCGGCGATTATGCAACCACCACTTGCACAAATAGGCGGTTTCATCATCGATGACAAACCCATCAAATTCAAAAGCTGAAAGTTGTTGACTTCACCATTTTGAGGATGTTAAGGTCATCTTCATACTAATTCTTCCCCTACAACTTATCTAAACTAATGTTTTAACATGAAGTGTCTTACAATAGTGTCTTACAAGGATGAATTACATAAATTGGGAATAGTAGAAACATCTAGCAAGCATAGCTAGTACTTTAGATCCATATTTTGGATCATGAGTACACCCAAAATCAACAATTCTAGTGTCATGAGAAACATGATGAGAAGAAGGGGCATCACAAGAGAAAGCAAAATTGGTAGAATTATTACCTTCATGGTCATTGTTGTTATTACATTTTCCTTTAGCTTTCCTCTCTTTCTTATTTTTCTTTTCCTTGTCCCTATTGTATTTATAGCACTTGTCCTTGGTGTGGCCTTCTTTGTTGAAATAGGAGCAAAATATCTTCTTCTTACCCTTTTTCTGGTTGTCCTGGTTACCCTTGTTGCCTTGATGTCTTTTGGAACAAGAACCAATTCTCGTCCTTTGAGCCATGAGGATCATTGTGGTTCCACACTCAACCTTTCCCTTTACCACAAACATGGTGGGCCTAGTCCTTGGGGTCAAGAGCTCCTCCTTTTGAATGTTCCTAATCCTCAATGAGTGGTTTTGAAAACTATGCTAGAGTGAAACCCTTCAACCCATCATTCTTTCGTGAGCTTCTAGTTTATGAGAATTGTCAATTAAAGAAATTGAACTGAGCTCCAATATTAGTAATTAGAATGTTGATGATGTAGTCATCTTATAACTTGTCACCACAATTGTGAAGCTTGTTCTTCAACTCCATCACCTTTTCCAAGTAATCAATCCTCAATGCTTTTCAATTCCTTAGAATATATTGTCACAAGTGTTACATCTACCTTGTACTTCCCAGGAAACCAAAGCTCCAATGGCTTGATCATCCTTGTGGATCCTTTAGGTAAAACAAACTTTCTGCTTGAATAGCCTAGGTGCGATAGTTTTGCCCATGGAAGAGCTCCACTTTGATTAATGACTACACCTTCTCAGCAAATTTCTCATTACTTGGGGATTGTTGGCTTGAATCTAGTTGTACCATTGCGTCAAGGTTAATGCTTTCTGGAGAAAAAACATACGAGTTCCAAACTCCTCTGTGCACCTAGATATTTTGAGCGTCTTCCCCAAGAAAGAGGAAATAAAATGCCCAATGACGGTAAAATGGACATCAAATTTAAGATTTGATAGTGCATGCCCTAAATTGACGAATCCAAAAAAGGAAGAAATGTGACCCCTATATTTTCTTGCAAGAATTCGAGTTCTGCAAACAATGTTAAAATTCGGCACAAATCCCAAAATATGTAGAATTTGAGATTTGGGAAGAAACAACAATATCTTCTCAACCACGAGCCTTGGAGTTGTGAAACCGGAGACCTTGGGTCCTCTCCTAGGGAGCCATTGATGACAAAAGTAGATAATATAGATCTCGAAAAAATTGCAAACTTATCTAGTGGGCTCCAAGATGCCCTCCTAGTTGCAAAGGTGAGTGACAAGATGCCAAATAACTCTTGAGATTGGCCACGAACACTGATTTTCCTTAATCGCTTGAAACCTTGTAATGTCCTCGTTTTTCAAGTAATGGCATTATAAGGGAATTAAATTAAATTAATTATTTATAAAGTTGTCCAAATAAATTAAATCATAAAGATAAATTTATTTTAATTAATTTAATTAAAGTGACTAAATTAAAAATAATAAATATTATAAAGTCACATTATTAAATATTATAAAGTTATTTTATTAAATATTATAAAGTCACTTTATTAAATAATATAAAGTCACTTCATTAGTGTTCTTTTAGAAGCTTGAGGAGGTTCCATTGGATTCTTCTAAAAGACTCAACTAAGCCTTTAAAAAGAGATGAGAGCAAGTCTTTTGGACATCTTGGTTTTGACATCTTTTATCAGATTTTCTTGGAGAACTTGTGTTTGCAGATTCAACGTGCCCTAGGACGAAAACCTTTGGGTAGAATAGTTGTGTGGACGAAAACCCATTTAGCGTTTTTGGGTGGATTCATTCCAGGATTCACAATTGAGCTTTATTGATCAGTTTGGAAATTTGGAGCTTCATGGAATAAGTTGTTGCAGAATTCAGAGGAGCAGATTTCTATATCAGATATTCAAATCAGATTTGAAGAAGGATTTGTTGGCAAGTTTTGGAGGCATATTGACTAGGGTTTGTCCCTAGGGTTTGAGCACCACCTTCTAGGATTGGAGCAACCTCATCTTTGAGGCTATTTGTGGAGATTATTGGCTGCTAGGGTTTGGAAAGTATATTTAGTTTGGAACAGCAGCAGAGTAGTCATCTTTCGACATTGTTGAAGATTGTAAATTGGTGCATGTAGTTAGGGTTTCATCTTTCATTTGGAGTACCTACTATTGGAGAAGATTTGAGGTCGATTTCATCATTGTTATATACTGCCGATTGTTATTAGACTTTTGTGCATTGTTGCAGTAGTATTTATATTGTATTTGATGCTTATTTCATGCCAATAGTGTGAAGAGGCAATTCGGGTATGTGTATTTGATATTCATGTCTTCAAATCTTTAATTTGAACAACAAAATCTATAGCTGTTACAAGTTATATTAGATTGTTAAACTTTATATCAGCCCAAATATACATTGTAACTAATCATGGTATGATGCATTTTCTATGATGGTTTATGTCAATATTTGAATTACAAGTTATTGGTTTGCTTCTCTATCAATTGGTATATGTATTTGCTCCCAATATCTATCCAAACAAACACCAAACAAGCACAAATCAGCAGCATATCAATCACAGATCAGCATACACGCCATTTGTTTGACAAAATGCCGAGTTGGGAAAATTGAAAATTTTGGGTAGAATTACTAGGGGTTCTTACAATGGTATTAGAGTTGTGCATCCTGCCAGCCTAAGGGGTTAACGAGAAAAAGTTATTTCATATTGCTTATTGAGCGACCAACACTCATCTATCTCAGTTTCAGCAGATTGTTGGTTTGGGAAAGATGAAGTCTATGTAGGAACTCATGACAGAATTTATGCAGGCTTGGCAAGAATATTAGAAGAATCTAACAACATTGTTAGAACACCCTGAAATATTAGAACTTCTTTTTGCAAAGGAAAGGAAAGCAGACACTAAGATAAATAATTTTACCACTACAGAAGAAAAAGAAACGGAGAGAGGAAAGAAAGAAGAATATAAAGCCACAAGTTCACTTCAGCCCAATGAGGACAAGGACGAAGGAGAGTCACCTATTGAAGCTACAAATGACGAGCACATGAAGATTGAAGAAGAAACTGCCATGGAGATTATCAAACCAGCGATGTTAGATCAGCTACAAGAAGGTATGAGTTTGATATTTCTCTAATTGAGCCTAGCATTGTTTCATCACCCTTATCTCTTGAGCCTAGCATTGCTTCATCACCCTTACCTCATCTTGGCAAGGAATCAAATTGTGGTTTGGGTGTTTTTGAGATGGATGTTGTTCATACATATGATGGCAATTCAAAAATTTCAGTATGTGGTGAACAAAGAGGTTTGGATAAGACTGACTTGACATTGCAAGATATGGAGGATCACTTGGGAGTTAAAGAGGTCATAGCTGTACATACACTTTCTAGATCAGCCAATGAGGAAGATCATGATTACTTTGATGGTGACCCTTTTATAGAGCATGATGATACCCTAGTTTTTACACATGGATGTAATGGAGAAGAGGCCAAGAAGGAAGCTGATTTGGAGTTGCATGATTATGAAGACCAATTAAAAAATTTGCATAAAGGTGTTAGGTCTCATAAGTCACATCCTTTGGATGGTCAACTAAGGGTAAATGAAGGTATGGTTGTGGCAGCTCTAACCTATTTTGATCATATTCATAAGATGATGGCAAGTTTGTGTTGGAAGGTTCTAAGGAATCATGATGGTTTTGAGGGAGGTCCATCTCTTGCCGACTTGCACGAACTCAAGGAGGCTTTAGCGGTAGCAAAATCAAACTACCTACACTTACTTGCGGATAGAGATCATCTCCTCACACTTGGTGAGATATACTTTGATGCCTTGAGAAAATGAGAAGAAAAGAAGATGAGGTGGATAAGCTTTGTGAGGAGTTGAGCATGGCACACTCTTCACCATACACAACTGAATTTCAGACTTCTATGTCAGCCACATCCGATAAAAAACAATGCAACATGATGATGGCAAAAAGTGGAGACATGGAGGATGGACTTGAAGGGTCCTATGATGAAGTCATGAAGGTAGAAGAGACACATACACATAAAGATTCAACTTGCAGCATGGGACAAAGTTTGTGACACAAAGTACAAACGAATCTCACCATTCTTTTTCTATACTGGAACAAGGTTCGCCACCCAAGTTGAGTGCTTGATTGGAAATATAATAGCTAATTCTATGAGCTTGTGAAGCTCAGCTCTCATCAAAGGCTCAAGCTTTGGATTGATTGGCCTTTGTCTTTGTCTCACTGGTTTAGTTTTCTCTTCTAACTCAATAGTGTGTTGAGTCAAACTTGGATCAAAACCTTTGAGATCACTATACTGCCATGCGAATATATCAGCAAAACTTGTGCATAAATCAATGAAATCTTTCTTTTGTGGAGGAGTGCATACCTTGCTCAATTTCAAAATTTTACCAGCTGCAATCTCTACATTGACAAAGTGCTCTTCCTTTGTTGACAAGGATGATTTCTCTTTCCTTAGCTCATCATCTTCACTGAAAATATTTTCAAGAGTAACCAATCCCTTGGATAGCCTATTCATTTTCAATTGTACAATCTAATCACCATATTGTTGTAAGTGTTTCGGCTGATTTCTTGAAGAAAACTCAGCCTCTTCTTGCAAAAATCTCACAATTTGATTGTCATTTTCAAACACCTGCCAATTCTCTTGGTTATCCGGAACAGAAGGCCTTACAACTACCTTTATATGTGACTAAAAAATATCACTTTTTACATCAGCTGGAATTTTAAATTGTGCCCCAACAACAACCAACTTATCATCATGTTTATTCCTATCTCTTGGTATTGTCTGAATATTAAAACCTTGAAAATCTTTAAGTAAATTCCAAACTCTATCTGTAAGATTTAAACAACAGATTCTTGCATACATTCAAACCTCTTACTTGGTGGACTACAAGTTCACTATCTCCAAACACTTGCAAACAATTGACTTTCATCTCCCTAGCCCACTGCAAACTGTGAACTAGTGCTTCATATTCAACAACATTGTTTGAACAACCAAACTGAAATTTAATAGAGGAGAAATATATTTGTTCTGTAGGAGAAATTAAGATCATTTCAGCTCCGATTCCATGCTTATTTCCTGATCCGTCAAAATACAATTGCCACAAGCCTTCATTAGATTCGTCTTCTTTGACCATGGTTGGAATTGGTGCATCGTTCTCATGAAGACAATACACACCAAGACCTTCCTCTTCAATCAGTTTGTAGGGATCATGCTCATGCAAGGTAGAAGCCCACTCATCAAAAAACAAATATGAAACTCCATCCAAAGGTGAGTCATTTTCTATATCACTAGTTTGTAACATTTCATTTGAGATGATACAATTTGCATTGACAACACTTGGCGTATAAGGCTCCATATGAAAACGTGCAATAGGCTTTGAATGAATTGTTACCTTTGTACCATACCTGGTTTTGAACAGTAAATAGGTCCAATCAGCTGATAAATATCCCCCAATCTTTGAGGTGAAGTCCCTTGAAAGGCAGCGAAATAAGCAGGCAAGTCCACCACTACAACATCTTGCTGAATAGTAATGTTAGGACAAGCATGTAATGTCAATTTTAAATTTTTGATAATGCCTATCGTCTTTGTTGGTGAACCATCCAACTGCAATACCCCTTTAGTATTTGGCTCATAAACAAGGCCGAGCTTGTCTGCAATCTGTTTGGACATTACTGTACTGCTAGCTCCACTATCCACCATACAATTATGAATCTAAGTATCACCCATTATCAAAGAAAGATAAAAATAAGTTTTTATTTATTTTACCTTAGTTTTGTCCACCTTTGACATCTTATCTCCATGCTGCATCTGTTGCTTAGTTAGTTGATCCGAATTTGTCAAGACAACACCTTTCTCAACTGGTTTTGGAGACAATTCAAGAGCTGAAAGTTCTTGAATGAGTTTATCTTTTTGCCCTAGAATTGAAAGAGAATCCCACATGCTAATGTTGATGTTAGACTTCTTCATTTGATCTACAATATTGAACTGAGATGCACTAACCTTTGATTGCACTTTTTGAGGCACTTGCTGCTCACGAATTAGAGGTATTTGTTGCACTTTACTAACCTAGAGGTTTTTCTGCGTTGTGGGGGCAGCAAGCTGCTCTTTTGTACTTTTAGCAACAATACTAGGAGTACTTGAAGTATTTGCTACTACTTGGGCATCATCAACAATGCTTCTTTTAATTCTCTGATAGGTTATAGCTGCAACTTGACCACTTGAATTGTTAGTTTTAACATCTTGAGTAAAAGCAACATGATCATCGACCTGCCAATTTACATTAATAGCATCCGGCTGTCCTTGAACTTGATGAGTCACTCCTTGTGATGTCAACCCTGTATCTTGATATTGACCTCCTTGAAAAGAGAAATCTTCTTGTGTCATCTATGGCGTGGTGATGTCCAGTGATACCAAGGCTTGGTTTTGAGCATCATTGAGATTTGAAGGCTGCCAACTTGAATCTTGCACCAAATTATTTTGAGGTGGGATTGGAACAATGGCTTTGAAAGTGGAAAGAGTATTCGGATCAAGAGCAGCATATGGCTTAGCTGGAGCTATGGCTCTTTGTGCTTGATAGGGTGGTCTATTTTCTCTAAAACCCTGATAAGGAGACCTTTGATCTTTGAAGAATTGATAGTTGTTTTGATTTTGTTGTTGATAGGACCTATTTGATTGAAATTGCTGTTTTTTGAGCTGTATTATTTCATTTCCAAAAGATTGTAGCAAACTTTTAAACTCTCCTATCTCACTAACTTGACTAGTAGGCGCTGCAATAGGAACTTGAGGTGCTGGAATTGGAGCCAAGGATGGAATTTGAGGAACTTGAGGGGCTGGTATAGAATTTATTTCTAGAAATATGGGCGTTAGAGGTCTTGAAGAAAGCTTACCTGCTTGTATCAAACTATTTTTTGCCCTTATTGCAACTTCATAAGCATCTGGCAAAGTAATACCACCCATTGACTATATCACCACACTAATGTTAGAATTAAGAGCTTTCAAAAAATACAGAAATGCATGTTCAAGGGATGGCCTAATCAAAACCGGTATCCTGGTCCATTTCTTTTGGAATCTGAGATTAAAATCGGACATGAACTCATGAGGAGCTCTCTATATGGTAGTTAATTTCTTAACTAAAGATAAGTGATCAGATTTGTCTTCAAATTGCTTGACTAAGGCTGCACCCAATTCATCCCAGGCGGAAATGGATCTAAGTGGGAGGGTTCTATACCACTATAATGTTTTTTCTTTGAAAGAAGCAGCAAGCAATCTAATAGCAACATTATCCTCAACAACATTATGAACTGAACAAAGATTAGCCACATCCTGGATATGCTCAATAGGGGTTGTTTGATTTTCTCCTGAGAAGAATGGAATACTTTTGAGGGTAGATACAGGAATGTCATCAAATTGTGCTAGACTCAGTGGACTTCCTCTGTTGAATGGAGCAAACACTTGATTTCTAATGGCCATCTGGATAGTGGGGATTGTGGTGTTTAGAATGATAAGATGAGGGGGAAGTAAATATTCTCTTTGAGGATATGGATTTGCCCTTCTAGACCTTGCTCTTTTATAAGTTACAAATTCAAAAGGAATACCTTTACTTATTGATCTTGTGGTAACCTTTGGCATGAATGGATTGCCTGAATGATGCTATGAACCATAGTTACCATGTTCGAAAAATTCGGTTTGTTCGGAAGGGGGAAAAAGTTCGGAATTTTGAAAAAAGTTCGGTTCGGTAAGTTCGGAAGTTCGGAATTATATATATATATATATATATGCAAAATATTTCAATCTACTAAGGAATGAACATTAATTTAAGTTTAACACTTGCAAATATATATATATATGCAAAATATTTCAATTTACTAAGGAATGAACATTAATTTAAGTTTAACACTTGCAAAAATGAGAAATGCATAAGAATTTCAAACTTGAATTACATTAAAAGATAGCAAAATATTCATAGTTTAGAGCCTAAGCTCAAAATTGATATAGAACTTAAGTTTCAAACATTTGCAACATCAAACCCAGCTTCAAAATCAAAACTAGCACAAGCACTAGCACCATCGTTCATTCATTCATTCATTACTTCAAAGACAAAATGTACATTCAAATCTAGAATAAATCGTCTTGATTGCCCACAAAATCATGAATGCCACTCCCATTATTTTTCAACTTTATCATTTACTGACACTTTCTCTCACAAGGGCTCATTGGTGCATTGAATCTCACAGAGTGCATGCCTTAAGGGGTGCACTGGGAATGGGGTGGGATCGGCTTGTGGCACTTTGCGAGAGATATTTTCATACTATTCTATCACGCATACATCTCTTCATGCAGCCTTCATACCTCCTATGATGTCTCCTTGAAATCTTGAAACCCTAAAATATGGCTAAGTTTGAAACCCTGAAACCCTGGAATCTGACTAACTCTGAAATATGATAGGATCCTCCAAAACCTAGAATTTGCATTATAGCTCCTAGCGGTCTGAAACCCCTCTCAAACATCCTGAAAGTATATAAATAAAATATAACTTAAAGTATAAGAAACTAGATGTCCATTATAAATGTAAACTTATATTGTTGGGTTCGGAAAAAAAAAAAGGTTATTCGGTCAAGTTCGACCGCACAAATTCGGTCCATGCCATTTGTTCGGTTCGAATCGAACATGAGCCATGTTCGGTCGAACATGGTAACTATGCTATGAACTCTACAACTGGATGTAGATGATTATCCTTTGCTATTGTGAAAACTCTTCAGATATGCAAAGAACTTTTTTGTGGTCCCATCAGACGTGCCAAAAACTATTGTCAACCTGGAGTTGCACCCTGAATCGAAGACGTGTTGAAATGGCTAATCCTCTCTCCAGTTGAAACAATGGGATCTTCTCACGAGAGTGGGTGCCTCAATGGTGAGAAGAACCTCCAGAGAACGTTGGTTCCTGTAAGATGTATCAATGAGGATCTCTATTCTGCGTTGCGGACTACCATGGAAAAGGGAGAAAGAAACTTGAAAGGGAAATCCTACCTAATGACGGTGATACACCAGAATGTTGATCCATCCTACTTGGAACTTTGAACATTGAACAAACAAGGGAAAAGGAAGACCTTGATTTCAATTGATTATTATGCATAAGTATTTCATGAGAAGATTCGATCCAATGACAAAAAATGTGAGGGAAAACGATAGAGGTCTGATACAAAACACTATGCAGCCACCTAACATCCACTTACAGCTTCAGCAAAAGACATAAAACACTGAACATGACTTGCATAACGTGATAAGCTAGCAACTAGATACAAATCAAAATTTGGGAAGGGAGAAAAATCTACCACGTATGCAAATTGTTGAATGAATGTACACTATACCAGCACTTGAAATTTGAAAGTACAGTCTTTCTATTGATTAAAGAGGTTACACAACTCACCAATGGCATAGTCTGGTCTTACCAAGAGGGATGGATTTTACAACGCTGAGAAGCCATTAATATAGAAGATTACAAAAAATCAAGAGATTGGCGTTGGAAAATAGAGAGGGAGTAAACTCAAACCAACTCAACCTTTACAAAAGTCTATTTTGTCTTGTATGAAAATTCCTTGCGTTGAAAAAGAAAAAGACAAGCTTTGGATGCATGAAATCTATGAATAGATGTCTTGACTTGAAAACCAATCAACTCCAAAACAAAAGTAGTCAATCCACTCGAACTGCTGGAATGTTTGAAAGTCTCCCCTTTGCATGAAATTAATACAAATGTCAAATTAAGAATTGCTTTTGAACCACCGGAACATTTCAAGCTTTGAGACAAACGAGAGTGCGTGCATGAAATTTTTCGCTGTTTGAAACGTTCAACACTTTGCCCATTCATCATGCAAGACAACTCTATTTTCAGAACTGAAGCATGCTTGTTTTCTTAAACGTGTTCACTTCATTGGAGTCACTCACGTTAGTTTGTGCATGATCTTTGTTCATCCTACCTTTGTCTTTATTTTGCATTTGTTTTCTTCAATGTTCATGCTTATGTCCATGTTCAGTTCTACTTCAGTCTTTGCTCATGCCTCTATTTCTGCGTTTGTCTTCTTGTTCAGTTTTGGTTCAGCCCTATTTGGCTTACGTCTCTGTTCATGCTATTGATCATGCTCAGTTCACTTCATGTTTTCTCTAGCTTTTCCCATGTTTTGCTTTAATTCGGGATTCAGGGTTTGTTTTGGTCGGGCCTCTGTGTTTATATATTTGTGTGCTTGGCATTTTCTTTTCTCTTTTATGGCCTTTGCTTACACTTTAGCCTTCAGGCTTTTGGTTCTTTGCTTGTGGCCTTGTCTTTTCTATCGGGCTTTTTTGTCCCTCCCGAATTCCTTCGGAGTTTTTGTCCGAAGGAAAAAAGTCCGAAGGAATTCATTTCCTTGTGCCTTTGCTTTATTTCTATCGGGCTTTTCCCCGCGTATATCCTCCGTTGGGTCTTTTTCTGAATTCCTTCGGACTTTTTGTCTGAAGGAATTCGTCTCCTTTGGCTTTCCCTGAAGGGCAAGTATCCTTCGGGAACTTTGTTTTTGTCTTTCGCTTTATGAAGGTGCCCTCCGCAAGGGCTTCTGCTTTCCAAAAATGCCCTTTGGGCTTTTTGATTTGGCCTTTTTAGTCGCCTAGGTGCCTTCCACAAGGGTAAGGTTCTTCCAGAAGTGCCCTTCAGAAGAATGGAAACAGTCCACTTCGTTGCATAGTGCCCTCCGCAAGGGCTATTCGTCTTCAAAAGTGCCTTTCGGAACTTTTGAAAGGGTCCTACCACCGACCAAGTGCCCTCTACAAGGGTAAGTGTCCTTCAGAAAAATTGATTTTGTCCTTCGAAACTTTCGCCAAGGTCTTCTTCGTGCTTAAGTGTCCCCCGCAAGGGCACATACCCTTCAGGGTTTCTGAAAATGACCCTTCGGGAAAAATGAAAGGTCTTCTCGCCCCCTGAGTGCCCTTCGCAAGGGCAGTTGGCCTTCGGGCTTTTTGAAGAGCACCCGGGCTTTTTGAAATTGTCCTTCGGATGAATTATATGGACTTGAAAACCATAAAGTGAACCAACCCGAAGGGTACATACCCTTCAAGACTTGTGAATTGGACCTTCTCGAAGGGCAAGTGCCCTTCAGGTCTTTTCAACTGTGCTTTTCCTTTTCCTTCAGACAAAAAGTCCGAAGAAAATAAACTTTGAACGACTGCCACTTAGTCATTTTTTCGGACTTTTGCACAGTCCTTTGAGAGCTCTTTCTCTCGGACAACATGTTCGAAGAAATAGTCCACCTCTTATAGCCCGAAAAAATCCTTGGGAAGACAAAATAAATAAACTTACAGCTTGTATGTCTTGGCTTTTGGTTGTACATGATGCTTAGAAGAAGAGGAAAACCTTTTCAAATTGTTGTAGATGGCCACTTGGGTGGCTGCAAATGCACATTTAAGAACCTCAAAACTGATTCACAAGACAAACTTGGCACCATAGCAAAATTCCGAATGGTAGGGGTGACAATTTGCCCTATGGGGGCAAAATTGTCAACAAATCCTATATAGCAAAATTGGATAAACGTTGTCCAATAAGTAAAATATCTCAATTCAATTCACAAATATTAGACATGCTAGCCTCTGACAAACTGAAGGACCCCTAAGTGTCTCGGAGTTTTCCAATGGAAGAAGGAATGGAGTCATAGTGGCATCACATTTGTTCTTGGATTGTAGGATAGAATGGATACCTTTGGAGGGAATTTTCGCTGCAAATTTTCTAGAAAATAGAAGGAATTTGGAAAATGGCTTCCAAATATTTGGAGAATTTCTTTCAATATTGATAAACCATCTTTTCACATGGTTTGACTTTTTTTATCATAACACTTTATCTTTTCAAACTTGTTTGGGGTTTACTCGTTATGGGTTCACTCCACTAGTTATACTTTTCCATTGTTTTATTGTTAATTACTTTTTCAGCCCTTGGAGTTATTGTAACAGTCATTTATATTGTGACTTGCTTTCCTTTGGCGGTCCATTTACCTACTTTGGTCATTTTTGGGCACTGATATAATTCCTTCTCTTCTAATTCCAAGGATTGAGAAGTTAATGGTGGCTTTATTTTATTATCAATGATATCTTGAAAATCTTGTTACATAGGTTTGTGCACTTGGTCTCAAAATGGATGCATCGAGTATGTGGTTGTATTGGGTATGCATTTGTACATGTAGTCATACCCATATGGTTATTTGAACATTCTAATTATTTTTTTAAGTTACCAGGAATTGGAAATGGATCCAAAATGTGGAAACACCAATTTTACAAGAACCTTTGGAAATGAAACATTCATACAATAAATGGTAAGAAATATAAATATATATATATAATGTATAATACTCATATTTAGTCCATAAGAGATAAAACAATTAAAAAGAATGGGATGAGTTCAGGTTAGGTGAGTTTAGTTTTAGGGTTTTTTGGTTTTTTAATTTTAAAGGTTTTTTTAAGTATTTTTTTTGTTTTTTAGGTAAAAACTAGCCATTGCCGGCACATACCCGGATTTAATTTGTTAAATATTGTAAAGGCTTAACTGCTTATTAGTTGATGCCTAACGAATAACTTTTGTAACCTCCTTGTAACCAATTTTGGATTGCATAAATAAGATCTTGCACTGATCACAAAATATCAAGTGCATCAAGTGCTTTCAATCATCTCTTCTTATTTGCTAACAGTGGTATCAGAGCCACCACTCGAGGAAGCCAGAAAGGTATGGGTGATTCGTTCAAAGAAACCCTGGTGTTAGGGTACGGACGGGAGAAGGAACAGAAGATAGAAGATTTGCAGAGATCGTGAAGGTTCATGAGTTGAAGTTGCAGACAATTAAGGTCGAGGACATCTGCAGGGGACATGAAGTTGAGGAAGTTGAGGGTTTCAGTTCGTGGAATCCCAACGCAAGCACGGAAAGAACAAACAATTCCCGTGGAAGAAAAAGCACAGCCATTTTTTGTGAAACAGATCGTAGATCGAGGGTTTACCAGATGCAAACGAGGCGGAAAGACCCTGCTAAATCATGTGCTAAGTGCATGGAGACAGTCGTGAAGGGTTGAACACAGACATGAAATAAATCATGGCTCGAGGAAATCATAGGTCATAACAAGCTCGAGGAAAGAGACAAGCAGTTAGCGGAAGGCATGACGTGAGGTCCATTTGTGAAAATCGTAAAAGAAAGGGATTGCGAGTTACATACTTAGGGTTTTGTTCGTGGGTCATGGAAGCCATACGAAACAACAGTCCTGTTGAGGCACGTTGGGAAGAAACCACAGGGATTTTCGCAACACAGCGTCGAACATTGTCGAGGGTTTTCACGCAGCAGACAGAAAAAGAAGGATAGAACACAGCCGTGGAAGGGCAGATTCATCTGAGGGCACACACTGCAAAACATGAAAAACTAGTCAAAAATGCGAGCACACAGCAAAATCGTGTGCTTTGGAGTGGAAGGCCCAGAGTTAGGGCACAAAGGACAATCTTGAGTGCGAAAGACTGGTATAAATCGTGGAAGACCAAGTGAGTTGATTTTTTAAATTTTTCATATCATAAAATTATGGGTGGTGGAATGTATTAGTGTCAAATATATTTATGATTAAAATTCCAAAATCGGAAAAATCATACTAGTTCAATTTTTTTGAAATTTTTATTGGTTTTTGTGGGAATATTTTATTGGCTCAAAAATAATTTTTCGAAGTGAAAAATGGCAAATATCCAAAACCTAGTCCTTCCAGAGGCCCAAAAATTGACTAGACAAGATTATAACATGTGGAGTCATAAAATTTTAACAATTGCAGAATATCACAATTGTGACAAAATTATTCTTGGCACTGAGGCAAGACTTGTTATGGATTTTGCGGATTATGACAAACGTCATAAGGAGGCTTTGTTGTTACTGAAGCTATCTATGGCAGATGATATGATAACTGAGGTCCGGGATGCCACTATGGCAAGTGTGTTATGGACCAATTTGCAGAACAAGTATCAAACTTCGGAGAAAAGTCGGGTGTTATACCCGAAAAATATTTTATTCTCTATCAAGATGAATGAGGGTGATTCTCTATCAGTTCACCTACTTCGGATGAAAGATCTTTGAGACCAGCTTTCATCTATTAACAAGAAGGTTGATGATGATGACATGGTGGTATTGGTTCTGAACAACTTGCCACCATCCTACGAATCTTTCATGGAGGCTCTTCATCTGATGGCGGAAAGCCAGACACTGACATTTGATCAGATGAGTTCTTATTTGCTATAGAAGGAACGGAGACAGACACAAGTAGAGGAGTCCAATGTTGGACATGAAGAGAGTGCACTTGCTGCTTAGGTGAAGGGGAAAGGTAAGTGGAAACATATTTCTACGGATCCATCTTCGAAGTATCAGGTAACATGTTTTTACTGTCATAAGGTTGGGCATATGAAAAAGGAATGCCGGAAGCAACAGTTTGCAATTTTCCAACAAACCAATCAAGCAACAAATGTGGCAGCAATTGAAGGGGAATTTGAAGAAGAGTATGCCCTTGTAGCATCATACTCACACTCACATACCAGTAGCTAGTTCATTGATTCCGATGCATCCAGGCACTTTACATGTAAAAATTGGTATGTCAAATTTACTACAAGTACAAACCATTTTGATTCAGTTTCTTGAGCTGGTGGCATGTCATATGTAGTAGAGGGGATAGAAAATGTTCATATAAAATTGAATAATGCAAAAAAAAATCATAGTCAGTAATGTTTTGTATGTTCCTAGCCTAAGTAAAAATCTCCTATCTATTATTCAATTAACAAAAAATCCCAATATTGCTGTAAATTTCTCTAGAAAACAATGTGTCGTGTCTGATATAAGACAAGATAAGGTGATTGCTCAGGGTATTGGGCAATGTGGTCTGTATAGACTCGTTGACTCTGCCACAATCAACGTAGATGCACGAGTGGAGGATGAATCCACCATACAGGATGTGCAGAAGGATAGGCTTGTTGACCCTAATCCAGTCAACTTACATGCATTAGTGGTGGAGGGAATATCCACTATACAGGATGTGCAAGAGGATGCAATTCTTCAATCTCAATCGGATGCACTAGTACTTGTGCAGGAGGATGAAATGCCTTGGTCAAATTCACTGGCTCAAAGAACCGGGAATAAGGTTGTTTGTTCAGTAGAGCATGGTCATTTTGCTCTAGATTCTAACCTTGGTATGGTACTTGAACAACTAGTTCTACACTCCATTGGATATACGTGGATGGATACGTTTTGTACTTTGCACAAGTACATGGCTCATCTTGTTGCAAAAGGCTTTTCCCAACAGGGGGAATAGATGAGGATGCTTATACTGTGAAGATGGTCACAAATCAGTTGCTTCTCTCCGGATGTTTGGACGAGGAGGTCTATATGGTACAGCTTGATGGTTTTCGGGTTCCCCATAGTGATCATTTGTTTTGCAAGATGATTGAGTCCTTGTATGAACTTTGGCAGGGTTCACAAGCCTGGGATGTTTTATTTGATCAGCATCTCCAAGGTTTTGGATTCAGACTTTTGGAGATTGGGATGAAATCATCAGCCATCGATGATTCATTTCCAGCCAATGAATCACTCATCAGAGACGTGGACAACTTGCTACATCTTATGTCCACATGGCCGGATCTTCATTTTGTTGTTGGCTATCATCGTTCGGTTGTTGTCTACATCGAAGTTCTCACATTGGACAACAAAATGTCAGAGGATTGTGGATTTCATGTTGATATCTCTTGATCAGTCTATATATGTAATGACTAAACTATTTGGTCCTATTTTGTTTGTAAAATTTTGGGACAAACTTCGTGTTGTTTCTGGTTTAGTCATTAAGAGGGGGTGTTAAATATTGTAAAGGCTTAACTGCTTATTAATTAATGCCTAACTCATAACTTTTGTAACGTCCTTGTACCCAGTTTTGGATTGCATAAATAAGATCTTGTACTGATCACAAAATATCAAGTGCATCAAGTGCTTTCAATCATCTCTTCTCATTTGCTAACATAAGCAGCATTTCAGAGGCATTTCTGGGTTGTTTCAGTTTGTTGTTTCACCTCCAAAATGTTTTCAAGAGGAAACACTTTGTGCAGGGGGCATTACCTTCAACTTAGTTATTTTTTGTATACGAACATTTCTCCATGTACCTAATATATTGTTCAATGAGGTGTACATTCCTCCTTTCCAGATCCTAACATGTGACCACCACTATGGATTGCATGCCTCACCATCTGGGCCACTTAGGCTATGTAAATATGTATGTTTATGTTTTTTTTGTTTTGTTTTTTTAAATTATTATTATTTCCTTTAAATTTTATTGTATAATACATATTTACCCTATACCCAATGCTCACAAGTTTTATGGTTTTGCACTCATACCCTTCTCATCCCCATATCCATGTAACCATGCTGGAAAGGTAGTAAGGCCACTGTACACTTTGTACTGTGTATATTATATTGTCTTTGATCTACAAATAAATAAAAATGATCTCAAATTAATTGCAGTCTCGAATACTATACAAGTAAATAAAAATGATCTCAAATTAATTGCAGTCTCAAATACTATTTTTGGTCATTGATGGATTTTAAGTAAAATAAATATTAAATCATTTCATACTTTCCTATGCAAAAACCAGGTTACTCATGATGCATTAAATGTCATTTTTTCTAGTCTGGTTAAGGATGGCAATGGCCCTTTGCTCAATAAATGTCTAGCAAAGTAATAGGTCTCTAACTAAGTAATTACCTCTGGGTTATGTACTTCTGGGATTAGTCTAATGTCCCCTTTGTTCACTAATTTCTCTTTGATAACACTCTAAGCAAGTTTTGCTTTGTGAATTCTCTACAATATGTACTTGTAATTAGCCATCACCTACATAGCCTCAAAAAGCTTATTCAAGGAAGGCAACAAGTCATAGAGCTGTGCCATTGAGAAGTCCTGCCATTTGGGGATCACACTTTGACGAACATGGACAAAGTTTTAACAAACAAAAACTTGACAAGCAGCTTAGTAAGTTACAGAAATAGTGAAAAAGAACTACCATCAATTGTTAAGAGCTTTTTAATAACTAAATAAATCAAAAAATGGTCAGAAAGAATAATTGAAACGGAAAACATTTTTAGAAAACTTGAAAAAATATGGGCAGTTAAATGTTTTTGCAAAATATCCAAGAAAAAAATAAACAATATTTACAATAAAAACTTAAACCATTTTTGTAGAAAGTCAGACAAGTTTGAGAAATGAATACTGGAGAAAGAAAAGAAAGAAATTATATTAATGTCCACAAATGACCAAAAGTAGGTCAATGGGACTGAAGGATACAACCCATAGCAATAGAAAGTTCTAGGAAGAAAGAAATAAAGTACAAAGACAAAAAAGAACAGTGTGTCACTAACATAAGTGGCAAAGAAACTAATACAAATCTCAATGAGGGGCGAATAAAAGCCCCAAGAGCATGTGCCAATGAACACTGGAGGCAAATCTCATTGAATATCCTTGTCTGTGCCAGAAGTGGAGGGATCATCTGGGTCATTGTCGATCATTGTGAGAGATCTGAAAATGTTGTCAGGTGAGTATACGGGGTCGGAGGAGCTAGGTTGGGGGATCCTAGGAGGAAGCAAGGCACCTCCTCTAGAATCTCTCCTAACATCCAAGGTCGATGTACCACTTGTAGTAGAAAAGAAGCTAGTAATATCAGTTTGACCCTGTGGTCTGGGGGGTAGCTGACAAGTAGTAGAACCATGTCGTCAGAGAGGGGCAGAGCCATGCCGACAGGTTGGAGCAAAGCCACAATGCCGAGAGATAGCAGGCTGGGAGATCTGAGTAGTAATGATGAGTCAAGAAAAGCATTGCCTAACTGATCTATCAGATCTGATGTGTGATGTACCTGTGTCCAAAAGACGCTTAGTGTTGCCAGTCATCTGAGTAGGTTGAAAGAAAGAGGTGATCAATATGGGAGCTCTAGAGCCTCTAGGCTCGTCCTGTAGGGATCTGCGGCAAAAAGTGACAACCTTGCGAAGATAAAGAGCCAATCACCGTTGGTCAGTGTAACTGAAGAAAGTAGCTAGAATGTTGTATGAGTCTCTATAGAGGCAATTATATCTCCCCCGGATCTCATAATACATTGGCCATCTGAAAATGAAGTGGTCCTCAGTCTCCACCTCTTGGAGGGAGTAAAGATGACATATCCGGTCCTAACATAGAATGTGGTGGTCTGTTTCAACCCGTAGCTAGTGGGAACAAACTCTCATCTGGCCAAGGGGAAACCTCAAGCCGTGAGACCAATGGTGTTGGAGATAATGAGGGCGATGAATGATACCGTCCACCACTTGTAAGAAATGATTGGCATAAAAAGAAAGCTTGGGACTGAGCGGCTCACGGGGGGAGATCCAGGTGGTCTAGATGTACTCTACCTATAGATGTCCTCTTTGGAAGCCTTAGTGATGACGTCCTTGGTGGGAAGGAGCCCAGGAGGGGCATCCAGGGAATGCATGAAAGGGGGTAGCTTGTCAATAAAGATGTCGATATAAAGGAGCAGCCTAGTCTTAAAGTCCCAGCAGTGCCGACGTCTGGTGGGAGCTAGTGAAGCAATCCTCTCTGAAGAACATAGTGCTAAGTAGGGATATCTCTCACGACCAGAAGCTAAGTCCCCCAGTGATCTAAATTTGTGGACGTAGAAAGTAAACCTGAAGATAGTCTCGAGGCATAGCGGGTGGGCGGCAGTCTCAAAGTACTAGCAATGCCGACGTCTGGGGGGGGCTAGTGAAGCAATCCTCTCTAAAGAACATAGTGCTAAGTAGGGATATCTCTCACGACCAAAAGTTGAGTCCCCCAAGGATCTAAGTCTGAATTTTTGTTCACCTCAAAGGTGTTTTTGTAAATAAGATGTGCTAAAAAACCTCAAAAAGTTTATTCAAAGAATGCAAACATTAAGCATACATAATAAACTAATAATAAACCCATCCTTGTACAACTGTTTTGTAACAGCCTAAGACCTCATTTTGAACAAGATTGTTTAGATTTTATCAAAAAATTACAAACATGCTACTTTGACGCCAGATGATATTGATGACATCATTTAACTTTTAATTGATGGCAAGATTTTAACACTTAAATGTCACTAACATGAAGTCATTTTGTTGTTGTATGTGGTCTAGTGGTTGAAGTGTTGCCATGCCAACTATCCAAGTTCATGGTGACGTGCTTATGACATGTAGATGTTTTCTATGACACTACAGGTGCAAGAAATCTTCCTAGAGTATGGAGTGGAAAATATTGTGGAAATTCTAGTCGAAGGTCTTTCTCGAGTTAAGAGATGTACAAATGAAGGAAGAGCTTTGATGTCATTGGATCTGCAGGTGTGCATGATTTCTATGATTAATCAAGATTTTATCTCCAATATGTATTCTCCAGTAGATTTGATTTCTGCTTTTTGAGCTTTCAGTTTAATTAAATTCTTGTAGGTTTTGATTAATGGACTACAACATCTAGCACCTGGAAGAATCAAATCAAATATGCAAATTGTTGAATCGTACATAAAGGTAAAGATATTTCTATTCCCACTGATATTTTTCGTTTTTCTCATTTTTGAGGTTACTTGAGAATAATTTGAGCATGGATTTCTTATATAAAGTTGGACTGATTTTTTTACTGTAACTGTGCAAAAGAAAAAGACTTATATAATCTGATTTATTTTATATTTGTACACAGTTTTATTTCTGCCATTTTTTGGTTTGAACCAATTTAAGAAGTATATGTTACATTGTTATAGTTTTTAATTCAAATTTCCTGATGGCGTGTTCTTCACACTGTATGCCTTGATAATCTTAGCCTAAAATAGCAATGGAATTCTTCTCTTTCAGTATGCAGGAGCGTCTAGGGCCGCTAATTATGGTAGCCTTTTGAGAGAAGTAATTGGAAATTAATTCTGAGTATAGTGGAAAGAGTGGACTTCAACAAAAACATCATACAGTGGATCAGCAATTACATATTAACCATAGTGGCAGAAAACTTTGTAACAAGTGCTTTAAACTTTTCCAGTTCGTAATACATGTCATTCAAATATGCTTTTTGGAATGTCAGTCAAATCCAAAAATTAATCCGTCAAAACCACATACAATTCAAAAACACGGCATCTAATTTGAAAATTGCGAATTAAACACAAGTAATTGAAAAAGAAAAGGAAAAAAACAGAAAACAAAATGTGTCTTTTTTGCTAATATAATTAATATTATCTTCTTAATTTAGAAATTGCGAGAGTTTTTTCTCGATTTAAACCCAAGTAATTGAACAGCTACACTCCGGCAATGCCTGTGTGATTGCCATGTAAGTATCATGCAAGTGTTGTGCTACTATAATATCAAAGCCCCCTTTCTCAAAATTAATTAATGGAATTCCACGCATACAATTGCAGTGCTCAAGGAGGCTGAGGTAAGGAGACCCACTGTCAGCTTATTTATCTATACATAATAATGGCATATAGATATAACATGATGCTGCAGAGTGTAGGATGATTAAATGTATTAATAACATAACACCAATTATATGCCCAAGGTGGCTTCTAGCGGCGCAACCTTATACCCCATATCTTTTGAGAATTGGATAAAAGGGCATTCACTCTTGTCATTCTTTCATCTCACTCAGAAATATCTATTTATTCTCCATTTACTTATAGTAAAATGTATGCTATGTTTCTTTCTTTTGTACTGTTAGAGAACACTTTGGACCCTGAGTGGATTTTACAAAGAGGAAAACAGCAAACGCGGATTTTTGGTCCAAATGCTGTGACAATTGGTATGAGGTTCACTATTCTGTTGATTTTTAGTGACACTTTTTTCTATCCACAGTATGAAGTGGCAGTCGCCCCAAATGTGCAAGTTATGACAAAAGGGATGTAATTTTCTGTTTTGGTAAAGCAGAGCTTGTACAGCAAAAGAGTGTAAATTCGTAGTTGCACCTAACTTGTAGCTCATGATTGCTGACCTCATATCACCTTTTGTGCATGAAGCATTAAACAACAAGAATCATATGTTTTTGGTGGAGTTGATAGTGGAAAATGAGATTGATAGTTTTTGCCTTAGTTTTATTAAATCAAATGAAGAAAACAGGACCAAACACAGTGATTTTACCTCTGCCAACGTATTACTCGCCTGCATCAAATTGGGGGCTCTAAAATAGGGTGCAAGGTTTCACGCAGATATTATTAGAAGTGAGTTTTACTTTGACGTGTTTGTGCAGGGCACCCTTGTGGATATGTATGCAAAATGTGCCAGCAGGGAGGATGCAGGTCAAGTGTTTGACAAAATGCCAGAACAAGATGTGGTGTCCTAGAATGTTATGATTGTAGGGTATGCATAGAATGGGTGCCTAGATGAGGCGTTTGCATGTTTGAGAAAGTGCTTGAGCTGGATGTGACTAGCTAGAATGCAGTTATTGTGGGATATGTGTAGAATGGAGATGCTGAGAAGGTGATGGAGCTCTTTCAAAGAATGTCGCACATGGATATTGTATCTTGGAATACCATGATTAGAGTGTGTGTGCAGAGCGGCAACGGTGAAGAGGCCTTGATGTTTTTCCAGCAAATGCATCTTGTAGGGAACAAGAAGGACAAGGGCATGGGCAAGGATGGATTGTATCTTTTTGCCTTTGTTCCACAGCATCAGTGCCAAGGGATTGAGGATGTCTGCCAAATGTTTGACAAAATGACGGCATGCAAAATGTTTGACAAAATTACTGCATGCAAGAAATTTGGTGAAACATAGATAGGAGATCAGATAATGGTCTAATTCCTCTCCGGGAAAACCATTTGTCTTTGGGTACATTTGGTAGATCATGTGATTGATCTTAAGCAAAAACTAGAGCACACTCAAGGGATTCCAGCAGATCAACAACGTCTTTTACATGATGGCAAACAACTTGAGGATCATACTCCTCTATTGGGCTACAATATAGGTGAGGACTCCACCCTCTTCTTGGTGCTGCAATATTGTGGAGGCATTGCGGGTTAAGGGATGCCATCTACTTCTAGACTTGTATTTTAAAGAAGTGAAAAATTCAGCTACCAAAACAAGTGTATTTAAGCCTTCATCCATGCCTAGAGCCTATATCGTGGAGCACACAAAAGAGGTGCCAAAAATGGAGATTACACGGGAGGTTGTAGCCCATTACCAGTCAAACGTAGAAAAAGAAGCAACGATTTGCAGATTTAATGGATTTTGGCCAACAACATTGACTTTGTATTAATGGATACATACAACATGGGCAAAGCATTGTGAGATCTCTCTTTGCTCCAAAGGCTTTTTCATTGTTTAGCATTTTGATGAGGCTAGAGAGTCTTTGCGGATGGTCCTTGGTTCTAGGGAGCTACCGGGCTCTTCATCACCCTATGGTTTTCAAAATTTGACCCAATTTCTCTCTCAGTTACCAAAATGCCAATCTGGGTTCGGCTCCCCAATCTGCCTTTACATTTTTGCTTTTCTTTGGAAGAGATATGAAACTCCATGGGCACCTACATCAACGCTGATGTTGAGAGAATAATAGCAAGGTTATGCACACATGCTCGCATTTGTGTGGAGATAGATCTTAGCAAGGGCCTACTACATAGAGTGATTCTTAGATGTGGAAAACTTCAACACATTCAGGAATTGGATTATGAGAATATGGTGTTCTGATGTCGTATATGCACTTCCAAAGCACCTATATGCTACCTATCCCCGGGCATAAATGAGCACATCCTCCCAAAAAAAGGTATGAAATCAACATCCAAACGATGGAGTTTTCAGAGCAAGAGGTAGTGGAAGGAGATGATGATCAGGTAGAAGAAAGACATCATACAACAAAGGCAAAAAAGAATAAACATGGAGAACCAGATATCAAATATGAGGAATGTGTGCTTGTTGTAGTGGAAGAAGGAGAAGATCAAAGTACCTCTACGGGGATTGTTCCAAATGGGACCCCGTCATGGGGAGTGAAAAGAGTACATGAATTGGATAACTCGGATTCAGATAAGGTGCTGGGGCAAATTCAAATCTAATTTCATACACACCTTCAAAATATCAGACTTCATGTTTGCTCATGATGGAGCCCTCTCAAGGGGTGTGGCAGGAGAGTAAAAAGAAGAAAGGCAAAAAGGGTTGGGTTGAAGATTATCTGGAAAATATTCCCCATTAACTTCTAGCCTTTTGATGTTGGTCTTATTTTGCAATCCCTTGGCCCTAACTTTTAGGGCTTTCTTGTCTGTTTGTTATGCTTTTTGTTGTTGTCGTCACTTTGTTTTGTGCTAACATTTCCCTGATTGTGGAGGGGCTTTTGTTGTTTCTCATCCTTTAGTTGCGTTTTTATCTTTGGAATGTTGATAAACACCTTCAAAATGTAATTTCTTATTTTTATTAATATGAAGTTACGATTTTTTTCTGATGAAAATAATAATATATAATTTTATTATATTATAGTATATTATATTTAATATTTATAATATTGTGTGTCAATGAGATCTGGGTGAGTTGGTTAAGTGGTTTGGTTGGTCCAAGCCCCACCCAGGGTCAAATCTCAGGAATGGCATATGAGGTCGGTTGTGGTCGTTGTTGGTACTTGGGTTAAATGCAGTTGGTGCAATTCTCGAGGTTGTTCATGGTCGTTGCGATTCTCGGGGCTGTCCATGGCCATTGGTGTGATTCTTAGGACCGTTAGTGGCCAATGGTAGTATAGTTGATATTATCTAGGTACACTTAGTAGATGTGGTATTTTGTGGTTAATAAAATGGGATTTGGACCCTAATTGTGTCCTAGACCAGTTTCAAGCTCTAGTCAAAAGCCATAACCTAGCCAAAAAATATTATATATATATGTTATATTAAATATAACATAGCATAGTATTAATAATATTTATATTATATTAGTTAATTAATATTATATATAATATATTAAATAATTATATATTTTAATATATAGACGAGACTCGTGTGTTGAGAGCTTTACCTAGGCCAAGAAAAAAAATGAAATGAAACAAAAATGATTGAGGGAGGCAATGCATTGAGGCAATTGACAATTGGAAGAAAGATGGACAAGTTGAAGCAGGGTGATAACACGTAGCACAGGTATGAACAAGTGGTGAACAAGTTGAATCATAATTGAAAAAGCATTAGCTTCAAGTAGGCATAATGATGATTGGAGTGCTTGGGCATTCGGACACACCAAACAATCTAATAGAGAGAGGTAATGTGGAAAACATTGTGCAATGTTGGAGAGAGTTCGTGGGATGAAAGATGTAAGGCTGAATTCGACATGGCGGAGGCCAATGAAATCTCCAAATCGGTAAAATATCTATTCCAAAACATTCTATAGAGAAGATACAAACCTTCTCTGGTGATGGCCATAGCAATACCCTTCTTTCAACAGTTTACTAGAATAAACACCATGTTTTTTGCCCCCATTTTATTCAAAACAATTGGGTTTGGAAACAATGTGTCTCTCATTTATGCGGTGATGACGAGGTTGATGAATGTGTTAGCTACCATTGTCTCCATTATCATTGTCGACAAATATGGACGGAGATTTATATTCCTGGAGGGCGGTAATCAAATGCCAATCTCTTAGGTAATTTTTTATACATTTTTTGTTTAATTATTTCAGAGTCGGTACAGATGGATCAAAGTTCATGGTGGCACATGCATGCAGCAGTGGCGATTTAGTTGGGAGCGAATTTGGGAACATTAGGGTTGGAAGGTCTATCAAAGGGATATTTCGTATTGGTGGTGGTGGTGATATGCATATTCATTTCAGTCTTCCCCTGGTTGTGGGGACTGCTCAAGTGGCTCGTTCATAGTGAGATTTTCCCTTTGGAGATTCGATCCACAAGGCAATCGATCAACAATCAACAAATAGATCGAAAAGGCCACGATCCTGATGCCCAAGTGCACTTGACTCCATCTTTGTTAATATATATATATATATAATTCCACTAAATTAACCAAAATTAGATGACTTGGACTCATCTTGCTTCCACCATTGTTGTTTTATGCTCTCGCTACCAATCTCTGAATACAAAGACTCCATATCTTTATTATTATTATTATTATTATTATTATTATTATTATTATTATTATTATTATTATTATTATTATCACTGACATTTGTTTCCCGACCTTTGTTTCTTTCAGTATTAACTCTCCCTAGAACCGCGTTCAGTTCGAAAATGGCTCCGAACCTTTAAGCTGAAAACTATTTGATTACATATGGCTACGGAATTAATTTCTTCACTGACAAGGTTTGTGTAAGGCTTTTCTCTACGGGGAGTGACTTATCCATAATCAGCATTTATCTAATGGAGAGTTCATAGTTCACCCCGTTTGCACATTGAATTCCACGACTAGAATTGGCAAGAAATTCTCTGCTTCAACATTTTTCAACCTAAAGTGAGTATGTCAGATATAAAATTAAGCAAAGCGCAATCACCAAAATGATAAAGCAAAGCACAGATAGCAAATAACACAAATGTTGTCAAAAAAAGTCAATAGTTTAAAACGTGATTAACAACTTAAATGAAAGCATGAAAATTGAGTAATACTTGTTTAGACGAAAAAGTGCAAGCTCTTCATCATAGAAGACGCCTTCGGCATCATAATAGAAGTAAAGGCAAACAAATTCTAAATGTTGACCTGAAAAGGCACAAGATAATAACCAGAAGTTGGCCCAAAGGTCCAATGTCGGAAGGAATTGTTTAGTATAATACGGTTTGGTGAGACATCTTGGTGCCTAGTGCAAAAGACTAATGTTGAATTTGAGGATGCAAATCTTATAAAACCAATGGACCTCTAGCACTCCACAAAGGCTACAATTTCTGAAGACTTGGTTGTCATCTAATCCTCATGGTTGCTACTCAAACCCTTTCCACTCTCACTAGGCAGAAACATGGAGCTTAGCAAATCATTATCCACAACCAGATTCTTTTTTGCATCGAGATAGCCAAGTGTATTAAACATTAAAATTGGAAATTAAATGAAAGATTTGGGAAGGTGTCTTATCTATGTGGACTTAATGGAGAGAATGAGGATGCTTTGACATTTTTTGTCAAAGAGGAGTAAGTGCTTTCGCTTCGACCTGCTACCTCTCATGGGGAAGAGGTTAATTTATTAAGAGAGGAGGTGACGTTGTCTAATGAAACAATGAGGCCTCTTCTGCCAACAACATTTTAGAAATACACAAAGTGGAATTATGATCGGCGTACATGGGCCACGTCATCAACAGAACTCCCAAAGTCACACTTTCCACCATAGAATTCCATCCATAGTGAATCATGAAGACACCCACAGTTGGATGGAAAAGAAGTCGATGCAGTATCGTGGGCCCTCGAAGGTCTCCGCAGAGGTGAGCTCTGGCAGCATCCTAGGTAGGTCCTCAGGATGTTGCCACTTGGTAGCATCGTGACTTGTTTATAGCCTTCTCCACACTTTGCCATGTGGCATGATCGTGTTGAATCTGGGCCTCCCAGTTGCTTGGGCTATCTACTGCTTCCTCTGGGCTTTGAATGCATGAGATGTCACCATGTGGTGGCATCTTGGGCCTTTGGGTCTCATAGGCTTCGAGGATAACTGCTTGCTCCTTTGTGGGCCTAGGTTACCGTTGATTGAAAGATGTGGCACCTCCGCGTCTAATTTGTCTTCGAGACTTAGACCATCGCGGTCACTAGGGGTCTCTGTAGAGGCGAGGCCGTCTGGTTAATCTCTCTAGGTGTCAATATATTGGCAACATAGACGAACATAAGTTAAAATATAGACTTTGGAACCTCATTGTCTTGTCTCCATATCATAGGCATTGCAGCACTAACTTGAGTCGCACATCGAACATGGAACCTTCACACAATCAAATCAGCGTCATGTTGTCCTCGTCAACCCTTTACAATAGCAAACGTCCAATCAAAAACCTGCCACCTTGGAAGTTTTGTACCCCTTTCTGATGGATGCAAGTCATGTAAATCCAACAGTTGAGTTAAATTTGCACAAATGCAATCTATCACGAAATCTGGATGACACATTTCGCACAAAGGTTTGTAATTGGAATGCGGATGATTGTTGACAGAGATCATGCTCAAGTACAATATGGAAACACTTTTTTGTCAACCACATCACATTGTTTTTTATCACCCTGATGGATGGTTGGGAAAAATAATCACAAATGGTTGGAGTATTTACAACTTGAATATTGATTGTATGCACCCATGTCCACTTCAATTTTTTATCCAAATTCCAAACCCGAAATACCAAATTTCTCTTGGTTGCTTCTAATTTTTCCAGCGCCATTGTAATGAAAACCATTTATTCATTGCAATCACCAAGACAAAACCCAATCACCCGTAGTTGGCTCGACCCCGACATGTTGGGCTCTTCAACTAGCTAATACAAATGTCCCCTGATTGAAACCAAGGGAGTTGTAGTTTTGACATATTGATTGGGCAAATAGGCTATCTCTATCCATAAAGAATGCAAGCCCCTAGGTTACTGTTGTTTGAAAGACATGTAGCGCCTCTGTCCCTGATCTGTCTTCAGGATTTAGACCATCGCGGTCACCGAGGGTCTTTGCAGAGGCAAAGTCGTCCGAGACACTCGATGCCCACCATAGATTGCAATATATGTCAAGCTAGGCAACTCAATAGGTGTTGTGCAAGAAACTCAACAGATGTTTATGGTGTGGCATTTGGGCATTAATGTATTTCTGCAGGGCCATTACGATTCTCAATACAAAGATGTATGGTTCACCTTTCTTTTTTCTACAGTCCTAGTATTTTTTTCTTAATTTCATTTTCTATATATATTTATGTATATTTATTTTTTGAGATTTTTAGGTAAGTGTTTTCTTTTTATTTCTGGAGTAAATTCACCTTTTAAGTGTACAATGTGGGCACCCCCTAATGCTTGTGAATTAAACCTACCAACCCTCCCTACCACCCGGGGCCGATCGCCAATTGACCACCTTGTCTTTCATTTGGTGACTCCTCTACCATGGCATTCACATTGTATCACGAACACCCATGTGGCATGCATTTTGCAAAAGCTTTAGTACTCGCTTCAACCGCAACAAGATAAACTCCATAACCTCAATGTATTGTCTCCACATTAGCGTCATTGCAAAATGTGTGATATGGGTCCTTTGGTGTACAATATGACATGAAATATGTTGTCACTGCCCCTCGTCATCACTGCCCAGCTCACTTTGAAATCTTTCACCCCTTGTAAGTTTTGTATGGCCTTGTAATTTCTCTAGGTGCCAATATATTGGCAGCATAGACGAACATAAGTTACAATATAGACTTTGGAACATAAGTTACAATATATTGGCAGCATTGCAATGTTGACTTGAGTCACACATCGAGCATGGAACCTACACACAATCAAATCAGCATCATGTTGTCCTCATCGACCCTTCACAATAGCAAACGTCCAATCAAAGAGCCTGCCACCTTGGAAGCTTTGTACCCCTTTCTAATGGATGCAAGGCGTGTAAATCCAACAGTTGCCTTAATTCTGCACAATCCCAACAGACACAAATACATTCTATCACAAAAGCATTGCATGGCATTTCAGATCCCGATCAGTTTGCCCCCACAATTAATTTACACAAACTTATTTTGACATCCATGTGAGTTGGGTGATGATGGTGAGAAGCAATGGCAAGGCATTTAAGGCGATGGACTCGTAGAACCCCGGGGACATACACTTGCAAAGTTTAATGACATGTCACTTCTGTCAATGCAATCTGTAAATTCCATAGAACTGCCATCATTGGAACATGCTCAGCTTTGGGGCCTTTCCCCAACAAAGTCTTTGAATGAAACGAGACCACGAAAATTGAAATTTAATCAAATCATTGAGAGGATCCCGATTGCATACCAAAACCTTGACATATTTAATGCAGATCATAGGAAAGTCTGTTAATGTACTTAAATAGGACAATCGGGCGTACTCAATAATCATTTCCGCTCCAAAACAGCTGGTCGAATTTATAGCAACCGACAGACCACTCTTTCCTTACCTATTTTCGTTTGTCAATATTTGTGAGAGCACTGAGAGGGCTTTGAAGCCATAGAACCATCCAAAGTTTTGATATTATTGTAAACCCATTTTTGACGGCTTTCATTGAAAGCAAGCTGACAAAAATGCAAGCACCCCTCTCCCATTTAATTTTAGATCATTGTGCATTTACCTATATATGGCATTTCAGGTGCATGTTACAATTTGCTCATTTCTCCTTAGTTTTGTCAATTGCCACATTCTGGTCTAAAGTTTATTCCATAGGTTTCAATAGTACAGGTTATATCTTTCATATAATAAAATCATTTTGAGCTATCTATATTGATTACACGTCTTACTAGTTAATCATATCTTACATAGTGTTGCACAAATATG
Source organism: Torreya grandis (assembly GCA_037957365.1). Taxonomy (NCBI): domain Eukaryota; kingdom Viridiplantae; phylum Streptophyta; class Pinopsida; order Cupressales; family Taxaceae; genus Torreya; species Torreya grandis. The sequence continues at coordinate 3,651,834 of JARHVA010000594.1, read as the reverse complement.
TTATTATACTATGGTGTGACATTGGTACATGTTGATGATGTTGACTAGTACTTACATGCTTTATGCTCCATTGCTGTTGTTATTCTATTTAATGATAGGCTATTTTGTGTTTGTCTATTGTGTTCAACCATTGGCCTTCTTCAATCTGACATCTTTTTGTCCCTTGTTTGTGAAATTTTTATGTCCATTGGATGTGGTTGTTAGCATTGTGATATTTCTTGATTATTCTAATGCCATAACAAATTAAGTGTAGGCCTCAATAATCCATTGAGCTAAGAGGTCTAGGTAGTGATCAAGGTGACTTGAGAGTGGACAAGTTAATGCACGTGAATTGTGCATAGTGGTTTATAAGAGTGGTTATGAATGTTATGTTTAAAAGCGAGTGTGCATAGGCATGCTAAGTTGGTAATCACGTCCAACTTAAAGATAAAGAATCCCAATGATTATTAAGCAAGAATTAAAATGATTATTGAGAGAATATTAATAAGAATTGGTAATAAAATAAATGCATTGGCACCAAGATATTGATGTGGAATATTTAAATACAGGTTTGTGGGAAATGAGATTTTAAAACTCCTTGTTTATTGAACCCCTCTTGGATGCCACACCATGATGACTAAATGATCAACGAGCCTCCTTTAATTTTGACAGTTAAATGGGAGGGAAGTCCAAGCAATTAATCCATTTCAGAAAGAGAATAAAAACTCTTGCTTTGAAAAGACCCCTGTGCTTCTTGTGGCAGGCCAAGAGTTTCTTTTCAGGCTATCCTAGTACGTGGCAGCTCAGGGCTGCGTATTCCTTAAGAGCTATTAAGCCTTGGTAAATCCAATTTTTGAGCCCTTCAAAATTTCTCCTCTGTAGCCCATCATTAAGTTCCATATGAAGGAAAAATAGCCATGACATTCTCTTTAGAACTTTCTCCGTTGCTCTAGCGCAACATCTATTCTCCTGGTTGCCCTGATCTTGGACCATGGCGGATGGCAGAAGATTCAGAGCTGGAGGGTGCTTCATTCTCCAAATGCGATTTGAAATTCAAAAATAATGAGAACGCCCTTGTGATCATAGGCATGTTTTCTCTATGACATTGGAACTGAGAATTGACTCTTTCTTGCTTGTATTTGCTTTTGTTCGTTCTTGGATAATTTTATGAGATACATTTTGTATGTTATACGTTCCAGCCCTGGTAACATATTCATATTTATTAATGGTTGTCCATGAGCCTTTTTTGTATTGTTGTTTTGGTTGTGTTTTTAATGTGATCATGGTGAAGTATCTGAAAATGTAGAGGCTAGCTTATATCCAGCTTCAAAAGAAAAAGAGGGAGAGGTTAAATCTTTCAAATAGCTGTTGATTTCGTAAGAAAATCCTGATATATGCATTCTATTGCCATATGAATCTATAAGCTTATATTTATGAGTTGAATGCTGTTGTGTTTAATTTGAGAATGAAATATCAAATGAAAGCCTATGCATGTGTGAGAAGAAAGGAATAATGCAATGTGGGAGCGAACCGAGCACGGTGGGAAAATGGAGAAATAGTATTGGTTTTCTCTCAATTTTCTGTTGTAGTGCGCTCGGGCTGGGCAAATTAAAACCTGGCATTTTCTGAAGGGAGATTCAATCGTTGCACCTGTTCCGAATCTCATTTTTTTAAAATTTTAATAATCGTTGGCTAGTTTTGTTGCTTAATGACATAGCCAAAACAAAGAACAGTACAAAAATTTATCTATTAACAGAGAAATAACAATGAAGTATCTGAAAATGTGGAGGCTAGCTTATATCCAGCTTCAAAAGAAAAAGAGGGAGAGGTGATATATGCATTCTATTGCCATATGAATCTATAATCTTATATTTATGAGTTGAATGTTGTTGTGTTTAATTTGAGAATGAAATATCAAATGAAAGCCTATGCATGTGTGAGAAGAAAGGAATAATGCAATGTGGGAGCGAACCAAGCACGGTGGGAGAATGGAGAAATAGTATTGGTTTTCTCTCAATTTTCTGTTGTGGTGCGCTTGGGCTGGGCAAATTAAAACCTGGCATTTTATGAAGGTAGATTCAATCATTGCACCTGTTCTGAATCTCATTTTTTTTAAATTTTAATAATCATTGGCTAGTTTTGTTGCTTAATGACAGCCAAAACAAAGAACAGTTCAAAAATTTATCTATTAACAGAGAAATAACAATGAAGTATCTGAAAATGTAGAGGCTGGCCTATATCCAGCTTCAAAAGAAAAAGAGGGAGAGGTTAAATCTGTCAAATAGCTGTTGATTTCGTAAGAAAATGCTGATATATGCATTCTATTGCCATATGAATCTATAATCTTATATTTATGAGTTGAATGCTGTTGTGTTTAATTTGAGAATGAAATATCAAATGAAAGCCTATGCATGTGTGAGAAGAAAGGAATAATGCAATGTGGGAGCGATCCGAGCACGGTGGGAAAATAGAGAAATAGTATTGGTTTTCTCTCAATTTTCTGTTGTAGTGTGCTTGGGCTGGGCAAATTAAAACCTGGCATTTTCTGAAGGTAGATTCAATCGTTGCACCTGTTCTGAATCTCATTTTTTAAAAATTTTAATAATCATTGGCTAGTTTTGTTGCTTAATGACATAGCCAAAACAAAGAACAGTATAAAAAATTATCTATTAACAGAGAAATAACAATGCATTATTCTATTGTTTATAAAGCAATCCTCATAGAGAAAGGACTTTCCTATTGTCATTAATGCTTGGAGTTATTAAATAAACTGCCATTTTACAGTTTTAATAAAAGGAGCACATTGTTATTAAATATTTTAGAGTCAAACAATAGTTTGAATAATGAATATGGCTTATCACTGGCAACCTGAAGATAATCGTTAGTTTTGAATCATTTATCTATGATCTTGTCGTGGGTTTCCATGGCTCCTGGTTGTGGGCAGGGTCACCAGCTAAATCCAAATCCAGAAAGAAAAAAACAGCGGCAAGGGAGGACCAGCATCCGGTCGTGGAAAAGAAAAAGAGCAAACAGTTACAGTTACAGTCACAGAAACCACCCTCCATGCAGACTCTTTTTCGCGCACAGCAGTCACAAAACCCCCAAACCGCTTTCGGCCAAAACCACCCGTCTTCACCCATGGTTTGGAAAAACGAATATTCTTTTTTTTTTTTTTTTTTTGGGTCTTGTGTGAGACGAATCTAAGGGGCTGGCGCCCCAATAGAGACGCCTCTGCCGTAATTACACTTAAAATTCCCAGGTCTTCCAAAAAGTTTTGATTAAAATATGCCATGCAACAAAACACCTAGGGCTCTTGTCAACACAGAGGTAACTCAGAATATCAAAGTGGGAAGTTTTAAGAATTAAAATGGAGGAAATGTTGAATGAGTGGACCACAAACTAGCTATCATTAGTAGGCAGAACTGAGCTAATTACGTCTATGATGTAAACAATTACCAATATATTTGCTTACCATACTTCCAGCCTCCAGGACCTACATGATGTACCAGAACCCAGAACAAGAGCGGATCATTTCAATCAGGGAAAATGCTTATCAGGGGCAGGGCCAGATAGCATTATGATAGTAGGATTGGCAACTAATGGAACAGAAATTGGAAACAAATAAAGGAGGGAATACAAATGCTAAAATATTACTTATCCTGGGCAATAAAGAGTGATAGAAAGATAGTTACAGACAGACAACTAGGGCAGGTATGAAAGGTTCGGTACAAACCCAATTTTTACAACCCCGAAACTAGAGATAGAAGCAAAGGGACTGCTAGCTATAAGGGATTGCATGTTACAGGACCAAAGTACGCTAATTTAGAAAAAAAATTAGCGAGAACTTTTTAATAACATGGAGATGATTCAAGTAATTAAAAGATGTATTTTGTTTATAGAGGATCAGGCTGTTCTGAGATAGGGAGCATGGAGCAGTGGAGATTGTACAGTGTGGCTGGCTTATCACACGCTCAATTAACCTAAAATATAAAGCAGGGATATCTAGCAAATATGGAAAATGCTATGTGATAATAAGGCTTTATTGAAGGGATTAATAGTGTATAAGATTTCATGGGGAGTTAAATTGGGACATGGTAAATAACATGTGATCATTCTGGGGTATATTTTATATACAATTTCTGCACTAGTATACAGGTAAACATAGGGGTAATAATGTAAAAAAGGGTTCTTAGGAAAAGGAGGAGTTGATCATAAATTTAAAAAAGAAGAGGGAATATTTAGAATTCCATGTACGCAATGTTTATGTGTGGCATCACCCTCCTGTGATTAATATAAGCATACAAATCTTGGTACAGTTTAAAGTACAAATAGTTCTGCAAATATGCTACTTTATCTAAGTGAAAACATGGTGACAAGTACAAACTATTGTGGAAATTCAAGAATATTTTTCGACTCTGGTTTCCTATATTCTAAGAATCAGCTACACAAGGGGAGGTTGTGATTAGCTACATGAAGTGCTACAAATTCCTCTTGCTTAGAGAGGATGAACTCTTTCAGCACTGCTACATGGGTTTGGGAACATGTAATGTGAGGAACACTTATACAGAAGCTGTGGGTCAAGTCTGCATGGGAAAGATTCATCTGACTCACACCATTGTGTATGGTATATATATGTATACCCCCACACATATACAGGGCCAAGGAAAAGCTGGACAGAGATTAAAGAGATTTTTAATTCTTAGCAGCCCAGTTTTGGAAGTGTTTGATGCATAATATAATATTTAGCTTTTGCCTTGTAAATCGAGGTCTGGAAATATAAATACTTAGACTTGTGATGTTTAGCAAATGATGTTCGGCATAAGATTTAAATTTCTATTTATAAGCATTTTACATCCTGTTTTGGTATATAAGCAAACATAACTGACAATTTATCTCAGGGTGCAAAGTCAAATCCAATTTCCACTTTTTTTTTGTTTATGGTTTTGTTTCGTCTTTCATTAGAGTGTAAATCATTGGTGTGTCATGGAGGGAATATTTTGTGCATGCACAGTTTCAATGTTCTTGACACACGAATAAGGTTATGAAGTTTGCAGTTGTGGATCCTTAGAATGTTTTGGTATATACAAAAACTTTTAGATAATTGGAAAAATATCTTATATTTGATCTATTGCTTATCCTTTTGTAACAGGCATATTATCTTCCTGAGACGGAGTACATACATTGGGCAAGAGCTCATCCAGTAAGTCATTATGCCCTGTTTTATAATTCTATGTAATTCTGAAAAGCTAGAAGGGAAGATGCTAGAGGTATTAAATTATTAATATTTTGCATATCTGCCCTTCGTCACTATTGGGTTGCCCTGACAGTATTTGCTGTATCACTTACTGATGTTTTTTCAGGAGTATTCTAAAATGCAAGTTATAGGCCTGATTAATCTTGTTGCGAGCATGAACAACTGGAAAAGGAAAACAAGAGTGGAATTGGTGGAAAAGATTGAATCAGGCGACTTCTAATTTCTCATGTAATATTATTTATTAATAGTTTGTGTTTGGCTTACAAATCTGTGGCCAAATCATTATTATTTCTTGTATATTTAGGATGAATATTTGATTAAGATTTACTTTCATGTAGGCATTATTCCTGCATGGTAAGCAGGCAAGGTGGTTTTCAGGTACAGCCGAAGTGCTGTGAGGTAGAGTTGTAATTTAAAAATGTTGTAAATGTAAGCAGGGAAAGCTGGAAATGTTCTTCAAAATAAATAATTTTGAGGTAGATGTGCCTCGTTGTATCAATGTTAATGTGGTTGGAATTTAATTATTTTTCAGTTCTGTCTCAAGTCTGTATTGTATCATTCATTTATTGATTACTGAGCTCACTGATCATGGAAGGGAAAAAGTTGATCTTTGGCTTAAGCATTACCTTAAACAATATTTTTTCGAACCTTTAAAATTACTTTTTGTAGAACACAATCCTATGTTTTAATAGTGTATTTGTTTCTCACGTCATTGTACTTTAATAATAAAAGGACACGACTTACATTTAGGATCATTATATTAACTATTCTAGCACCCTCCTTGAATGGTAGGTTTTGTAAAAGTGTAAGTAGCTTGCTCTTGAGTGGACAATGTGTCAACTCAATAACACCTCGCTCAACCAACCAATGACTGAAATGGAAATGAGCAACTATATGTTTGATACGTGCATTGAAAACTATATTTTGCCTGATTTGAGTACACTTGATTACTAAAAAAATGTGTATATGCTGATCATGATGTATGGCCAAACTGCCTTACATGTCTAGCCAAAACAGCAGCATTGCACTCTGATTCGGTTGAAGATAAAGCAACAACATTTTGTTTCTTGCTTATGCAAGATATTGCACAAGGTCTGAGTCGAAAGATATATATGCTGTTGACTTATTGTCATCAATTAATCCACCCCAATCTGAATATGTGAGACCAAACCGGTTGAAAATCATTGGAAATACCATAACAATTTGTGAAAACCAATGTTCCTTTGATACCTCAAGATCCTCTTTGTTGTCCTCCAATGGTCAACTTTGGGTTTACAAAGAAATTTGATAATACATAAACTTACAATGAAGGAAATGTCACAATATCCTCATCAAAGAAGCAATTACAAACAATAGAAGCAATTACAAGAAGCACTGAAGAGACATCCATCTTGGTGTAGTAAGACATATTGGAAAGTTCGGCTTTCATAGCTTGTCAACAATGTCAAAATATCGATGTTATTGTATCAAAAACATGCAGGCATCAACATGTTTGTCACCACTTCAACGACCATATGTAGATTTCTCTTTCTTGTTTAAAGTTCTAAAATTTTGACGTTCTACATATATATAAAATTGAAAAACCACATTTTATGCATTTCCTATTAGATGATTGGAGGCTATGCAACAAATGGGGTTTTCAAATATATATATTCACACACACCTGAGATCTGGTAAGAGGATTTCACCTTTGAACATTACAAAATGTTGAAGCATATGCATTAAGACATTCAACTTTTTGACAAAATGCCTCAACAATATTTATGTTAATGGAAATGCGTTGAAATGCTTTTGAGCACTCAGCCTAGTTGCATGCTCATTCTCTTTTTTATTGCATTGGAAAAACAATTTCATGCACATATAAACAGTTTTAGTCATATCATATAAATGATGCAAAAACTAAAAAGGATCGCTTACATTATAAAATTGTTTTGTCATCAAAATCATCTGACTTTAACTGTTTATCTAATTGTTAGAGCACTACAAAATAAAGAGGCTAAGTGTATACATTCTAATCAAATGAATATGGTATGAGCCCTAAAATTATCCCACAACCATTTACAATATTCACAAATGATATCCATTACAGTTTAGCACAAAAAATAATGAACTTGTTACAAATCATAAGTTTTTTAAAACTCGTTAATCTTTATGTACCGAGTGAACTATATCTATAAAAGCCTATAGAATTTGTGATTGACGACCTAATGTAGGTCTTGACACCATTTCGTTGACCCATTGCATAGTGAATAACAAGAGATATCAGATATACTTTCCTATAACAAACATCTTTGGTCATATAAACGTATAAATATTGCAAGAACTAAAAAATTTACTAGATACAATGCACAGTTTTATCATCCAAATCATGTATATGCTAAGCTTATTATCACAGGACTGCAACATAGATAAACATGATGTATATATATCTATTCAAATATGTATGGGATGAACCTTTAAATTACTGCACAACCATCTAGAATATTGATAAATTATATCTATTACAGCATTAGCACAAAAGCTAGACCACTTAAAAATTCTCAAGAGTAGTAATAAAAATGAGTGTTCATTTGTATATTACGTCACAAAAATGTGGTCTGATGGTCTGGGATGCTCATAAGATATGTATAAAATCAGATTTCAATATATATATATTAAAATATGCACAGGATGAACCATAAAATTACTACACAACCATCTACAATATTGACAAATTATATTTTACAATTTTAGCACGAAAAATAGATTTGCACCTTTTACATACCTAGTTTTTAGGCTAGCTATGTAGTGATGCATCTGTTATAAGTCTTTGTATAATTTAATCTTACAAAATTTCTAGTTTCCCAATTAAATTTCAAGACAATATCATCATCATGTCCATTCCCACTATTGCTTGGTCTATTAGCCCTCATTGCTTTATATAACTATCTACTTGAAAGTTACTAGATCTACAATCTTCATAAACATTTACTTAAGCTCACCAATAGGGATAGTGAGGGCTCCCCATATATCTACTCCATATTTTAGACACAATCCTTCGTCCCACAATAATGCCATACATATAGAACTTCCAAAAGATAGGTTAGTAATATTTGTACATGCTTGCAAGATATGAGGGCACTTGGGTTAATATATTATCTTGACATGTTATATTTTCATTATGGCTTACATTTTTGTATTTAATTTCATATTGCTCATGTGAGACTCGGGAAGTTGTAAATATTGTGTTCTCTAACCGTTCTCCATTTACATCAAAATTACAAAAATATTTCCTACATTTTATGGTTGAATTGAGGTTGTATCTCATGCTCTATTTTCGATTAATATTGCAACTAGGAGATAATATTAAATAATGTGGTATTAGTTACACCAAAACCCTTTCAAACCTAGATCTATGTCCTCATTTGTGTTTTCCAAGCATTGTTTTTAAATCTCCAGCCTATAGTGGTGCACTCCCTCATAACAAATTTTAGTTGTTATAGGCTATGTGAAAATTGTTGTTTGTTGATTACATGCTTCTTACCCCATCTTGATAAGCTCTCCATAAAAATCCATGTTTTCACATATACATATTTTTGTATACCCAATGGGACACCGCGTCTTTCTCTATTCATTTATCCAAAACTTGTCCTTTTGGGGTTTTTATCTGCATCTTGAGGCCATACTATATATACTCAAAAATTAGTGGTTTGCTAAAGTATAAGATTAAAGTTTTTCCTACTAACTCATAGTCAAACCACTTGAACTCGTAAAAACATGTTTGGTATGTTTTCTAAGATCCTTGCCTATGTCTAGTTTTCATTTTTTTTTTAATGATTTTATGTACCCTTTTCTTATGTCCATCTTTTATAGTTAGCAAGGTTCCTCCTACATCAAATCAATATTCCTATCACTTTAATGATGACGCTTCTGAAATGGCACAATAATAATCCCAACAAGAAATTGTGTAAAAGAGAACGAGGATCTATTTGAAAAAAATAGTCCCAAGGACTACATCTCCCCTAATTCTAACCATGTAGATAATTAGGATCTATTTGATAATGGTAATCAACCCCCCTCCATCTTGAATCACCCCACTGGGAAGGGGATACTCCTCCCCTAGTGGAGGCAACCCTCCATTCTACATATTCCCCTTTGGACACTAAGGAGGATGCAATCTAATTGGTGATGGGAGATTTATAGTAGAGCAATGGATCCATTGCATCGAGACTTGATTATGCAATTTACCAAACCTAATAGGAAGGAGCATAAGAAGTCATCCATTTATCAAAATTTAACTTTCCCTCATAATCACCATGCATCATCCCATAGGGTTCATTCTCCACATAGACACAAGGAACCATCTCTTTTCCTAGGGCCCAAAGGAGACCTTAACCTCATAGGGATCATTTAGTGACTCATTATCAAGGGGAATATTTTGACAGAGGTTAATAATGTTGTTATAGGACTCCTACTACTCCTACCCGTTGTTTTATTTTGTATACTTCTGATGATGATTATTATTATGATACACATAAATATGTACAATACATGGATAGTCGCCCCCTAGAAAAGCATAGAGCTCAAGAAAGAGGCCCTGCCCCAAAGAGATCCTCTCTTAAGATTCTCCCAAGGAGAGCTTTTCCCCCTAAGATTCCTTCCTCGAGAAGACCCTATAGTGAGTGAGACAAAGATTATTATCATCGCATAGAGTTTGTATAGATGACACGCCTTACCATGAGCATATGGATAACCATGTTAGGAGTCCTCCATTTATGCAACTTCCACATAAGAAACCATTCCTTGAGGATGAGCATGGTGATCACCATTATCAAGGTAAATATAACTTATTCCATGAGAATGATAGCTATGTGATTCACATAATGGAAAATGTTGTCCCATCATCAACAAACCCATTGAGGTTTTATATAAGAATTGTTTAGCCCATCGTGTCAGGGCCATCCCCCTTCCTAACACATTTCCCCAAGTCCTGAATTTCAATGACACTCTTAGTGAGAGAACCATTGAGCTTCATGATGGTGGGTACTGGGAATATGTTGTGCTTTTTATTTTTCCTTTCCATGAGATGTAGACCAAACTATGCACAACAAATATGAATACTCACGACGCTAGCATATAACCTAAGCAAGAGACTTAGGCACTTACCCAAGATGTAACAAGAGAACACCAAGAACAAAATTGGTATAAGAAATATGTGTATCTATGATCACATACACAATTCATGCAAACCTTATCCTTAGCTACAACACAAAGTACTTTAATAAATACACACAACACATAGTTTGAACATCATTCTTATTACTCAAATACAACATCAATACAATATGTACATCAACATTTACAAACACTCCATGAAGGCATAGTAGTTCTCATTCACATCAAAATTCATACTATAACATACACAACAAACCTATTTTCGTTGAACCCTACATTACTCTTCAAAATCTCTTACAATTTCTTATCTTGTAAAACATGTAACACTTCTCTAGTTGTTTAGATGAAATTTCAACATCCCTATTTATAGCATTCATATACCCCTTCGGCCTCTACCATCAAGTGTTGAATTAGCTCCACTTGTCCATCTTTTCCCAAAAAAAATCTACCTGGACTTCCTATTATAATATTCTTTGGTATATTTTGATTGATGTAGATTGATCCCTTGCCATACATGCTTTACCATGTCTTGATGCTTTCCATTTTTCATATCTTTCATTAGTTGATTCTTTGTGTCTTTATTTCAATCAGCATATTGATGTTTATTTGTATTTATTATTATCCCACACATAATTCCCCTCCTTGCATGTGTTGACTATCCCTTCAAGGCTATTTTTTGCACTTGTGGAATACCATGTATCATCCCACATGTCTCGTATGCACATTCTTAACTCAATCATTTATTGCACAAGTAATCTTATGTGTATAATATAGGGTCAGCATTCCCCTCTACTATCTGTTGTTTGCCCTTAGACAAGTACTTCTTGACTGTTTTCTTGTTGTGCTTGTAAATTTTTAGGAATGTCATCCTAAACCTTCTTATCAAATTGACACCATCTATTCATGGCTCCATTGAAGGTTTCCTTCATACCCTGCACAATTTTCATCGTTGCCTCCAACTTTGCAATGTCATTACCCTTTTATGAATAAGTTTTTTTGTAAGTTTTCATTTTCTCCTTGAAACCCCCATATACTTTTTTATGTTTACCTATTCAACTAATGCTTCATTTGATAACACCTAAAGTTTCCCATCCAATTTTTTGTGTTTCACGTATGATTTCCAAGCATTTAACTCATTTATCTTCTTTTGTCTTTATACCATGTTCCTTTCCTTTGTCATATAAACTCCATACTCTTGGCTTCTATCCTCATCATTCTTAATTTGGGCGTTCAAATAATATTACATGTTCCCTAATTATTTGAACATGTGTGTGGTGAACTCTTCCATCTTATTTGCTTCTATAAGTGGCTTGTTGAACTCTTTGGCATGTTCTTCTCATTAGTTCCTTACTTCTTCAATCTTATTTCCCTGAAGATCCTATTCAGTTGTCTACACAACAATGGGCATTGATGTGTTGTAAAACAACCAAAAAAAATCAACATGGATCTTTTCGACTAGATTTAACCCCTCCATTGAGGTTTCCCCTAATGTTATGGTCTTTCCTTTATTGTCAAATCAATTAACCCCTTTATTTCCTCCTAGACACATGTTTCCCTCTAATTCCTTAATCAATGCATTTTTATTTGCCTTGCGATGTTTCTTCAACTTCTCTATCTCTTTTTCCAAGATTATCCCATGTTGTACTTTGACATTCACTATCGTGATCAGTCTAGACCCTAATTCTTTCAAACTCATTTTTCACATATCATAATCACATCTCACATGACATCATTAGGCTCTCCTAAAATCATCACACTTTCCATAAGTGCTTTAAATATTGGATTTTCCTCAAGAATTCTAATGCTTTTTTCAAGTTCCATGTGGTGTTTTCCTCTCTCTTTACCACTATCCTCTTTAGCAGTTTTCTCCATTGACTCCACATTAGTCATCATCTACTCAACTTGAACTAAAATTTAAAAGTGCTTTGTCCTTTGCCTTTTGTCACTAAATCCAAGCATAGAAAGAATGTCACTAAGGCACTCCCCAAATCTGAATGACTTGGGTGATCCTAAAATGAACTTAAAGTCCTACATTTATTTATTGCATCTTGGTTTCTGGGTGGGAGCTCTCTTCTCCCTCACAAGTTCTATAAGAGTGATTTGACCTGGGCTTTCATCTCCTAGCATCGTACCGACCCCTTTCCACGATGGGGTATATAAATCATGGCACAGATACTGTGATTTCTAGGGGGTTGAACAACTAGCCTCTTTGATCATAACAAAAACCCAAGTCAGGTCTAGCTAACCAAGGGACTCCACTAAGAAGTACACAGATGGAGTCGCTATGCAAAGGAATAGACCCTTGCATAGTAAGTTAGCCGGTATGAATTCAATTGACGTTATTGCATCTCTAGTGTTAACCATGCTTGGGACCATATAGAATGCATGAAATTTATAGTTTTAGACAAACCCCACATGCCACAAAAATATTATCAATGCAGGGTGAGTAGCCCAAAGTTGCATGTCGTTGTATGAACTCTTGAGAGAAGAGGGGCCCTAAAAAACCTTACTTTTCATGCACATCAAAATTTTTGGATTAACAAATTATTTCCTCTCAAGGAGTATATAGAGGGAATTTGGCAATATGAAGTCACCTTGTCAGTTTTTAAGAATAGGACGATACACTTAGGTGTTTTTGTGTCTTGTCCTTTTTCTTACATTGTTTTGGAGTCAAAAATAATTTTGTTTATTAAAAACACATGTCCAAATCATGTCCAAATTAAATCATTTTTATACACCCCTTTTATCTTAAAGAGGTGTTATGTCATCCGTTTGACACCACACTTTGACTTAGTCATTTTACAAACTTTTTTTGTGTGTGTATCACTTGTTTGAAAGGGGCATCGTTACGTTGCCCATTTTTTTCCAAGTCTTTGCCTTAGAGTTTTTGAAACAAACCATTTGTTTTACATTTTGAGCGAGATAGTGTCATTATGCTGCTCACATTGTTTCAACTTTTTTTTTTCCTTGTGTCCAATCAATTTCAAAACCACGTGTGACTTTTGTCTATGATTGGTATCGTTATGCCATTCATTTTTGGTCTAGATTGTTGTCTTTCTGAGAATCGAGTCTTTTAAACCAAGTTTGAAATTGGTCTTGTGAAGTTCAAATTCAAAACGTTGATTGTTTTATGCCTATGCCTTGCCTAATTTTGGCTTAGGTGTTCACATTTCACTTTTGGATTGTGCAACTTGGATTAATTCCTTGCTTGATTTGAAGATATTTGTGCCTAGATTTTGGAAGTGATCTTTTCCATATGCCTTGCATCTCTTTAGTTGCTTAGAACTAAAGTTGAAACTCTCTCTACAAGTACAACCTTAAGCGTGATTAGTTTACATTTGAGTAACCTATTTTCTTCTTCATTTCCTTCATTAGATATCTTTGTTGGTCATCCAAGAACCGCACTTGGCAATGTACCCTTTATTTTGTGCACATATATTTATTTTTTTAGGCTTTCAATTTTACTAGATAGCGTTGACATAACTATTTTATTCTACCTTTTTTATTTTCTTTTTCATTCACTTCCCATAGTGGAGTTATCATTTTCTTCTTGCTTGGATTCCCTCTCTATCTACATGGAATGTTCAATTTCCTTTTCAATTTATCCATACTTACTTTTTTCCTTCTCTTCCTCATCATCAAATTCAAAGCTTTCTTCTTCCTCATCATCATTATCTTCTTCATTTTATTGCTTTTTGCCTTCTCCTTTCTTTCTCTTATCCCTCATACCATGATATTATTTATTTTCATTCTATTTACTTTGAGGAACTTTCATAATTTTGTTCATCCTTATTCGCATCTTTAATCCATGTGGGTTTCACATAGACTTGCTTTAATATGGACGTTAACAAATTTCTACCACCTTTAAAAAAAATTCTTTACGAGGTGAATTTCCAACCTATATTCCTCTAAATCTTCCTCATCATTAGTGGCTTCCTTCCCAGTAGTTATAAATTTCCTTCTCAAATAGATTGTCTTTTTTCACTTTATCCACTTTCAAAGTTGGGAACATCATACCATCCAATATTTCCAGTTCTTTCTCCATATATTGTGTTGACACCATATATTTTGCTTTGATCTAGGAGATATATTGGTCTCCTTGTTATCTAATCTTCACCAATGTGTAATTAACCTTTACGCAAAACAGAGTATATTTTCTATACACATCCACTAACTTTTTAGAAACTTTGCTCTCCTTCCCAAACACATTAATCACATTGTAATATCAATTTAAGACCTTTTGCTTATATATTCCATTCATTTGATCCACACACTAATGCACAAATTAATTAAATGTGCATGATCTCCTCTCCTTAGGAATCTAAAATGCCTCATTTTTAGGAATGCCTACTTCATCAAGTAACATCAACATAAAATACATTCCCAAAAAACATGCTCCTTTAGTGGCATGTGCTTCCTTCACTACCTTATTGACCTCTTTAACTATATACTTATAAAAAATAAAATTCACACTCCCTTATTGACCTCTTTAACTATATACTTAGAAGAAAAAAAAATCACACTCCCTTTTGTTACCTTGTATGAAATATACTTAACGGGCTTAGATCCAACCTCCCACTGCACTACCATAGTTAAATTTATGTGGATTAGACATGCAACTACATGTGTAGGCAATTTTTGGATGTCATTCAACTCCATCATATAACCTCCTCTATGAAACTTAAATTCTACGGTTACCTCATCAATTTATTCCAACTCACCCAATCCCAGTTATTTGGTTGATTTATGCAAGTGAAACCTTCATAATTATATCTATGAAGTATGTTCTTCCCTATTGTGTTTAGGACAATATCCATTTTGTTAACTCATTTGACTTCCCTTAGCATTGTAGTTTGCATAGATGAAGGACATCAACATCCTTCAAATGAAATCTTACATTCATTTTATTGTTGATCCTCCTTGGTGCATCTAATTCATTCTTGAATACTACCTCATATTCCATTTTCTAATGATTGAAATCCTCAATCACACTCTCATTGTATTTTGTATCCAAGTCCTCTCTTACTTGAATATCCTCTGCACATCCCATTTTCAGAATAACAAATGTATTTCCACCCTTTAATGATTTGGTTGGGGTAACCCTTAAATACTCTACTTCATTTTTTATTTTGTATTAGATTCACTTGTTGATTTAGAAACTTCACTTTCTTCCACCAAATTGGGTATTATAGGTGCACACTTCTTCGCCACTAATGCACAAGTTTTCCTTTTGTGGTACAATATTTTAGACCCCTACTCACAAATTCCCCTTCCTAACCACATCCCAATTAATCTTCTATGAATTCACAACATACATGCCCTTTTAATTTTGTTTCAACTCTCTTCTTGTGATTCCCTAATCTAGTAACAACTTCCTTTTCTTACTTGACTAGATTTTTCTTTGCACTTCAACACTTTGGGCTCTTGATTCTCTTAATTTTCAATTGATCCTTGAAATACTAATCCCATTTTTTTATAGGCTTAGATGCATCAAATTATCCATTTACATTTGATCAATTTTATTAGTTGTTCTCATTTCAAACCCAACAGTCATTTTTGTAATTGTTCTTGCCTTTTCCCACTTTTTCATTTAAATATTCTCATGCTATCATGCACCTAAATCATGTGTTTTTCCCTTTCTATGTCATCATTTCTTTTTGTGAAACTTATAGTGCCCACTCACATTTTGTGCACATTTGATCCTTCGCATCTTTCCCTTAATGCTTTTCGCATATAATTTAAATTTTTCCTGCCAAGCAACCTAACTTTCTCTTTATCCCTTAATAAATTTTCTCTAAGTCCTCTTACGCATTTTCATGTTGTCAGTTACCTTGACTATTTGTCTCTTTTTTCTTTTCCACTGAGTAATAACTCAATTATTTGCATAGATAAAATACACATAATTATCTCCCTATAGCTACTTAGATAGTTGGCAAAAGGATCCCAAAATGCCCTTCCCTCGATTGGATTTATAAGATAATATGCATTTATTACACAAACAAAATAAACATGTTAATACAAGATAACTACATAAAGCAGTAAATATTTTTATGTTACCTTTTCTCATGGCCAATGGCCATACACATTCCATATTTGTGTGGTCATTTTAATTAGGTATTGAGCCTCCATTAAATTTTCCTTACAATAATTCACCATCCAACCTGCACAATTATCATGTGCCAATTTCCTAAATGTAGTGAATTGTATAAAGTTACATCCACTAAATATAGAGATTTCCAAGGTTTCATGCATATCTAGAGTCTTACAAAAATCTCTTTGGCACCCATGGACAATTTATTCATCTTAATGTGTTTATCATGCCAAACTTTTTTATGGGCCCTTGGCTCCATCATGCTAGTAAACTCTTCTCATCCAATGCATTAAATCTACAAACCTCTTATATATCGATGCACATTCCAATTCCATGTGTGCACAATCTTTAATGATGGTATCAAAAAGTAAATTGCTAATACTTCCTCTCTACCATAAACCAATTAGGATGAAATATATTTGTTCAACGGTTTATAAGTTATCCCATAAATAATATAAAAAATTGGTTGAGATTTCTCTCAAAATATTTTGGCCGATCTCATATACTTAAATTATTTAATGGAATTCATTAAAATTAAACTATATTATTCTCCTATAAAGGAGGAGTCAACACCAATCTTCAATCCCACAAATCTCTCTATCTTATCTCCTAAAAACTCTCCCACAAGCCTATCTTCTAGTGAGTTGTTTTAGCTTATGTACAACTTATTATTCTCAAACAATTACATAAACTATTTATCTACTCACACGTGATATACTATCTTTTATATCGCATAAACTAACTAATTAAAGTCTCATCTACAATGTGAACACTAACCTGATTTTTCTAACATTCCCCTCCCTTAGTGCTCACATTGGTAAAACCCCCCACAATTTTGACCTTGTGGACATCAAATTAAACCAAAAATGCATCCATTATATTGAATAGCATATTATTACATTGAAAATCAATGTACATGGAAGGGCATTGTACATGTTTTATTGATAATCATCTTTATTGGCTTATTTAAAACTTACGACTTAAAGTGGACTTAACTGTAAATGATGACTCGTTGATGACAATAAAAATATTACTAAAATAAAAAACTAATCAAAAAATGACTCACTATATATATCATAACTCTTATAACCTATTCACTCTTATTGACTCACTATAATAAAAATAAAAAACTAAAAACTAAACAAATATAAAATTAAAAACAAAAAAATATAAAACAAGAGCACTAGTGCCAAGTCCTTGTAGGAGGGAGAACAAGTTTTGAGACTAAGTTGGTGCATGGTATGAAGAGGTTATAGTTGTCTATGTTTAGAATTCGTGAGACTTTAACTTTTGTTTTTTTAATCATAATCTTTAACTTTTATGCAAGTTGCAAGCAATAAAAAACTAATCTTTGGAATAAGTACAAGTTATTGAGTGCTAAATGAAAATCATAATCTTGATTGTCTTGGCTACAATCAAGAAGCAACGACTGAGATTTCAAATTAAACTAGTATATTATTAATACATATAGTAAAGTAAAGGTATCTAAGACATATCAAAACCATATCATAGTTGGAATTTATAAATCTATTAAGCAAGTATATTATTAATACATATAGTAAAGTAAAGGTATCTAAGACATCAAATTCGTGTCTTGTTCTAATCAAAATCATTTAACACTAAGCTTTGGTACATTTGATTAAATATTGTGTTGTTTAGCTAAAAATCACATTCATTTGAGTGTTGTTAGAGAATAGAATCTCATAATATATCTAAATCTTGCATAATAAACACATGCAACATTAATAAAAAACAATTTGCCAATAAAGATTGTGTAGTGAGAATTAAATATTGTTGGAAAACAAATCAATGAGACCAAAATTAGAAAAGGCAAACCTTTACAAGATTGTGCTTATATAACATTAGAGATGTTGGGCATGATAGATGAAAATGATGACAATATTTGTAGATGTGAGAAATGTGACCTACAAAAAGTAGAGGGCATAAACAAAGTATTTTTAGTCCTTATTTAATTCAATATAAACATTTTGTTTGTATTTTCTCATAAATGTATAACTGATCAAGCAAATATTGTCAAATAACTCCAAACTGAATTATTACTCTTATCTATGATTTTTTTTAAATAACTTGTCAAAGCATGTTGGCCAATGCATAACTCATAAATTGTCACTATTTTCTTATGCAAATAAAAGCATAGTGATTTTCCACTATTTTTTTATAACTTTTAAAACAATCTAACCAATTAGCAATTATTAGGCTATCCAGAAACAAAAATAATATGATACCTTATTTCATGTGTAAAAACTTTAACCTTTGAAAAGAAGTTCACAAAAACAATGCAAAAGGATTAAAATATTAAAACTGAAGCTTTGAATATTGCATAAAATCTTTGCAATTCATAATATGTATTTATTTTGCAACTCAGGATTCTCATGCAAACCCAGAAAATTATCATCTTTGCAAATACTTCATTTTTCTATTTTTTTTACTAAGAATGAATACAAAAAATATCTTATCTAAAAATAATGATGTACAATTGAAGATAATTTGGCTTGGCACAAAGTCTTATAGCTTTGACAAAAAATTTAAGATAGTTTAACACAACTATGTTATGTCTACAACTATCTAAAAATGTCAACAATAAATAAAGACAACTTCATAAAATACCTTTTACTTCTAATGTAGTGCATCTTAACTAGATCAAAAGTATTTCTATTCCTTATTTAATTCAAATATATTACAATAAAAGATAGTTACCTCTTTGTCATTGGCTTCTATGAGGTGATCGAGCAAGTGGCATGCAATGAATGTGATTTTGAAGGTGCTATCATCATTCTTGGAATGGGTTGAAGCGTTCCCATAGAGTTGGTGTTGCACTATTTTGTTCAAAACAAGTTCACTTAATTTGTGTGAAAGAGAATATATATAGTTGTAAATGCATTATTTAAATTTGATAACAAAATAATATATTATGTTTTTTCAATTAAAAACAACTATGATACTTAACCCCGAAAGATATGCTCGATGTTCAACTTGTTGTTGTGAATATCTTTAGTAATCAGTTCGTGGGAAGGTGGCTAGTGAGTAAAATATTGATAAGAAAATGGAACAAAAAATCAAGACTCAAATGACTAAATTAGTGAGGTGGATGCAGTGATAATTCTTCTTTATTATTGCTTACAATAACTATAATTTCCCTTTCAAAGCTCTCTAAAAGCCTAAAGATAAGTAGATTAAATGCTAGTAGAACAAGATTTAAGGATAAGATCCATACAAGATAGAACTAAATCTAGTTAATTATGACAAAGTAAATGTTGTAAGATTCATAACATCTTATTTGCTTTTCTTTTTCAATATTTGCAAAGATCAAAGAAATTTATGACAATTTGTAAAAAAAATTACTAGTCTTTCTATTTTTCAATCAATTCATGCAACAAAATCAATATCTTCACAAAATGATTCAAAAAAAGGTAGTAATTAGGGATGAAAATGAGAACACCCAGTTATGAATAGTTAAAAGAAAAATTAAAAAATTGAATCTAAAAACAAAGTATTTGATTTTGAGCTAGTGAGGCTTTGGATTGAAACACACTTCTATGTGGAATTGAATAAACATATTCTATTTTTGGATAATGTTTTACACAAAGCTTGAGGAAGATTTGTTCTAGTTTCTTCAGACATTATCCTCTCTAATTGAATGCATAGTGTTAGAGGAAGAGAACACGTAGTTTTTAGGAGATTAAAAAAAAATACAACAACAAAAATTGAAAGAGATGGCTAGCATACAGTTTGGCGGTTGTTATATTCTGGCATAAACATAGAAACTTAAGATTAAACATGAAAAAATTATTCTTCATGGGATAATTTGTAGCATTGATTAGAATCAAATAATTTGAGTCAATAAGAGAAAAAAATGTGGAACTAAAATTGTTGAATAACATTACATTTAGGATTAAAAAACAAGCCTTAACAATGAGAAAATAGAATGTTTAGAAATTGTTAATCAGGAAACTTGAATTGAAAAATATGATGCAAGTGGTCTTATCACGATGCTATGTAATTTCATTAAGTTGTCAGAAATTTACAAATTATGTTTAGAATGATCTGCATTAAAAAAATGAGTGGATCAGTACTGAACAAATAGAATTGTGTAAATGTATGTATATACATACATGTAGATAAATATATATACATATATGTATACGTATACATATATATACATGTGTGTGTGTATGTGTATATATGTGTGTATGTATGTGTGTGTGTGTATAGACACACACAGACACACATAAACATACACACATATATGTATATATCTATACATGTATGTATGTATATGTGTGTGTGTGTGTGTGTGTATACACATGCAAATTGATTTCAGAGTGATTTGTATTTATTTGTTTTGTAATGCACAGTGGCAAGATAGATAATTTAGAGAATCAAATACTAGTATAAAAGCAATCTTTTCAAAATAAATTGGTTTATTGATGCTTGTTCAAAAACAAAAGCTTGAGGCTTGTGTAGTTCAATTCCCAAAAATAAAATTATAAACAAAATTGTATAGATAAAAACATATGCAGACAATAATCCATTGCAATTTTATATAGGCATCTAGATCTTTATAATCCATTGCCATGTTTTCAATCAAGTAATATGGTATTCAATGCATAATCTTCAAATGAAGCAGTCCACACCATGTGAACAAATACAACATTGAATGGTAGATTATATATGCCTTGTACAAATCCCTCCTCTATCTGTTGCACCATTAATGCTTAGTCTTGATCCCAATGAAATGGCCCATAACATTTATAAAATCCAAGCAATCAGCTTCAAACAAATTTTATTATTTAATCCATGCCATTAAAACACTGCTATTTTTCTTTGCCCACTAACTTATGAAATCTGATTGGCCAGGACATTCAATAATAATTCTACATTAGAGGCAAATAGTTGCTAAAGTATTCCCTTAGTACTTTTACATGTTGAAGGGTAAACAAATGCAATAGTCTGTGAATTATTCATCTTAACAGTTTCAGAAATGAATTTGTAAGTAAACTATTCAATAGCAATAGTTTATTGCCTATGTAATTTTATTTGTCTAATACTAATCCATGTATTTTTTTTTCTTTTTTTTGTGCAGATTAACTAAAATGAAGTGAGACACCAAAAAAAATTAATGTCTCACCTTTGGAATCAAATCTAGGATTGTGGATGTAGTAATGAAATTTGTAGTGAAGGCAACCTGCATAATAACAATAGCCACATCAATACTTGAAAAATACATATGCAAACAAGAAACATTATGACATTCTTATTAAATACTGAGAACAAAATATTTTCAATTTGTTTTGACAATGATGTGGCATGCAAGTTCATATTACAAAGGAGATTAGATAGTTGCAAACTTGGAAGTGGAAAACTATAATAATTTTTTTTTTTTTTTTTTTTTTTTTTTTTTTTTTTTTTAAATTATTTTATTTAATATCATGAATGCTTAATCAAAAGACTAAGTGAAAGTCTTAGTGGTGGCATTCTAATAATATACGTATGCAAAATCATCTCATGTTAGTTAGTTTTATTAAAGTTTTCATGCTGAAACATGACTTGTATTCATTGATGGTCATCTCACCATCTCTAATCTTCAACATATCTGAATCTGCATTTCACAAGTCAAGACCAAGAATTATTCAAAGTATAGTTTAAAATTCATGACATATATGATATTGATTAATGTTGTTAAAAGTTATGGATATTTGTCTAACGAAGATTAATATATTACCTATTGCATTTGTCTAGTATGCCTCCCTCTAGTTCTTTTATTGTTTGGCAGTTATCAAATTTCAAGTAATGTATTCGATGCTTATTCATCAAACAATAGTAAGTGTTTAGCTACAATGGTGATATAAGAAAAGAGCAAATCTTGTTTCTGTGAATCGTTCACAAGATACATTTTTCAGGATTTTGTTATTGATAATGTGATATTTTTCTTGTACTTATGACTTTTCTCAGAGGTTAGATGTAAGTTGTGCAACAATAAAAAATAAGGATCAGTTATGGGCAAATGCAATTATAGAAGATTGAAGATTTTAAAATAAAAATATCTAATGTATTTACTTGTACAATTATAAAGACATTTCAAAACTAAACATACAAGAATTTAGAAGTAACATTTTTATATTATTTGGTGAGGATTCGGAATCATGGATCTATAAGCTATATGACTACATTGTTCCAATTCATTTGCCCTTCCACCACTATCACTATGGCATTGAAGTTGAGGTCAGGTATGAGGCTATACCCTCAACCCATTTTTCATATGTTTTCATCTTAAACTACTCTGGAGTACAAATTGAATTTAACCGAGCAAAAACTAGACTTGTACAAGCAAAAATTTGAACAAGCATTGAAATATTTGAAAAAGGTCAAAGGTGTGATGAAATCATTGGCTGAAGAGAAGGGTCAAAAATTGAGTGAGAAATATCAATTGGATAACAAGTTGAAAGAAACTGAGGAGATGTTATACTATTACAATCACAAGTCTAACCAACTGACTAAACTGCCTACCCAACATGACAAACTAAAAAATGGGTTGGAATGTGTTATTGGAGACAAAATCCAATTAACAAGGGAAAAAGACAAAATAGAAAAAGAACTAAAAATTTTCTAGGAGAAAATGAAACAATTGAATGAACTTTAGCTACACTTGGGTAAGACAAAAAATGAATTAAAATGTGTCAAAAGCGAAGCCTCCAAAGAGATAATGACTATGAGTCAAGTGTATTGCTTTATTTGCATAGAACCATGATCTGGTCTTAATTTGAGGATCATAATATGGGGTATGTTGCATCCTCATTTAATTAAATTCATTTATGTTTCAAAATGCATTCAAAACAACAATTTAACTATTGAAACTGGAGCTCCTTGGCATGTGGGCACTTTTTTGCCACGACATGTATAACAAAATGGATTACACAACACAATTTTGATCATTCATCTAAAGTAAGACATTGTCATTCTCAGAAGATGAAATTAGTTCGAGTAGTGTGCAGTGATTAAGTTTCTAATTTTATTATTCTAAAAATGTCAACACTATCTATGATACCAAAAAATGAAAGCTTTAGAAGACATACAAAATAACTGAGTGTGATGAGGAGATTCAACAAGTAGATTACTCTTGTTACTAAGTTATACAAGCAAAATGATAACATAAATTTTACATTTATTTTTACAATTGAAGCATTTAATGAAACATATATTTGTAAACTAGATTTTGCATACCATATTTTTCTCTTTATGTTTTATTATATTGCTTAGAGGAGGAGGTATCATTCTAGTCAATATATTATTAGACAAATCAAGATATTTCATATTGTTGAGGTTCCTAAAATTTCAAGGAATACTACCATCAAGAGTGTTGTCTGAGAGATCCATGTAAAATCACTCCCCAAAAACATCTACTTCAATACTAGTGGATCATTATAACTGCTTCTTTACATATATTTTAGTTATGGTGGACCATATATTTAGCACATTTAATACATGATTTATATGCTTAAATTGAAATGAAAGAGACTAACTAGCTTACAAAAAACATGTCACTAATTTTTAAGTATTTAATTTATACTATATCACACTATCGAACCCTAACTAAAGTCATACAAAGGCTTGGATTTTAAACCTAGAAGCCTAAATCAAGCAAGCTTATAGTAAAAAACCTTATCTCTAAACTCTTTGCACATAATATGCAACGTAAAAAATCTAATTAAATCTTGTCATCCCAAACCGTCAGCTTCTCTTTATTCATTGTGCTTCAGTGAACATATAAAAGCCAAATATTGAGGGGAAAATCAATAAAACCCAACATCAATCATGAGGGTATTTTGACTGATGAAATTTTAAACCAATTCATTATTTAAAACAATGATCCAATCTAGTACAAGAGAACAACAGTGAGATTTTGGAATAGATAGTAACAAAATTACAAACGGAGATAAGATACCTAAATTAATCTTCAATCTAGATGGCATGTTGTTGACCCCACATTAAATAGACAGAATGTAAATCTTGAATAAATGTTATTTGACAAATATTAAAACACATCCATGGTCTATAATCCAAAATCAAATCCTATATATAGAATAAAAGAGACCTGACAAGTTTTTTTTTAATTTTTTTTATGGATGAAAGTTACACTGATACATAGTTAAAGTCATTACAAACTAACTTTATCTTTTAATTATTATTGAATGTCATGGTTGATCATATTTCATTGATTAATGGGTCAAGAGATAATATAAGGCTTTTGCAAAGTGGAATAGCAATTTTTTTAATGGCATGGATAAAATAATAATATCTATTTAAAGCTCATTGGTTGGTTTTTTAATGTTATGGATCATTTTACTTGAATTGAGACTGAGCATTAATGATGTGAAAATAGAGGAGGGTTTTGTACAAGGCAGGTATGCTCTACCATTCAATGTTGTATTTATTCGCATGGTTTGGACTGCTTCATTTGAATATTTTGCATTGAATATCGAATCAGTTCACCAAAGAAAATCACAAGAGGTTATAAAGATAAAGATGCTTGTAAAAAATTGTTATGGTTTGGTAAATTCAGTGAAGTGAATAGGGTTGAAGAAAAGCCAAGAATTAGCTATGCAAATATTTATTTGTAATCAACCAAGTATCAATTGTTGTATTTTCTAAGACACAACCTTCAGGAAGTTTACAGTTGTGGATCTTAAGCAAGCATAGTGAATATTTTGTAGCAATGCTTTTCTTTGTGTCTTATTCAAAGAATCTATACATCCATATGCAATTGCATTTAATATATTTCAAGTAAGCCAAAAAGCATTGAAGGTAAGCATAATACCTAGGAGGGGGAAAAAATGACATGATTATAGATGAATACAAAGAACACGTGTTTTTTTATTGACAATACAATTGTTCTTGATCAAGAAACCAATAATTAATAACATTGTGCAATGACATTTTCAAATTTTGAGCAAATCAAATGTTTTATATCCGCTTAAACGGTAACATGTATGTCATCAATATTCAATATTGGTCTATAAATCTGAGTAAAGGATTTGAACAGAAACATAGAGAATGTAATGAATCAAAGACAAATATCTATTGAACAAAGAGAAACCAAAATTTAGTGGAATAGGATCTAATGCTCTTACCAAATATAGATTGTTTCTGTTCCAAATATCAATAACCAATTACACAAGCATGAATAATATCAAAAAGGATTTCTAAAAACTACAAACATATTTCTAGTGCAATTCTTGTCTTTTATTAAACTAAAATAAAGCAATAGAAACATCAAACTATTCTAACGCAAACAACTATAATAAACTATTTAAATTTTTAGCAAGCACATATATGCATATATGATGATAATTGTAAATATATTTAATCTAGAATCTGGTTGCAGTTAAATATCTATGATTTCAAATCCTAACCAAGGAAATAAGGCTACCAATTTCTAAATCTCATTATGCATTATTTATCAAATCCATTATCAATAATTTGTAATCATGTTTGCCCATAGTTGACCCCCTTTTCTTTTTTTTATTTTTATTTTTTGCTAGACTGTGAAGCAAGTCAGAGCCCACAATCTCATGAATGTGTTACCTTTGAATACAATAATAAAAATTTCCATGTTGTTGATACTATGTTATCATTAGCAGCATAACGGTCTTTTACATTAGCATTTGTTGGTACCTTTGAAAAGCAATGTTCCCTTTGGAACAGTTGTATACATTAGCTTTAAAGAAACATTACACATAAATGTTAGTATTCTATAATGTTAATATTATTTCAAGGTCTAGAATTTTATGGAAAAAAAGAAAAAAGAAAACAAAGAAATCTCACCTTTGTCATACCCATGTTCAGGTAGAGTCGTAACTTGATCATCTAATAGTAATAGTTAGTAATTAAAAAAGTTTAGGTGTATATACGGATTTTAGATAAATTACAAAAAGAATTTTTAGAATAGGTGGAATCTATAAAGATATTCTAAAAAATCAAAAAAGATTAAAAATCTTTGCAAATTTTGAACATGAATTAATTGGAAGACAGTTTACTTGGCCACCGATCTTAAAATGCCTTTCTTAATCCACACCAAATTCAAAGTACTAATTTAAAATAAAAATAGACTAAATATGAGATACAAACTTTGAAGACTTCAAAAAAAAATTCAATGCAATTTTTGCAAGATAAATGCTACACCACTAAGACAAAATCTGTGTAAACCAATGAAAATAAGCAGTAATATTAAAAATGACTAAAATATTCTTCAAGACAAATTCATCATACTTATAGTAAAATACCTCCTTCAAGAACCTTTCACGTATAGGTTATAGGTGCAAAACTAAATGATGGCCTTTTGTTGAAGGTTGAGATTCCTCCTCTACAATGTATTAAACTATGACAAATACAAATACATAGATTCATAATAATGCATCACAATAATTGACCTATCTCCAATATTGTTCAAAATTAAAATCTATAGTATGTAATTTCGTACCTTAATGATATTTGCAATGGTCATTGTTTTACTGATTGCCTTGCCCATTGACTTTAAGACATCTTCAGATGCATTTTTTGGTCAAAATCAATTTTACTAAGTTACTTGATTTTTAATGTGTGTTCTACTGTGTAGTGAATGAGGTTTAGAGCTAAGCAATCAATTATTTGTTCACACAATCTATCTTGATTATTATTATTCTATCTATAACATTATCTACGATGATATTTTATTAGAAAATGATGCAAAATTTGGGAATTAAACTACACAAGGGTGAGAATTAACATAAGACTAGAGATGCAGTTTTCATATAGGACTGGGCATTGTGACATTTGATAAAGAAAATGGAGTATAAATTACAAACCAAATGATACAATTATCATAAATGACAAATTCAAGGCAACATAAAATATGTATAAGATTAGAAGTATAATCTATAAATTAGATAATTTTTGAAATATCAAAAGTAAAGTTTTACAATCTGTTGGATAACTTGCATTATAACAATTTGTTGAATTGGAAATTTTGTTGATTTTGGTATATGTCTTAGTATCTAAAGCAATATTGGCTCTATAGTGACTAAAAGGCATAATGATAATGCTCAAACAGTTATGTGATGTAAATCATAACTCAATGCCACTATGCCTAGTCCAAATTAATATGGTAGTGCACAAATTTGAATTGTAACAATGATTCAATTTTAAACATCAATTTTTCATACTTTAACATTAGAAACCAATATTAGCAAAATAATCGATTGTTATTTCCATAAATCCTAAACATTTGTCAAAAGAATAAATGTAAGATCTTGAAATTTGTTTCATTGTTATATGTTCATAAATAAATTCAAGCCAAGAATTGTAACCATATAATAACATACATCAAGATGTCAATAACATATATCAGAAAAGCACTATAAAAGTTATCAATATCCTTTTCCTTGGTTATTATACATATCATGTATTTTGTGCATGTGTAATTATAATGACAAAAGCAAAAATAAAAAAATGGTTTCGATTTGTTGATCCAAATATGGAATTAGTTTACAGTAACACTATGCATAACATGAATAGTCAAAGTATCTAGGATAATTATTAGTATTATCAAAAAGTTGTTACATCATGTCCTTAAAGCAAGTTCTTCTCCTAAAACCAAGAAATCAAGATAAAAAATAAGGAACAATGGTATTAACAAAATGATGAAAACATATTTGCAAAACAACATGGTAATAAACTCACCAGGATAGAAGTTGGTTTCATTCGTGTTTAATATCAGAAATAGTACCATCCATTGTAATTGTAATTGTGCTGAAAAGCTGAAATCTATATAGCAAAAAAATTGTTGCTAAGATGTCTTGTTTATATTGGTCGAAGAATATTGGAATTATTCTTGGCAGCAAAGTTTCAAGCTAAGCTTTCTTCAAAATGCATTTGATCTTTCCTTCTTTTGTAGAGACATTGCAAGTTAGCGCATGAACAAATAAATGTCCTAAATTCAGTGGCAAATAGTTGTCTTGCTCAAAATCCTTTGCTAGAATTACATGGTGGAAAGACTTGCATAGTGGATGAAAAGGAGCTAAATAAATGTAATTTGCTTTTAAAATTCCTATTGCCTCTAGACGTTTGAGTCAGATTTTTTTTTTGAAAATCAATTTAAAATTTCTTTCACAGTTAATGGAAGAGAGAGAGAGAGAGAGAGAGAGAGAGAGAGAGACCAAATAAAATTTTGCCTCGATGTTTGTGCCAACAAGTGTTTGTAGATATTTCTTTGTGGTTTTGTCAACCAATGGTTCGATGAAATATGCATAATTTGTATGAAGTGTATGAGAATGTTTTGGGCCTTTTTGTATCATGCTTTTGAAAATGTAGATTGGATATTTTTTTGAAATTAGTTGATCTTGAATTGCATGGCAAAGTTGTTTATATTGTTTGCCAAGTTGAATCTAAAATAAAATAGTTTGTAGATAATTTGACAAGAAAAATAATCATAATATAAGGTAAAAAAATATTTTTAAAAAAAAGAAAAGATAAAATAAAGGCTCACTAGTGCATAGTTGTATTACATTTCACCATCCTTGACATGTAAGTTAAATTGAGTATTGGTTTGTTGGTAACTTGTTACCAAGGCTCTAAATGAACCAACTGAAAATGAATCATCTGAGTCCATTGTATCATCAATTACATGATCAGGTATAGGTTTACGCTTCTTGCACACCATAGGTATGTTCTACATGTTTGATTTTGTAGTCAATATTATGCAAAACGCAACATCTTCTCTTTCATATTTTATGTTTTCCTTGATCAAGAACTCAAAAATCCAAATACTTTTGCATATATATATATATATATATATATATATATATATATATATATATGTTTTAAATTTTTGAATTAATTTATTGTTAATATTCATTGTCATTGTAATTTATCCATTAACATCGACCCAGTTAATGTGCAATATATTTGCCTTAATTGGAGAACTAGAATTTGTAACATGAACAGGTGCATAAATTATTAGAATATCTCCTTCAAATGAAGAAATGTTTTTCCCAACATAAATATCCATGATTATGCACAAAGAAGTTATATATGTGTGTGTGTTGAGATAAGAAAAAAGAAATGTTTTTCCTTTTTAAATAGAATAATGACAAAAACAAAGCGGAAAAAGTTCACATTTTTTTTGCCTATCAAAAACATGCATTTTAAAACCAACAAAGAAAAACAAAAAAATGATTTGCGAATTACTATTTTTGCAATTGTTTTTTAGAATAAATTTTCTAATCTATACCATATAAAATAGTTTCTTGTTCTTGATCTGTTTCTTTTTGGCTTGAATTTTATTTCTGATTTTATGTCTTGTCCTTTGTTAAAATTGAATGTCAATTTGTTTCTAATTTGTACTATAGTTTTATACATGAAAAATATGCAATGAAGAGAGCTAGATGCAATGTTCAAGCACCAAAAAAATTAATTAGATGGAACAACATGCTTTCTCTTAAGTTTTGTGCGTATACAAATTCAATTAACATAGGCCAAAATTGTGCACTAGAAAAAAGGCTTCGAACAAAGAAAACAAAATCTTGCATGCATTTATTGACATGTTTTAAATTCTAATGACTAAGTATAATTATGTATGGTGACACATATCGCATTGTGACTAGTCCAATATGTTTCTATTATTATAATCTAATTAGTTTGTTTTGTACTATTTTTCCAAACATGATCTATGATTTTATTCGTATGTTGCTTATGTATATGTGGTATGAAATGCATATTGTAAGCTGACATATGATTTTCAAGTGGTATACTTGATTTATTGGAAATAGACATGTCAATGTTAAAGTCTCCTAGAATGCATATTTTTTTGGATGCATTTACATTTAACAGTGTCTTTTCAATAACATTGATGATATTCAAGTTGCAAGCAGATTGGGATGCATAGATATTAACAACTACAAAATCATTTTCTCATACCATAAAATGTATTGTTAATGATTCCACCTCATTTGCAACATATTAAATTAGTTTTAAAAATATTGCATGATTTTGCACACATATCATAATACCATGAAAATCATATACCAAGTTGCAGGTCAAAAAAGTTTGAGTTAAGATTAAATCAATTGGTAGGTGTAACATATGTTTCTTGTAAACACAATATATCACATCTCATCAAGTCATGGTCATTGATAATGTTTGTTAGATGGGATTTGAGGCTACGAGTATTCAAAGAGCATATAATAATAAATGAAGGCAATACATTTGATCAGAGGCTATGTTCAAACTTCCATTTTGAATTTGATTATAGTCTTGAAATTTCAATAGAGATTTTGCTATTAACTATAATTTTTTATGCGTAAACAAACTTAGAAAATATAATGAGTCTAAGATTTTCACATGAGATAAATTTGCGTATGTTAAGCAATGTCTTCTGACACCAAGTGACTTAAATTCAACACCTTCCATGATAAAACCCTGTAACCTATGTATTGTGCGTGCATAGGCTAGTTGGACTAGAAATTGGCTTCGCATTGTTAATTGTTTTTTTAGGTCAACATGCAGACTGGTCTAGAGATTTGAAATATAGGAGTCCAAGCCAAATCAATATGGATTTAAGAGAGATGAACATGTATTATTCTCTACAAGTTTCTAATGTTAACATCATTGAATTTAATCCAGATAATGTCATTATTTTATTCTTTTCTATATAGTTTAAATATGCCATCCGAACCATTGATAAGTCCATCTTGCATATCATAATTCTCAAAAAAAACTCAATTAACATGCTAGGATTTAGCAATATTTGTAAAGGTAGGCATATAACATTAGCATATCCCTATCTTTCATTGTATGTATCATCTTCTTTGTCTATTGCATGGATAGCAATTTCATTGTGCAAAACAAGAGCCAACATTTTTTTATTGTGGGGTTCCACATTATTCAAGAAAAAAAGATATGGAAATGAAGGATAATTTGAAGCTGGTCTTAAGCATTTTTTATTAAGATATATTATATCCTATTTTGTATGTGAGTATGTTCATATTTTGTTTAGGATCGAGATAAAAGTTTCATCTTTTTGGCACATGGGTTGTTGCAATTGATAAAATATTATGTTTTCTTGCCAAAAAGAATAAGGAATCAATTTGTTATTGATTTTTAGATACTCAAAGATCAAACAATCATTTATAGGTTGCTCTGCGAAATATCATGTCAAATTTCCAAAGAACATGGTTGGTAGTTGCATTGTCATGTAACTATTTATCAATATGATATAACATTATTGCTCCTACAAGTGAGATCTCATCAATTAGCGTTATGTGCAATTGATTGTAATATTTGGATAATGCATCTAGGCATTCATTATTCAATGGAATAAGTTTTGAATTTTTAAATAACAATAGAAATGTTGATTGCAATGTGATTCCTCCAAAATTGTATGCAATTTTTCATATGTATGCAAGTACAAGACCCTTTGGCTTATAGGGATCACTCTCAATAGTCTAAGAGTAAATGTGAATTAGCATTTCATAGATACATTTTGCTATAAATGTCTTTCTCATGCCTGCGCCTCCTATTATAAAAGGTACAATGGCTTATTTTTGTTTGTCTTTTTCTTACAACCAATGTCCTTTTAAATTGCATGTTTCTCTTTATTTAGAATTTGTCTATGTTTATAGTATTCAACATTGTTAGAAATAAATGGATGAGGAATAAATTTGAATCATTTTTATGTACATTGTATTGATGCAAAATTTGTTAATGGCAAGTCCATATGCAGATCATATTCATCTTGCATGTTCTTTGCTTCACTTAACAATTTATAGTGTTCAATATTTCCTCAGTATTGAAATCAATTTTGGAGGAAACGCGTTATATGTCTCCCTAAGAAAGATTTATGTAATAGTTAAACTTATCCTCATTTTGCTTTATGATATTTACTTGTGAATCGTATGTTTGTTTTCATGTTTGAAAACATTGTTTCAAACTACTCTTATTATTTTGAAATGGAAAATACAACCACCACCATTCACGACAATAGTTTTCAATGTCAATATGCTTTTTGTAATTAACAAAGTGTATAACATGTCATTTTTCCCTTTTCAATGGTTTTCCATTTTTTTGGTAGTTAGAAGCAAACTCAGCTAAACAAACATGGTCAATGGTCACAGGATGAGCTATGTAATAGTCTATAAGAAATCAGCATATTACATCTTCATGGTCTTCTGGGTCATGTCTAAGAATATTTTTGGGTTTTAAGATAAATGTTCATTCATCAAGACAAGATTGTGTTTACAAAAGTACATGTTCTTGAATAATGGTTTAATAGCAATGATAATACCAAGTGAATAGCTTGTTATGCAGGCACTTATTGATATTTCAGCATCACATTTTCCAGTGTACATAACATTTGGATAGCATCTATGTGTGTTATTGCATGTTGTTTTCATATTTGCCTAAAATCATGTGTTATTTTTAAATTTTCTTTTGTCATATATGAACTACCGTATGTTGTTGTAGCATATGCATTTAAAATAAATTGTTCATATGTATTGGCTTGCCACAAATATGGCACATCTTTTATAAAACTATTGTTCCATACTTATGATGGTGTGTACACAAGGAAAATAATAGGTTGTATAATTGTTGCATGTATTATTTCTTGGTGTTAGGGCTTGGTCTTGCCCAGGTCCTGTAAAAATATGTTGAATTTATCTAAAGTAGTGTATCATTTTATACTTAGTAGCATATAAATTTATTTTAATACTACATTTGCATGTTCATTTTCTATTTCAAGTGGTGTTAGTATTATTGTTTATCGCATTGGCAATTGTGGAAAATAATATCGATAATTTTTTTCTTTTTTTTCTTATAAATCTTAGTATGGTGGTGTATATGCAATTTTACCACATCATTTTCTAGAGTATTAGTATCACAAGTTATGTATTTGTCTATAAAATCTATAATTGTTGAATTTTTATCCTTTCCATATATTGGTGTATCTTTTATCCACACCAAGCAATGGTCATGAGCATTTTCTCTATGTTGAAATTCAGTCACACAAAAAAAATCATTGACTTTTATAAGAAAAAATTCATCACTGCATATCATTTGTCTCAATGCATTGACATATTGCCTATAATAGCATGTGCATGTAACTAGATCTTTTTTTCAAGAAAGGAAAAATCATCAGATTTGTTGAAATCACCAAATCTGACAGGTTTTTTTGCATGCTTTACATATAATATTTGCAATGCATCCATCAATGGATTCCAACGATGTTCGGCACTTTTAAAAGTCAAGAAGAATGTTGGTGATCCTAATTATCGTATCATAACAAAGGCATTATTTTTAATGGATTGCATGTAATCAGGTGAGATGTGTATTTTTTTTAAATCCACGTATCTAATTTCTATTGTAAGTAATTTCTCTGAATTGAGTTTATCTTTGGTATCTACAGCTATAAGCTTTCTCCCCTTTCGCTGGCATTTTTTAATTTGAACCCACATAGTCTTTCCAACCTGATCTATGATTATTTTTATTGTTTTGAAAAATAAGTTGGTGAGGTGATATGCAAACTTATGATTGACATGTAACAGTTCCCATTGTGCTATTTTTATATGTAAATCTTGACACAATATCCTCATCACAAGGATTTTCAAAGAAAAGTGTTGGCAAGTTCATTTTTTCAGAATCTTTATCTTTGAAAATGTCAAGTGGGTGATTGTCTTCAACTAGTGCAATTACAACCACTTTGTCCTATAATGAGTAATTGATATCGAGTCTATAAAACCATTCACTAGGGTGTCATTGGAATAACTTACATCAATGTTAGAAGACATTCTTATTTCATTATTTGTATTTGATTCAGATTCATTGAAGACATTATCACTATTTACATTATCCATTATAGTATCAACTATAAGTGGTTTTCAATCAAACTTAATCTAGACATTGTGAGCAATGTACTAATTTATTGTGCATAGTTTTTTTAATGCTTTCATGATGAGCTATGGCTAAACAAACCTTTGTTGGTATGCATTTTTGTATTCAAATCACCTTTTTAAAGCTATATAAATTTTTTTTTTTCTTAGTTATAGACCTGGGCAGTGTTTTTTGAATTTTATCAACATTTGATGGCACATTGATAATCAAACTTTTAGACCAATTTATGGTTTATTATAGCCCATTTCTCTTAACTGTGCAAATGTTATGCTTAATGAAACAATCTTTTTTCAAGATTTGATAGCATAAGCACAATTTTTAATTGTTTGTTTTGTCTAATATTAAAAGGCATTGCAAATCAAGGAACCATTCCTTTTTTTAATGACTAGTTGTGATTTGCACATATATTTTTTACAAATAGCTTTACTTGTTCCTATTAATCATTGGCACGTGTCCTTTTCAAATTGATTAAAAAGTTTCATAGTATGATTAAAATATAATTGTTTGAAAATAGCACAAACATATATGGGAGTGTCACTAATTATTGTGTTGAAAATTCTTATTGTTTTTCTAATAGCATTCTTGGTGACTTTTTTGCTTTACAGTGTTTTATGTGCAATTTTCAATGTCTGAAGCAAAGATTGTTTTTTTTTTATTGGTATTGGGCCTACATAATCTGTAAAAGGTTGGATTTGTTTCGTAGTTTGTTGTTTTAATATTAACAGTCCATAGTGTATATGATTGGTATTTGTTTCAAAAAATAATGTTGTATATGGCATTTGACCAAGAACATTCATTATAGATTTTGAAATTTTGTTAACTTATTGATGACCATAGACATGTTGTTACTTTTAATACGTATGAAATCCATTGTATGATAAAAATTTTACCTTCTATTCCACTGTTGTCATACAGCAAAGCTAGTCTGACAATGTATCCTTGTCAATTTGTGATGGATGGTATGTCCTTGATAACATTTTTTATTAGATTTATTTCTAATCAAGCATATGATTCGATATATATAGAGGGAAATGAATTAAAAATATATTGTGTTATATATCGATGCAGAGACTGTATGTCAAAATCATTTTTTGTTAAATGATAAAAAAAACATTGAATATGTTATCGCCATAGCAAGACGTGTCTCTAAGCTTTTTTGCTAAATCATACAACTATAAATTTATAGCATTTTCTTACCAACAAGAATAAATCATGGTATAGGTTCTTGATAAAGCTATGTGTCTCTAGGAGCATTGATAATTGCCTATTCTTGAAATACAATGGCTCATAATGTCCATACATAGGGATCTGATCATGGATAACAATACAATACTTAGGTGAATGTAAATTTTCATTAAAGTGTAAGTATTTTCTCTTGTTCATCAAAGACCAAACACAAAAGGAAATATTGAGCCATTTAGATAGTCAATTTATGCAAAAATTCTCCCCATAAACCATGTTCACCATTTGTTGTGCATGTAGTTACTAAAATTTTCAACCATTCAAAGTATATGGCAATGTCATGTACATGAAGTAGTCTATATATATATATATGCTAGATCTAATTCAAGTTGCAAGGATCTTAGTGCATCTTGATCATTTCTCTCTAAGTAATTCTAAAATGTTCTATAATTCCAACATGAAGTTTTATCAATGTGTATCGAAAATGTAATAAGACTTTAAATGTATCAAACAAGTAGTCATCGATATTGTATCTGAATTGACAAGTTCTAAACATGCATGTTTTATCCAAAGCAGCATCTATGTTATTGAAACCAGTCGAGGCCAATTTTCTATAATCTTAAAAAAAAATGAATTGTTCATCAGTATGCTTATTCGCCATTTTTTCCTAATCTACATTCATGGACCTTATTTGACAATGTTCACCAAGACTCTTTGAAAGTTTTGTTAGACATGGAATCGACCATGATAAGCACTTACAATATGGTACAAGCCTTTTTTTCTTAGTAAAGGTTGCTAAATGTTAAAGGTAAAAATAAAAAATAAATAAATTAGCTCTGAACAAATATAGTTTCAAAGAAAAAATTAGACATAAGTCCATATCTGTTTACTTTTGGATACAATGTCTCTATTTTTTTATAGGGAAAATATTAGAACAAAATAAAAGGATAAATATTAGAGCAACTTAGGTTCAAGGCAAACGTCTACTCCTTAAAAAACCTATAAATTTTTATAGTGAATCTCTAAAAAAAATTGGGAATAAGTAAACAATCCAAATGTACTTTAAAATGAAGAAGGTGAAATGGAGTTGTAAAAGAGGACCAACATCACTTCATGTAAGAGAAAAAGAGCAAACATGGAAAATATCAATATAATAAGCTAGGGTTACAATAATAGATACAAGACTTATAATTTGCTAGCAAATTAATAGAGAAGGGAGTATGTGGTTGGGAATAACTACATTACTCTACTTCATTTTCCCTTCCACTACTATCACTATGGCATTGAAGTCAAGGTCGGGTATGGGGATATACCCTCAACCCATTTTTCATGAGTGTTTTCATCTTCAACTACTTTGGAGTGCAAATTGAATCTAACTAAGCAGAAACTAGACATGTGTACAAGCAAAAATTTAAACAAGCATTGAAATATTTGGACAAAGTCAAAGGTGTGATGAAATCATTCTCCGAAGAGAAGGTTCATAAATTAAGTGAGAAAGATCAATTCGCTGACAAGCTGAAAAAAAATTGAGGAGATGCTAGACCGTTACAATCACAAGTCTAACTAGCTAACTGAACGGCATACCCAACATGACAAATTAAAAAATGAGTTGGAATGTGTTATTGGAGACAAAATCCAATTAAGAGAGGACAAATATGAAATAGAAAATGAACTAAAAATTACCCAAGAGAAAGTGAAACAAATGAATGAACTTCACCTACACTTAGATAAGGCAAAAAATGAAGAATGTGTCAAAAGTAAAGTCTCCAAAGAGATAATGACTATGAGTCAAGTGTATTGATTTATTTGCATGGAACCATTGACCCAATTTGGATTTGAGAAGCATAATATGGATTATGTTGCATCCTCATTTAATTAAATGCATTTATGTTTCAAAATGGATTTAAATTAATAATTTAACAGTTGAAACTACAACTCCTTGGCATGTGGGCACTTTTCTACCATGACATGTATAAAAAAATGGATTACACAACACAATTTTGATCATTCATCTAGTAAGGCATTGTCATTTTCGAAAGATGAAATCAGTTTGAGTAGTGTGCATTGATTAAGTTACTAATTTTAGAAGACATACAACACCATTAGATGCAACATACAACTGAGTGTGATGAGGAGATTCAACAACTAAACTACTCTTGTTACTAAGTTATACAAACAGAATGATAACATAAATTTTACATTTATTTTTTTATTTCTACAATCGAAACACTTAATGAAACACACATTCGTAAACTAGATTTTGCAGACCATATTTTCCCTCTTTATGTTTTATTATATTGCCCAGAAGAGGAGGTATCATTCCAATTAATATATTAATGGACAAATCAAGATATTTCATATTGCTGAGGTTCCCAATATTTTAAGGAATATTACCATCAAGAGTGTTGTCTGAGAGATCCCTATAAAACCACTCCCCCAAAACATTCATTGTCAATACCAGTGGATCATTTGCAATTACTTCTTTACATATATTTTAGTTATGGCAAATCATATATTTAGTACATTTAATGCATGTTATATGCACTTAAATTGAAATGTAAGAGACTAACTAACTTGCAAAAAATATGTCACTAATTTTTGAGTATTTAATTTATCATAAATAAAATAGGCATAAGCGTGTGTATAGAATAGTTGGTAAAACTTTCAACTGGTTCACACTTTTTTTTTGCCCAGTCGAAAAACATTGTTGCAAGCTAGTTAACCTCTTATAATTCAAATAACTCACTCAAAAATATGTAACAGACCAATAAATACTTGATGCGATCGCTCCTGGAGATATCTACAAAGCGCTGACTAAGGAAAAGGAAACACTTTTGTTCAAATGCAATAATGTAGTAAATTCCCTTTCTATCATAATAAAATAGCATAGTTTTTCCCTAGAAAAAAATGACAGTGTCAAGAAAATAAATAATTAACAAAAATTTAGCACCTAAAGCTCTAATATAAATTTGCAATTGAAAAGCACTGCAAGAATAGCACCCTCTAAACTGAGATTACGTTTCCAAATCTTTGAGACTCCTAATCCATAAAAACGTTCTTGAAACCCCAAGATTTATAGAAATTAAAAGGACTAGAGCTTAAAATCCATTTGACAATCAATCCAGACCACATCAATTCACTATCAAGAAAAATATTCCCA
Organism: Torreya grandis; assembly: GCA_037957365.1. Lineage (NCBI taxonomy): Eukaryota > Viridiplantae > Streptophyta > Pinopsida > Cupressales > Taxaceae > Torreya > Torreya grandis. The sequence goes on along the minus strand of JARHVA010000594.1, from coordinate 3,613,074 downwards.
AAACCCTCACATTTTAATGTAACCCAAAAAAATCTTTAAATATATTATTTGAAAAAATAGATTTTTCTCAATCATAACCATCAAAATAAACAGAGGTATTTTTTATCATCAAATGTCAGATTATCATATAGATTTATCAAAAAAACCTGCAATTCAGAAAATAATCCTAGTGAAACAAATCCCATGCGCAAAAAAATCATTGTCTAACATTGACAAAAATCATACAAAGCCCTAGATTTCAAACCTAAAATCATAAATCAAGCAAGCTCATAGTAAAAAACTTTACCTCTAAACTCTTCATACACGATACACAACCTACTAAAGCCAATAAAATATTTATGCCCCAACTCATCGGCGTCTCTCCAGTCCTCCTTGCTTCAACAAACATATCAAACCATAACAAGTTTCTATAGGCATCTAGATATTTAAAACCCATTGTCATGTTTTTGATCAACCAATCCCACATTCAATACCAAATCTTCAAACGAAGCAGTCCATACCACGTGAACAAATGTAGAATTGAATGATACAGCAATCTCTCCTTGTACAAACCCCTCCTCTAGTTGTCGCACCATTAATGCATAGTCTCGATCTAATTAAAATAACCCATAACATCTAAAAAAGCCATCCAATCAGCGTCAAACAAATATTATTATTTTATTCATGCCATTAAAAAATAACTGACTTTGTAAAAGCATCATATTTTTTCTTTGCCCATTTTGACCACCACACTCAGCAATAATTCCAAATTAAACGCAAATGATTCCTAAGATATCCATCTGGACCAATAAAATTATTAAAAACTATAACATACCATTATAAAAACAAAATTAATAAAGATTATTAATTCTAAAAACTCTAGACACATAATCTTAAAAAAAACATAACATATAAATTTAAAACATAAAATACCTATAACTAACAACACGGTGGATCGTTGTTTTGAGAGCAGAGCATGGGGCTGTTTAAAGGATGGATTCGTCTTTCAAAGTGCAAAGTGTTGTTGGGAGTTGCGGTCGAATGCAGTCTGCATTGTCTCCAATGGAATTGAGTCAAGGTTGGATCAATGCAAATAGACAGACCATTGAATGTGGATCTCAGCTGTTAATAATCCAATGCAGATCAATGTCACCAGAACTGATGTCACATTATTACAAGGAACTTGCTGAGAGCTAGTCGATTCATGCATGTATGAAACTCACCAATTGTAACTAAGATAGGGGATGTGAAGGATGAGTTCCTAGTTAAGAGGTGAGGCGAATTGGGTTAGGGATGCACCACAAAGATTGATCGAGGAGCGATGGAGATAACTCAGCAGAGAGCCAAGTTTTGCAAAGTCCACAGGAGCTCGAGTTCGGATTTGGATCTTGCCAGAGGAGCTCATGCAGAGTATAACCGAGCCCAGGGAGATCGTTTCAGGTTGAATAACAACTTGTGGAGTAAATATTTTAGGAGAGGCAACTCACCCAATGTAATAGCTTTCAATATGCAACACACCTCTCAAAGCATCTGATGCAAAAATCTGCAACCCAAAATCTTCAAACCATTTTATGTAAATCCAAATATAGTGTATGGCCTAGAAATCTTGCAGAACCCTTAATGTGCATCTTAAAATTTTCAAAAATAGAAATATAAATCCTTCAAGCTCTGTTGCAATGCGTTGGATGCAACTAAGGCAAGGGACTTGCGTGATGCAGGCTGAATGTAAACAAAGATATATAGTATTTTCGATCCTTCCACACATAGATCCAATTCTAGTTAGTCGGAATAACCGCGATGTAGATCTGTCTTCAATGCAACCGGAAAATACAGGCTGATACTATATGAGACTGCAAAATAAAGTTGTCCTAAACAAGTGCTCACACAAGCTAAGAAAAAAATGTATAGATATGTATAAACAGAGAAAAATACAGATATATTTTTATTTTCAAATTTTGTATGGAAAATTGTGAATAGTATGGAGTATAAACAACAGAAATAATGAACACAATGGAAAGAGGAGAATGCAGGTGGTATAGTGATCGTCAACAGAAGTGTATGTGGTTTTCACTGTAAGTTGTTGACAGCATACAAGTAGGTTGGATGGACAAAAATGACATTTTTATGTGGGCTGCACTACATAGACATTAATTCATTTTGATCTTTAAAACAATGAGTGGTGGGAAAATAGAGAGGTCTATAGGGAACCTACTCTGATACCAGTTTTGAAAACTGATTGAGATTTCTCTCTAAAGTTTTTTTTAATCTCAAATACTTAAATTTTTTAATGGAATTCATTACAATTTATAGTGTGTTATTCTCCTATAAATAAGGAGTCAACACCAATATTCAATTTCACAAATCTCTCTATCATATCTACTAAAAACTCTTCCATAAGCCTATCTTCTAGTGATTTGTTTTAATCATGTATAATTCATTATTATCACACGATTACATAAATTATTTATTTACTTGCATATGTGATATATTATCCAACACACTAAGAATTTTTTAAGACTCTATTTTTAAACCTAGTGGTTGTTGTGTATTTCTTATAAACTTGCACCAAATCAACAATATTCACATTGGGAACAATGTTGAGAAGCTAGTGACCACTAAGTTCCCAACATTGTTCCTAATTAAGACATATTTTAGCTTAGTGTTTAAAAATTATGCTATGAAATTTGTAAAATAATTTCACCAAGTTCTAAATATTAGTAAAGATTTTCTTTTACATTCACAAAAAATTCTTGTATTTTTTCCATTTTTGCCAGTCATGAAAGCTAATTTCATGGGATTCTCCACCCTAACAAAAGTTTCTGTGTATGTATTTTCCACTCTAATGAAAGCTTCTATGTCGGGATTCGCTAGCATTTTATATAAATTTTTAGAGCCCTTTTCTTAAAGTTTACCCTGGCCAACTCCTCAACAATGGAAGCATACCTACAATAGTCAACAAAGTGAATAATTTTATTACTTCCCCCAGCTCGTTTAAGCTTGGACTCTACTTCTAGCTCTCCTCTATCTTTTAATTTAGCTTTTTGGTTGTCTACAACTCATCTTGGAGATTCTGCACCATCTCCCTTTTTTGCCAGTAACTTCTTATCCACACATCTAAGTGGTCCATTACAACTCCTTACTTGTGTGGTATACTTTCCTTCTATGGAACATGCATTATCATAACATGCGTCCCCACTCCACCCCTTGTGGTAATGTTCAACTTTGGCCCTGCATTAGATTTGTGCACATTCTTCTTTGCTACCCAAATCCATCTATGTTGCACAATAATTATCTTTCCTATGACCTTGAATTGCATACACTTTTGCAATATATTCTAACGATGATTCGAACACTCCTCAATCTTGTGCCCTTGATAAAACTGAACATACCTTGGGAAATTAAAACATTCCTTCTAATAGTGATTCGTAGTTTGACATTTGATATAGAGCCTTGATATTTATTCCCACTTCTTTTGCCACCTCATTGACCTTAAGATCTTCCACCACAACCTCTTTATTTTTGAGGTTTTTGAGATTGTGTGGAATAGTTTTATAGGTTCTAATTGAACCCTCTTCCATGTGCCCCACATATTTCATTGAGGGCCCAAAAAATGTATTGTGTCATGCATGTGATTGTCAAATATCTTACACCACATTTGCTTCACTTATCTATATCTCTAGACCAATGTTAAAAATCCTTATCTTGTGATCTTCTAGACATACTTCACAAAGTAAAATCTTACATCTTTTTGTTAATGCACTTGTTCTTCATTTGTTATTCTAACTAAAAATTTATGAACCACAATCTTTTTTGGGACTCTTGCACATTTTTTACAATATTTTACAATTGATTTTCATCTTTGAGATCTACACCTCAAGAAATAAGTTCACTCTTGTGTTGAAGTTCCTAGCAATTTCCATTCTAAGCATTTCATCCAATGTTTATTGTGCATTAGCAAATGCCTTTGTATCTTTTTGTCTATTGAAAGATGGAAACAATCCTCCAAAAAACAAATGCACATGTTAATGTGGGTGTATATCATAATAAAAAATTTACAAAAATGTATTAAACTACACATCATACATGTGTACACTCTTTGAATAATTTTGATTTATCTCCTTGAGCACATAAGTGCTCTTCTACGAAAAACTCAAGTATATTGAATTCCCTTAAGAATGTAGGCTTAATTAGGTCAAAACCATATCTATATATGGATCATAATTATAGTACCATGTATGCATATGATCCAATAATTTCATGAAAATTTAACTTTCCATTCTCTTTGGAGACATCAATCCACTGGCTCGCTAAGATATCTCACATTCGAGTGTGTGATTAGCAATTTCATACATCAATACTCGAGTGCCTTTACCAACATATCATAAGGGATTGTCAGCTTTTATGTACTTTGGTGTGCCTTCACACCACTTCCAGAATTCCACTTCCACGAATATTTGTCTTACCAATGCTCCATCTCACAATAACTATTAAATTTCCTCTTGACACATTCCTTCCTACTAACAAACCTTACACCTTCACCCCTCATGTTGGTATAGTCATACTTGCCACGGTTATATTATTCAAGAGTATTGAACCACTAGTTCGACTACAAATATTCACTTCTCATGAAATTCACCAAATTTATGTTAACCAAGAGCATTGGATATAGATAGAATCAGATCTAATATCTCTCTAAAATTTGCATGTATTTTTCTAATTCTCATGATTTCAAATCCATCTCATCAAATTGACTCTCCTTAAGTAGATATTCTTCAATTCACATCACTTTTCCTCATTGGAGTGCCTATTTTCTTCATGAAAATTAATCATGTACCCTTCATGTTTTGTATGGATGATCTTAAAATCCAAATGACATAGCTCCCCCTCACATGTGGATTTTATATTTCATTACACCTCTTTTATCTACATAAAGTCTTCCATTCTCCCTTCACTTGTGTGAAATTGATCACATATCCTACTTACCCATGCCTAGTCCTTGTATAGTGAATGATTTACCCTATCGTCGCTAGAGTTTCAAATTCATAGTTTGATTTCATCAACAATTATATTTCACAATCACTCCATTGATCTCCAAACTCTTTACAAAAATGGTCATGATAATGGAGCCAAAATGCTGTGTTAAGTCTTTCTTTCCACGGTCATATCTAGACCGAACTATGCATAACAAATACAAATATTCATAACACTGACATATTACCTAAGCCATATGTAAAAACCTAATATTTTTAATATTTATCACTTAATTGAAAATTTCTCTTGATAAGGCTTGTCAGCCCATCAATCTTCCTAAGTGCACGTTTTAAGGATCACACTAAGAATAGGGTGGGATTGACTCATTGTACTTCACGAGATATGTTTACATACTATCATGTCATACCTTCATTATTATCAATCTGACCTCTTTTGAATCTATTTATGTCTTCCTTCTCCATCTCCTTTCTATTCAGTTATGCTAGCCACCCTATATTCCTACCATATCGACTAGGCCAATGTAGTTTATTTTATACATGTCTTTCTCTGTACTGGATCAACCTAGTCGATATAGTTCTAAGTTTTGTCCCTATTAATTGTATTGTATCAACCTAGCTGATACAGTTCTTTGTCAACAGACATCCTTCTCGAATATATCGACTAGGCCAATGTAGTTTATTTCATACATGTCTTTATCTATACTGGATCAGCCTAGTCAATACAATTCTAAGTTTTGTCCCTATTAGTTATATTATATCAACCTAGCTGATACAGTTCTTTGTCAACAGACATCCTTCTCGACTATGTCATCCTGGATGATATATTTGACCTAGATTTTAGGGATAATTCTTTATTTGGAGCTGTATGTATATATATATATATATATATATATATATATATATATATATATATATATGGGTCATAATTATCATTTTTTAAAACACACAACACTCATTTTCTCTTTTTGCACTCATATTTTTGCTCTTAGGTAGTAAAAGGAGGAGTTAGTGGTTAAAGTCTTATTCTTGGAGGTATCCTATTTATTAAAGGTCTTTGAAGCTCAATAAAATAAGTCATGTCAAGGAGGTGTCCTAGTCTTTGGAGTCCCAACTAAGGATATCTAAGTCTTCATCTTGACATTCGAGGTGTTTATATTACAACATCTCTTACAAAGTGTTGCTTGAGATAAGGCAAATATTGATATGCCAACAAGTCATCCCAAAGTTAAGTATCTCTATCCTTATTCTCTTTCATTTATAATCTTAGTAGATAGATCTATTTTTCTTATTATTATAATAGATGCATGTTGTTTGTACTTGTCTATGTTTCTCCTTGTGCTAAATAAGCTAGTATAGTTATAGGGTTCTTAGGCTTTCCATTTATCACCTTAAGTTTCAGAGACTACTCATTGGTTGACCATTGCACTGCTTATTTCTTTCTTAGTTTAGTATTTACAATTATCTTATTTCTAGGTTACCTTTATTTATTAGTTCCTTGCATGTGATATCTTTTTTATAACCTTGATACAAGCCCTTTGTTACCATTTATACATCATTTGATTTAACTTGGGTTTTAGTTTGAGCCATAACTCGTATCTTAGGCATAGACTTTGGAACCCAATACCCTTGACATGAGTGGGGATTACCCTCTATTAAATCTACAGTCACCCCAAGCATCATTGTTGTACCTTCCAAGTATACATAGGCTCTTTTTTTATGACTTTTGTTTGTATCCTAATTTATATAGAGAAATAAGATTGTTATTGGTCATCCTAACCCACACATACATTCTATTGAACCCAAAATGAATTCCATCCCACCCCTAGTTGGATCATATTCACATTTCCATTTTTAATTCTTAGCATTGTCTTCATTTTGGCTTCACCATAATAATACATTTCATTGAACCTTGCATGAATCCTATCCCACCACTTGTTGGATTGTCTTCACCTTTCCATCTTCTTCTAATTTTTCAAACATGCCTTGTTTTCCAAAATTTTCTTTTTCTAGATACTTTATAATTATTCCATCATTTTCCAATGACGTTTCCTCTTAGAATTTTCTTAGCAAGCCTCAACCCATTCCGATTTTTTATAGATCACTCTTTTATACCTTCCATGACCATAATTGATGACAACTCCTCATGTTATCATTATTCTAATCCATTTCCCATGGTTGAAGATTCCCATGATGATATTCCCAATTATGATTATCCCTATGAGGATATTAATGATGACACTTCTAGTATCAAAGATCCTCAATACAATATTTCCACTTATGATGACCCCTATGAATATCTCTTGAGCATGGCCTAAGATCCCAACATAATAGACAATATTATTTTTAATGATAATTTATCTCATCTTAGACACTTCTAATATGGTCAAATCAATATATGAATTGTCTCATCTATCAAAATGATTCTTATGATGGATATGAATACCCTAACATGATAGTGAATATTCCCATTTATGATGAGCCTCCCAGTTATGATGATCTTAGTATGATAGAGGATCTTTTTTATTATACTTCTAACATAAACAAAAATTAATATAACAACTTTCCAATCTATGATGATGATTCTTAAGATGGAGGTGAAGACCATATCATGATAACATATATTCCCACTGATGACACTTCTAAAATTGATTAAAAAAACCCATGATGATTTTCTGAATTCTCACATTATTTATAATGAATATCCTACTTATCATCTTGATGATCCTTATACTTTGGATGAAGAAGAAGATCCCTCAATTAATGATTGTTGTAACATGGATGAAAATCCCTCTTATGATTTTCCCATTTATACCACCCTGTATTGTAGCTCAAGCAATGATGAGCATGATTATGTTTATTTTCACCCACCCTCTGTCCCTCCTTTGAAAGGATTTAGTCAGTTGAATCATCAAATTTTAGTTCACAATCAAAACTTCTCCTATATAGCCTACTTTTGTCAACCCTTCAACTTATGAAGAGAACCTAGTTCAAATGCCTAATCCAAAACTTATTATAGATTGTGTCAATTCTTATCCTACATATTGTAGGACTACTTACACCTATATTATAGGTCCATTTTCAGTTTAAAACTCTTCTAAATCATCTAAATCTATACAATCACTTATTTCCCATTGTATCGGTCATGCTAATACATTTCACTCACTATGACTATGTTTTTCAGCCCAATCCCAATCAATTATAACTATTTGCAAACATTTACATTAGCCATGACATAGAATCTAAATATACACTTCTAAATTATATTACTATTACAAAAAACTGCATTGGCCATGACCAAAAATGTGTTTATATAGTTTTTCATGTTTTATCCAACTACACCAGCCATGGCCCAAAATGTGTCGATATAGTTCTTCCTATTCTATATAACTACACTAACCATGAAATAACATGTGTTGATACAGTTATTCATGCTTTATATAGCTACATCAGCCATTACTTATAATGTGTCAATATAATTTTGCTTGTCCCACCCAATTGTATCAACTAGAATGCAAATTACCCTGATATAGTCTTAATATCCCTTCCTATCAATGAAACTAACTTAGAGCAACCAAACTATATGGATCATCATCCTCATGTTTCAACCAACTATATTGGTGTAGCTAATACAATAAAAATTAGTTCACACCTACCTAAATGTATTGCCCAACCTAATACAGTTCATCCTAGTTGCATCAAAACATACTATAATAGTCACGCCGATACCTACATCATAATTTAATAACACCTCCCGAAGATCCTGACATTTCCATAGATGTCACATTCCCTATTTTAACATAAATTTAAACATCATTCAACTTTACTAAGCTTTATGACCTTGACGTTAACTTCAATCCACCTAGATCCCATACATTTGGGTATCTTATGATGTATATCCTTTTATTCTCATGCATATTGTGATACCCACCCTTTTCTTCCTACACATGTTTGGAATATTTTGATGTGTGCCCTTTTCCTATTTCAACGTTTGGATCATCTCTTGATTCTCATCCTTCCCCTTATGCATGGGGGAATTTGTGATGTCCACCCTCATTATCTCACATTCTTGATACATCATCCTTACAATGAGGCAATAATCAAGAACCTTTCACACCTTACAAACAAACATGTTCACATTCAAGAAACCTTATGAAATAAATAAGATTTCATTTCATATGTTCTACTTTGATGCGACATTATCTCTAGCATATATGTTGCTTGTTGTTTTGTTTCACGATTCTTTAATTTTTCTACACTTTACATTTTTTAGCATAATTTTTACATGTTTGTTATCATATTTAAAATTGGCTTTAGTTTCCCTTACGTATATTTGATATCAACTTTGCCTTTTTATGCTTTATCACTTTCCTTGTGTTATGCCTTGGTATTTTATAGATTTGCCTTCTTACAATCAACCTTAGTTTCCCTTGTGTATCTTTGGTACCACCTCTGGGTTTTCGTAATCCATCACCTTCTTTGTGGGACATCTTGGTATTTTATTTTATGTTTTAATTCACTTACATTTGGTCTCAATTTTAATTATGGATCTTTGGTATCTCCTTCATGTTTTTATACTCCAATGTCTTCCTTTGTGAATGCCTTGGTATTTTAATTCCATATATGTTTATTTCTTGCCATTGTTTCTTTTATGGTTTTTTCATATATTTTTGTGTTCTCCCTCTTTTTGTGATGATTTATCCTATCAACGCTTATGCAAGACCCTTTGTAAGTATTTATAGATTATTTAGTGACATGATTACCATCCTTTTTACTATTTCCCTTCTTAATGTTTTTGTTTCCGTGATTTGACTTACATTCCCATGTACTTTTAGATCCTTTCTATTTGCCTAGTCAATTATAAAGCAAAACTCTCTCTTCTTTTGGTGAGCTACTAGCATATCCTCATTGTATCACATTTTTGAATGGATGAATCTTCCATCATCCCCATCTTTCCATCTCCTTTCACTTGAGGAACACTTGGGTTGGTTTCAATATTTCCCTCTTTTTTACGATGCAAGTCTTTGAGTCTTTGGTCACCTTGGTCTATAACTTATCCTCTTTAGCAGCTAGATGTAGTCTCTCTTGTGTAAGTCATATTTAGTACCCATTATTGGTTTCTTTGAATCCATATAGAAGAGGAAAAATATAAAATTTAAAACATTCAAAATTCATATCTTAAGAAAAGACAATGTTAAAAGGCAAAATATATATTTAAAAATTTAGATCACACCAAAAGACATGATCTTATTCTTGGCACACCCCCTATTCTATTTGAGGTTCAAGATCCATAGTTGGCCTCATGATAAAGCCAAGGTCTATTGGGAGTGGTATTCCAGTAGACTAGGGTAATGTGTCTCTCATGTCTACATTATATTTGGTGCCACCTACTTTCCCACACAAGCACCCAATCTTCACAATAAACAAACAACTCTGTAAGGGGTCTTCAAGAGTGGGGAATAAATTGTGGGAAAGTAGGATCATTTATTTTTTATGCATTTAGCCTTCATGGGATGATCTTTATACTTTAATTGTTAACCAAAGCTTATGCTTGCTAGGTGGGGTTCTATAGGTCCTTGATGTTGACAATTCTTAACCTTGTCCACTTGATTAGAAGGTATTTTTTCCATGTATCTTTTTCCCATTAAGGATTTACACGTCACCTTTGCGGTGTCTTATTTCATTATATCTCCATTTTCCATTTTTTAATATATCCTTGATGGATATTTTTGTTAGTTGATCACATCCCTCTTCTTTATATTTCTATTTTCTTCAAAATTCACTCTTGCTTCTCATTTATGATGCCTTTTGGATTTTTCCAGTTTGTCAGTTGAATTGTAAGAGCTTAGTGAATACAACAAGACCTTCCTCATAAATGCCCATCACCTTTCATATATGCACCATCTTTGTTCATCATAGTTATGTCTTTATATGGTCATGCCTCTACATTAAGTTTTAGCACAAGTATTGATTTTGAGTTTTATCTCATTAGATTCTTTGCTTTATTTTCTTACATATCCTCATTTAATTTAAGTTTTAACTTGTCTTATAATTGAAATAAATTCTTTAATCAAGAAAGATAAATAAGAAAATAAATATGACATAGCCTATGATGCTTCTATGTATTTATCCTTTAACAAAGTAAGGGCCACTCCACCAAAGATTGCATGGCCCCAAAATGTAAGAAGCTATTTGGAGGAGAAATTATTTGAGAACTCACCCCTTTCCAAACAAAATCCCAAGCTGGAAGTATTTAAGGAACCCTTATGTGACCATGATAAAAATAAAATAAGAAGAAAGGCAAAAAAGAAAGAGACACTCTCACTCTCGATCTTCTCACTCTTTCGATTATAATTATTACTCTAACTTGTCCCTATACGAGTCCCAAAATAAAGATAATTGATTAAGTCAAGGACCACTCCACCAAAGATTGCATGGCCCCAAAATGTAAGGAAACTATTTGGAAAAGAAATTATTTGAAAACTCACCCCTTTCCAAACAAAATCCCAAGCTGGAAGTATTGAAGAAACCCTTACGTGACCATGATAAAAATAAACTAAGAAGAAAGGCAAAAAATAAAGAGACACTCTCGCTCTCGATCTTCTCACTTTGATTATAAATATTACTCTAGTTTGTCCTTATAGGAGTCCCAAAATAAAGATAAATGATTTATTAGTGTTGTTATATTTGAAAATAATCATAGGTATGATTAGCGATATATTATATGGGCAACTTTTCCACCCATATTTTTTGTATGATTAATGATGTATTATATCTTGTTATATTAATGAAAGTATGCTTTTCATTAATAATAATAATAATAATAATAATAATAATAATAATAATAATAATAATAATAATAATAATAATAATAATAATAATAATAATATGTATGAGTATTTTTATGGACAAGTTCAAGTCGTAAAACCAACCTACTAAGACCTTGGGGCTAACCAAACCTAAAGTTCAATTGGATTTTTGATGATACACTATACCATGTGCTAGGCTTTGACCATATTCCATTATCAAATAGCTTTAGTCCTGATCCACTGGAATATACCTCTAAGACCTTATACATATTTTCATAGATATCTTCCTCATTAAATAAGCATGCCCTATCAAAGTAGATTTTTTTGCAAGATGTGGTTAGGATTTTTGATACCTATTATGTTACAATTGAAGGTCATGTCTTGAGTTTTCATTTTTCATTACACCTCAATCCTTACATTATTCGGTCTAAATCTTGTTTCTATCTTTAAACAATCATTCATTTAGAAAAGATATTAGAGAAAGTATTAACATCACCCCTCTTGAGTTTACATTTTTCATTACACCTCAATCCTTACATTATTTGGTCTAAACTTGGTTTCTATCTCTAGACAATCACTCATTTGGAAGAGACATGAGAGAAAGTATTAACATCATGCCATTGTGCATTTTCTAGGATATTTTTATTAATTATGATAAACTCCTAAACTTTCCCCATAATTGTGTTCAATTTATAAACAATAGAGTTGAGTAATGGGTAATATAAAAATTAACTTCAAGTTTGGGTCTATTCCTCTTAAGATCGAATTGATTGTTCTAATCAGTGATCTATCATATAACTTCATTCCCAGTCGTCCCTAGATGGGTGTTATGAGGATTGTTTTGTCAATCACTTTGGGTGAAATTTAGGCATGAAGACTCTTGGTCAGTTGTTAAAAAACATAAAAATTTAAGGATGTGACTCTTACCATTTCCACCCAAGAATCATTAACATTCACCCTCTGAAGGATATCAAATTTGTCCTTATTGATTATAAGAAGAAATTTGAAAACCCAATGGATTCTTACGCTTCCATGAGTATAAAGAGGCTTTTATCACTTGAAAAAATGCCTCTCCTCCCCATAACCCTCCTATATTCTCTAACATATTTGAGGACTTATCTCTCTTATATTGGGGTGCACTTCCAAGACAAAGAGTTGTAAGATAAAATTAACTATAATTAATGCCTTATCAGATGAATCTACTACTATAGAGAACACTCTCGAATATTTTGCCATCGAATTTGATGCTAGGCACAAATTTGATGAGTTGATTAAATACAAGAACTTTATGAAGGAATTCTATAAATATCACCATCCTCTCAAAAATCTCTCACATATCTTCTCACTACTCTCTTCATTGCCCACCCAAAGTAGAAGTATTAGACATTGATCCCTAGGGACTCAAGTAAAGATATTTCCTCCAACACCTAAATGATTCAAATGATGGAATGTTGTGTCTATTGAGGATTCCTCTGACATCAACTTTGATTCTCAAAAAAAACCTAAGCTTGTTAAAATTAGAGTGAATAACTCTCTTGAAGAAAGGGAATCTCTTATTGATCTTATTTGTGAATATACTATTGTGTCCACTTAGGAGTATGTAGAAATGCAAGGGGTGGATTCGTCCATTGTGGTTCATAACATTCTAACTAACTACGACTCAAATTTTATTCATAAAAAGCAATGTCCCATGACTCCCAAAGTCTTTCAATTAGTTAATGAAGATAAATTGAAAAACTCATTCATGTATCAAAAGTATTTTAGTTCAATTAATGAAAATGATGATTTGTCAAGGTACAAATACTTTTAAATATCTGACATAAAAATTCAAACAATTAAATCTAAAATCATTATGTTATATATAATTTAAAACATAAGTAAAAATATCAATATCTATATAATTTTGAATCTCTCTATCAAAAATATCATTTATTTTAATTTTATCAAAAATACAAACAATTTTAAATATATATCTAATAATATACCCTTCCTAAAAATTAAAGGAAAATTCTACTTATACGTACATTTCTATAAATTAAAGGGAAGTTCTAATGATACATACATTTCAACAAATTAATTTATCTTTCCCAAAGCATGTTGTTCACATCCCATGTATGAACATGTAATACTATTGTTGTTTTTGAGATGATTAACCTCATGGATGGCTTCTTGGGGTGCAATCATATATTCATCTCACCCAATGACCAACACAAAAAACACGTCAATACCGTATGGGTTACGTTTTGTTATGTTTTTAAGCCATTCAGTTTGAAAAGAAAGACATGTGCCACTTATTAACGAGTTATGAATCACAATTTTCATAACCTCATTTAACAGAATGCATTTCATATAATGTTGCATGGTTAATATTCTTGGGAAGTAGTCTCGATATTTATATCTGCCATACTCCCAAATCTTTAAAAAAAAAAGTGTTTTTTCAACATCTTATTAATAAACTGTCAACAGGAACAGGCATTGAAGTGGATATTATCAAAATGATCCTTGGCATGCCTCCACCTGCAATAAAAATGAATTACAGTCTTTCCCATGAAGAATCAACTTTCTTGTGTATGTACAAGGCAATCCCTCACCTACGTGCTCCATAAGAATGTCTCCTCACCATAACATTAGACAAATTTAAAATATGGGTTTCATGGAAGTGAAAAATTTGGAATTTCAAATTGAAACTTTTTCAACCAATTCAACTTTCAAAACTATATCAAAATTTTAATGTATATATAAATATATATTAAAAATTTAATGTGCGTATATATATTAAAATTTAGATGCAATAAAATATTATAATTATATTTTTCTATTAGTAATCAATTTCAATATAATGTATTTTATTGTTATATACAAAATATTTTTAAATTGTTTTTGTGTTTTTCAATTTTAATTTATTATCCCATAAGTCAATGTCTAATAAAAATCCTATAAATACATGTCAAAATTTTGATTTGGTGGATGCATTAAAAAAAGGAAAATATTATAATACAAAAACAAGGCCATGGTGTAATAATATATTTCATTGTTATACCCTTGTTTTTATATCATATAAATATTTGATTCAATGTAGAAATATATGAATGTTGTAGTTTGTTAAATATTTTATGTCCTTCTATATTATTACATTTTACAACTAAAATTGCATTAAAAGGTTTGTGTTTTACATCTTTTAAGGTTTAAACATATGGTCCGTACATACATCAAATCATGATTCAACGTATATATTTTTCATACATTACAAACACCTTGATAGACATGACATGTAAAATGTGGCAACATACACAAGGTAAATGAATTGTTTGACAAAATGACTCAATAAATTATCATCACAAGGATTACAATGATTACAAATGTACAAAAAAGGATTTGTTAAGGAGGATTTTATAAGGATGGTATCAAAATATTTGAAATAACGAAGCTTTATGAAACGTACCTGATCCCAGGAGTTTTAGAGGAAAACACTCTAGATGAGGATCTAGATGAGGTTGTGTGTGCGGAAGCAGTATTGAATAAGATGAAAATAGAGAAATCAATAGATATGGAATAGTAAATGTATTATTTATATGTATTTTTTACATAGCATACTCTTGAGAATGATGTATGGTTATCTAATTTGCTACTATTTTCCTAAACTAAAATTACAAATATATATATATATATATATATATATATATATATATATATATATATATATATATATATATGGTGAAGACTCAAAAACCATTATGGAAGTCAAAATGTTTGACCTTCCATTATGACACTTCACCTTCTAACACTTATGTCTATTAATTTCCATATGCATAGTATGTTGACATGTGATTTTTCATGTAACAAACATGGGAGTTTCATCAGTGTTACATGTTGAGTTGGCCTTGCACACAAATCTGGATGTGTGAGTAGGTTTATAGTTATTGCATGAGTGTAGGGTTCTATTTATAATTTGTGCAAGTGTTGCATATCACGTAGTTATTTGATGTCATGAAAAGGTTGCATGTGGCATGTGGTGTGTAAATTAATGTGTTTCAAGGAGTGTCAATGAAATAAGTTAGGACTAATTGTCCATATTTTTGCATGGGGTTCCCCTCAAATTCACAAGGGATAAGTACTTAAAACTTACAATCTCCATGCCTATTGGGTGGAGGGTATGTTATTGTCTTTGAAGCTATGGAACATGAATCTAGGTGTGGAACGTCATGTACCTAGTGGTTGGAGCTACACAACGGTGTTTGAAGTGCAGAATTGGTGTGATATGTGTTACGTTGTGGAGCTAAAAGCTTCACTGATGCAAGCAGGGAAGGAGGTTGCGAAGAGTTGCGGAGTGTCACAGACGCCGGCGTCGGTCAGGCCAACCGACGTCGGCAGGATCAAACAAGAAGGCAACCGACGTCGGTTAGTGTTAGGAGGGGTGGAGGTAAATCCAAGAACAAACACACCTATTCTAATTCCACCTGTTAGGATCTTGCTCCTCAGAAAGAGCACAGTATGATTACCAAATATAAGCAATTGAATATGCGGAAATAACCAGAAACACAAGTAACTAGAATTCACCAATAGCACAGAATATGAGAGACAATACACTATCTTGTATTAACACTATACAGAAAAGAATACATCAAAGAGCCGCCACACTCTTTCACCTTACAGAGATTCGCCACACCTCAAGTGTACAGTAATTCTTCTCACACACACTCTCCTACACAAAAAAAGGGTCCCAACAACCAACTCACACACAGAATTGGTGTTCACCTCACCAACCAGTCAGTAATAACCCTGCCGGTACACCAAGCACTCTATAGCACTTCAAGTTGATCTCTCATGAACCTGCAACCTGCAATTCAAAGACCAAACTTACATGTAGATCCCAAATGAGCTTGCAACAACCTGCAACTCACAGATCTTACAACTAGAAGGAACTCTTCCTTTCTATCTCATGCATTAAACAATACATGCCAATGGGTCTATAAATAGATCCCTAACTCAAACAATAACTTAGACTCTTAATTTAGACAATTATCCTCGCAGCCCAAGACTCTAACTGGTCTCAACATGCAAACTCTTTGTTCACTTAACTAACTGTCCGTGAAACGAGCAGTTTTGGAACACACAGGCGACCGACGTCAGTCCCTGCTTGTCTGGTTCTGCCGACGTCGGCTGACTCCCTGCCGTCGTCGGTGGCCTTCTGCACTGGTCTCTGCCGACGTCGGTCCTGCTGCCGACGCCGGTGCTCCTGGATCTCAGCAACCATTGTTCCTTCAGTTTGCAAAGGGTTGAAGCTTTTAGCTCCACAACCTAACAATCTCCCACTTGGAGATAAACAGCTGCAACCTGTACCTGTACCTGTACCTGTACCTGTACACCGTCTAGTTTGTTCCCTTGGCTTTGTATCCCTCCTCAAGATCACTCTTGAAGACCAACCACCACAAAATCCATGGTGCAAAAATTGTCATCCAAATTACCTGCCACATTCGCATCTACAACCATGTAGAAAAAGAACTTGACCCTGCATAGCATGTGCACCTGCTGCTGGTCCCACTGAACTGCCCTTCAGTATTACTCTCCCGGATTGACTCCAAACTTGTGATAACTCCCACTGCTTGGGAAAACTCAGGTTTAGTACATACCATGCACTCAACCTCATTATGTGAATCAAGACACCTGTTCTGTGAACTATCTAACCATCGGTGTGCTAACCGGCTTCACACAATCATCCTGAAACAAAGTCAACAAGACCTCCATGTCTCTAGAACACACTCATGCCAAAGAATCTTGCTGCTCCCAGATTCTCCATGACATACACCTGAACTAGCTTTACCTTTAGTTCAGCAATACCTGTATATGTAACCCTGCAACAAGCACATCATACAGAAAATAGGATAATGTAGCTAATATTATCCAACCTGGTAAAGAGAAACACAATGATCAAACCTCCATTGCCCTGCAGCTAATACAATATCATATACCCTGATCTTCCATCTCACGTATCCATTTCCGCTCTTCTTCATCCTTAACATCCATTCGTCTCTCAGTGCTTACTTCCAGCTGGCAACTCTACCCAAAACACCTGTTTGGTTCTCCTCCAAGGAATCACATCCTCATCCATGCCAAGCTCCCACTGTTTCCTGGATCTACCTGTTCTGCTTCTTCAACAACTTCCTGGTCCTATACCATAAGTGAGCAACAAGTAGTGTAAAGAAAGGAAATGACGAATTTAAGAACTTACTTACACCTTCAGTTCTCCATATGGGCGCTTGAGACTCCATGACAACTCGCTGTCCACCCAAAATTCGTCTCAGTGACCGATGCCGGTCACATCTCAGTATACAGCCGACCGATGTCAGTTCCCTGCGACTGCCTCCTTGCCGACGTCGGTTTCCCCTGGCCGACGCCGGTCTCTGTCTGCCTCGAGTCACCGACGTCGGGCTGCACATAGCCGACGTCGGTCCCTGTTTGGACACCGACGTTAGTTTTCCTGTCGACGTCGGTCGTTGTGTTTTTCTTGTGAGACCTGACTTTTTCCCGCGAGCTCTTTTTGGATCAAACCCTTGTCCAAATCACCCTTGCTCTGCTCAGAATTCCTCTGCATCTTGTGCTGAACTCTGTCCGTCACTTTCTCCTTGAAAACCAAGGCTTTCCTGTTCTTGTCATTAACATCAGATTCCTCAAGAAACCTCACCTTCTTCTTCTGCATACAGAAACCACGATCCATGCCTTCCAAATCCGAAAGCATATTCTTTGACTCAAGAGCCAGCATCTCCTTCTTATCTATGTGACCAAGCCTATTAAGCCACATCTCTGAATCTACAGCTGAAGTAGATAACCCAGAAAGAGAATCAGTAAAACAAGTAGATAGATAAAGCGTACCTACTTTCTTACCTCTAGCTACAACAAGTGTACCCTTGGTAACCTTCCAAGATTCCGCTGTGAGAGTTACTGTGCAACCCTCTTCACCCAAACTTCTAACAGAAATCAGATTCCGCTTCAAAACTGGGACATGCATGACCTCCTTTAACACCCATGTGTCACATGTCTGCAATTTCAGCTTCACTTTGCCTTTGCCAACAATCTGACAATTACCATCCCCTACACAAATTTCTCCAAAGTCTCCCTGGACATACTCATGAAAAAATTCCCTATGTGGGGATGCATGAAAAGAGGCACCAGAATCTAATACCCAAGATTCTACTTTATCCAAAGAACATACCAGAGCATCCTGTGCAACGTAACCGACAACATCTGCTTCTTCTCCATGTCCTTCATGCTGATCTTCACCCGATCTGCAATCTCTCTTTAAGTGCCCTTGCTTTCCACATTTCCAACAGGTTATTCTGCCATACTTGGACTTGGATCTTTTGCCTGTCTTCGACCTTGATCTCCCACGCTCTGTCTTCTCTCTTGGCCTTCCTCTTCCTTCAA
Source organism: Torreya grandis (assembly GCA_037957365.1). NCBI lineage: Eukaryota > Viridiplantae > Streptophyta > Pinopsida > Cupressales > Taxaceae > Torreya > Torreya grandis. The sequence goes on along the minus strand of JARHVA010000594.1, from coordinate 3,593,876 downwards.
CACTCAAAGCATCTCCAAATGATTCACTTGTGCTTTTCCTGCGTATCTCTTCATTCAAAATCACACTCACAACATCATCCACTTTTAAGACATTTGAAGGAGACACAGTATTAGAAACTGCCATTACCAAACCTTCCCAACTTTTAGGTAATGAACACAAGATTAAGAGAGCTCTAATTTCATCATCAAATACAATATTGATGGAACTTAACTGGTTTACCAAACCATGGAAATCACTAAGATGGCTATGAACAGATCCACCTTCCAACATTTGCAAATTAAATAAACGCTTCATAAGAAATACCTTATTAGAAGCCGAGGGTTTTTCATACAAATTTGCCAAAGATTTCATCAACTCCACCGTTGTCTTACACTGTGATAAGCTGGAAATCACAGATGATTCAAGACTCAATCTAACAGATCCCAGAGCCTTTCGATCAAGAACCTCCCATTCTTCATCTTTCATATCCAAGGGTTTGCTAGCAACCCCACCCAACGGTAAGTACAAATCTTTCTGATACAGATAGTCCTCAATCTGCATCCTCCATAATTGGTAGTTCTTGCCATTAAACTTTTCCATTCGTAGTTGACTGTTTTCTGCCATTGCTCAACTCCCACTCAAACAGAAACCCTGTGAGTAACCTGTAATCAAAACACACTACCCAGATCTACACCAATCTGTTAGTATCCCAACCAAAAGCTCTGATACCACTTGTTAGGAGGGGTGGAGGTAAATCCAAGAACAAACACACCTGTTCTAATTCCACCTGTTAGGATCTTGCTCCTCAGAAAGAGCACAGTATGATTACCAAATATAAGCAATTGAATATGCGGAAATAACCAGAAACACAAGTAACTAGAATTCACCAATAGCACAGAATATGAGAGACAATACACTATCTTGTATTAACACTATACAGAAAAGAATACATCAAAGAGCCGCCACACTCTTTCACCTTACAGAGATTCGCCACACCTCAAGTGTACAGTAATTCTTCTCACACACACTCTCCTACACAAAAAAAGGGTCCCAACAACCAACTCACACACAGAATTGGTGTTCACCTCACCAACCAGTCAGTAATAACCCTGCCGGTACACCAAGCACTCTATAGCACTTCAAGCTGATCTCTCATGAACCTGCAACCTGCAATTCAAAGACCAAACTTACATGTAGATCCCAAATGAGCTTGCAACAACCTGCAACTCACATATCTTACAACTAGAAGGAACTCTTCCTTTCTATCTCATGCATTAAACAATACATGCCAATGGGTCTATAAATAGATCCCTAACTCAAACAATAACTTAGACTCTTAATTTAGACAATTATCCTCGCAGCCCAAGACTCTAACTGGTCTCAACATGCAAACTCTTCGTTCACTTAACTAACTGTCCGTGAAACGAGCAGTTCTGGAACACACAGGCGACCGACATCAGTCCCTGCTTGTCTGGTTCTGCCGACGTCGGCTGACTCCCTGCCGTCGTCGGTGGCCTTCTGCACTGGTCTCTGCCGATGTCGGTCCTGCTGCCGACGCCGGTGCTCCTGGATCTCAGCAACCATTGTTCCTTCAGTTTGCAAAGGGTTGAAGCTTTTAGCTCCACAACCTAACAGTTAGAAGTCGGCCGGCATCGGCACCCTCCAGGCAGACAGGGACCGACGTCAGTCACCTGTGTGGTTTGGATTGCGTGTATTACGGGAAGTTAGCTAACGAACCAAGTGTTTGTATGTCAAGAGCCAATTTTAGACTAGAAGCTGCGGATCTAATTATTGTAATTAGGTGTCTAATTATTGTTTGCATGAGATCTATTTAAGAGACTCATTGGTTGTATTGTAAACTTGTGCTAGAGAGTAAGAGAGCAAGAATATAAGCTCCTTCAGAGAGAGGTGAGCAATGGTGTGTTCCTCCTAGTGCCACAGTACCAAGTGTGGGTGCTGGATTGGAGAATCAGCAGGGTTCTTCATGTATGTATGATCTTGGTCATCAGGTGAGCATGGCTACAATAGGAGATCTGCATGGGTAAGTAAGATCATTGATTTACAAGTGTATGTGTGTGTAAGGTCAAGGTTCACAGGTGTGCAGAACCATATTGATTTGCAGGTGTGCAAGATCAGATAGGACAGCAACACAATAGGGAGCAGAATCAGGTGGGATCTACTTGGAGTATAGTGGGTACTCATAGAGAGCAAAGAGGAAGGCAAGGAAGATCCTTCCATAAGTAAGATCAGATTGAGGTGCAGGTTGTTGTAGGTTCAGGGGAGATCTACTTGAAGTACGTTTGTGTACTTGTGGAGTGCGTGGAGCACAGGTGTAAGGTGAACACCAACTCTGTGTTTGAGTTGGGTGTTGGGACCTAAGGGAGAGAGCTTTGAGGGAAGATTTACTGTTTATGCCCTAGAGGTGTGGGAGCCCTAGAGGTGTGTAAGGAAGAACTGTGGCAGCCTTCTTTGTTGTATTTCCTTCTGAAAGAGTTTTAATACAAGTTGTGTATTGTCTCTCATATCATGTGTTATTTCTGAATTCTAGTTACTTGTGTATTCTGGTTATTTCCGCATATTAAGTTGCTTGGTAATCAATTGTGTGCTTCTGGTTATTTATCCCAACAATATGTCCCCTATCAAATTATGGGAGGTGCATGATGAAAGAGATTATGTGTGACATTGCATTACGTTCTACAAGTGACCAAATAACTTAAGTTAGCAATGCAAGTTTGTGTGCAAATCAGTTTCCTTTTATTGAGAAGAATCATCCTAATTTTGATAAGTATCATTTACAAGTGTGTTGCATTCTTATCAAGTGTTCGTGTAACATGATTAGAGTGTGGAATCACTTTAAAATATTTATATCTCTTAATTCCTGCTGATATGTTGAAACTCTAAGGGTTGGTTATGTACACATAGTTGCCCCTATGCATGTATACATGACCAGTGATTATATCATAAGCATTAATTTGTGTGACATCACATACTAGATCCTCTCTAAAAGGATGGACAGATCTTCTCACAAACTATATGATCTTATCTAAATTTTCACCAAAGGGTTTTAAAGAATATTAAACAATGTTAAAAAAATAATGTGATTTACAGTTGGCTATCTATTATAGTTTTCCAAAAAATAGGGATTTCTCTTCAAATTTTAGATGTTTGACCTACTTATACTTAACCATTTTTTTTTAAATAGTGTTTCAGAAACTAGACTCGAAATGCTATAATTCATGTTCTTATAAAAATTTTAATTTTTTAGTGTAACCATCTCAAATAATATATAAATGTTAAGACTTCTTGATTTTCAGATTAAACATGTCTACGGGTAGGCCTCTTTTTGTCCCCCAACTTTCTGCACTCACCCAGATGCATAGTGGAAGCCTAATTGATCACTTTGGTATGAATAAAATGTTGGTGTATTTGAGTGAGTGTTATTATCAAGGATGAGCATTGGTGTTAAAACATTGGTGTAAAGATGTAGGATTTGTCAACATATCAAGGGTAAATGTCGGAACTCTGGGTTGTATCAACCGTTACCAATTCTAGAGAGACCATGGGAAGAGTTGAGCATGGATTTCATTTTGGATTTCATTTTTGAGCTACGAATAACCCAAAGAGGTAATGACTCTATTTTTGTTATAGTGAATAGATTTTCAAAATGAGACATTTTATAATATGCAAGAAGGCTAGTGATGTAACAAATATCATAAGTTGTTTTCTAATAAGTTGTGGGATTACATAGGTTTTCAAAGAGCATTTTATTAGATAGGGATACTAAATTTGTTGTATTTTTTGGAGGGCGCTATGGAGGAAACTATGCACAAGATTATATTTCAATACAGTTATCATCCTCAAACAGATGGGTAAACGGAGATAGTGAGTCACAATCTTAGTGATTTTCTAAGATGTTTGGTTGAAGACAAGCTCAAACAATGGGGATTTGACATTGGCACAAACTAAATTTGCTTATAATAATTCAGTGAGTAGAAGTAAAACTATGAGTCCATTCCAAATTATTTATGGTTTCAACCCTAAAAGAGTGTATGAATTGAGAAGTACAACATATATGAGAAGTGCTAGCACAGAAGAGTATGCAGGATCTATGCATGATGTACATATGGAGGTGAAGAGAAGATTGGAAGAAAATAGTATGAAGTACAAGAAGCATGTCGATTAGAGAAGAATATAACATAATTTCAGAGTTAGGCACTTATTAATGTGTGCATTTGCATAAAGAGAGGTTTCCTAAAGGATACATAGTAAGCTCACATAGAAGTAAATTAGACCTTGTATAATTTTTAGAAGGTTTTTAGCAAATGTTTACGATATTGAGCTACTGGATGGAGTGGGAATTTTATTTATCTTAAAAACAACATATTTATACCCTTACTTTGAGGGACAAAGTAGTGGAGAAGGATCAAGTTCTTACTTTTCAAGTATAGATTGGAGGCAACAATTGTCGAAGAAGCAAAGGAGGAGATTTGAGGTTATATGGGATACACTAATTGGCACAAAGAAAAGAGACAAATATAAATTTGAGTTCTTAGTGGCTTGGAAAGACAAAGAAGATGAAGACATAACTTGGAGGAGTGCATCCAATGTTTCCAAACATGTAACACTATTGAGGAGCTTATATAAGGTTCATGAGCAGGAGCTCATGGACAATTTAATCTACCTAAGTTTCTAATGTAGAAGAATTCATGTTCACAAGTTATCTTGCATCATCCAAAAACACACGTTCAAGTTCTTTTTCACATTTTTGTTGTGTTGTGCAACTTGTCATTTCTTGAAACAATGTTATGCATGAGAAATAAAATCGATGTCAAGATAAAGAACATCAACAAGAGTCCCATAGGGAAAGGAAATACATGGATGATGGTTTCAATCATCTTCCATTGGTAAAATGGACCTTTTCCTTGGAACATGATGAAACCACCACTTTATATAGAGGGTAGTTTCAAAACCACAACTTTGTATAAGTGGCAGTTACGAAATCATCAATCTGTTGTAACTAGCAATTTCACCCATGTTTGAAATATATGCAAAGTAGTTATCAAGATCAAGTAAATGTGATGTGTGGACCATTTTCCATGAAAATGAGATCTCAAAGGGCGTGGTAGGTTTTTAGTGTCAAGCCACCAACATTTGAAGTCAATTTTGGAAGAGCATGGGAGAGTCATCTCAATCACCCAAGGGAGAGAAGAGAGAGAGATCAAGCAAGTAGGGAGATAAGAATCCATCTCCTAAGCAGAACAAAATTGAGAGAGACCTTAGAGAAGCTCAGAGAGTGTGAGGCAAATTTATGAGCTTACTTAGGGATGTATCTTCATTATAACCCAATCATTATACTGAGAGAATCTTTTGGGATGTGCATGAAGTTGAGGGATAATTTTGTGGACATTTATTGTAATGCATACACATTATGACCATAATGTGTACACATTATGGTCATAATGCATATGCATTATTTGAATTTAGGCTTATAAACCATTAAACCTAAACATGTATGCACTATAACGTGTATGTGTTATAACATGTACGTGTTCTAATGACATTGTAACCACCAAATTATGCTTTGTGTATTTGTTATATAATTCCATAATAATGCGTACACATTATAACATGTACATGTTCCTATGACATTATAAAAAAAAGTACAAAATACATATTTAGTAGTTACATATGGTTTACTAGAATAAATTTTAAGTATAAGGGTTACATTTATATTTCTTATACTTTAAATCTATTTTAGTAAATATAAGAAATTAGGGTCACTCTGCATCTAATAGAGTTGGTCTCACAACTACATGAATTATGATGTGAGAGAGAGTTTTTTAAAATCCAATATGGTCAGTACTTAGGTATTTTCAGGGTCTCAGTATTGAACCTAGGGATTTCAAGGTATAACTTTTAAAATTGATGTCTATTTTTGATAAACATATAGTCATTTTTTAGGTTTTTGTGCCTTTTTTATTACTTCTTGGTATTTTTAAGAGTCTTAGGTTTTTCAAAATTGAAGTTTTCAAACCACTCACTTTGAATTTGATCCAAAGTGGTGTGATTGATGTAGCATAGGTCACATTGATGACCTACACACATCAAACAACCACTTTGTGTTAATTTCACTTGTTCATCATCCCTCCCTCATCTCTAATCACTTCCTACTCATCCCTCATCACCCCTAATCGCTCTCTCATCATTACTCATTGTCCCTAATCACTCCCTCATTGACCCTCACTTTCCCTCATCATCTCTAATCACTCCCTCATCATCCCTAATTACTCCCTCATTGACCCTCACTCTCCCTTATCATCCCTAATTACTCCCTCATTGACTTTCACTCTCCCTCATCATCCCCAATCACTCCCTCCTTGTCCCTAATCACTTCCTCATTGACCCTCACCATCCCTTATCATCTTTACTCACTCCCTCATCATCCCTAATCACTCTCTCATTAACTCTCACCATCCCTAATCATTCCCTCATCATCCCTAATCATTCCCTCATCATCCCTAATCATTGCTTCATCATCCCTAATTACTCCCTCCTCATCCCTAATCACTTTCTTATTGATCCTCACCATTCTTCATCAATTATAATCACTCCCTCATCACCCCTAATCATTCTCTCATTGACCCTCACCACCCCTAATCACTACTTCATCATCCCTAATCACTCCTTCCTCGTCCCACATCACCCCTAATCGCTCCTGCATTTAACCCTCACCATCCCTCATCATCCCTAATCATTCCCTCATCCTCCTTAATCACTCCCTCATTAACCCTCGCGTCCCTCATCATCCCTAATGACTCCCTCATCATCTCTATTGAATCCCTCATCATCCCTTCTCATCCTTAATGATGCCAATGATCAATATTATTAGCCTAATTTGATGATGTTTAGGCCCATACCCATACTTGTTCACATTTTTACTTGTTCTTATCTGACCTTAAGGTCTTTTATACTCTTTGACTATCTTTGTCACTTATTTATGGTCAACTATTGATCCACTTAACCCTTATTGGGTTTCTTTATTTAAGGTCTGATTCATAATCCTCTTCACTATAGGTCTGCACAATCACACTTTTCCTTTATAAATCTGCAAATCACTCTCTCCTAGATTTGTTCTCATTCTAGACCTTACCAATATTCTTATCCTCTTAGATTGGTTTTATAATACCAATGATATTATACTCTTCATATTGTTTCAAAAGCTCCACTCAATCTATTCTTAATTATCTCTTAGGCCTTTTATCTCCTTACTCAAGATAAAGTTTGATATTTTTACACATTAACCTTGATCTTGTTTCCCTAGGATTTGAACCTAGGTCTATACTCAACTCAATGGATAATAAATTGAAGTATAGGTTCCCTAGCCTTTTAACCTTCTCACACAAACTATTTTTAGTCCCTTCCAAATTATTTTCACTTGTAATGATTCACCAAAGAGTTTACACCCTCTTTTAAGACTCTTAATCCTTACCTTCACAAATAATTATAACACTATTAAGACACAACTTATGATAACTATTCTTGTATTGAACTTCAAAACCAATAATCATTATCAAACTCTCCTTAACTATTCATTACACCTTTTTATATATTTCAATACATTTAGAAGATCCTCATGGAGGTTACAAACCTTTTCATATGATAAAATCTTGATTTTCCTCTTATACACAGTTTCATTTAAATAGTCTTTCATATCAGGTATTTAGGGATACTTTAGATAATAAGAAAATTTTCACCATTTAAATAAGGTCTCAAAGAAACTATAGACCAAATTTCACACATTTTTATTGGCTTGTTATCAATCTAGAGCTCTTTTTCTTGTCATTATCTTGTCTTAAAATTTAGGGTTTTGGGGCAACCCAAGAGCATTCTAAAAGGAGATTAATAAAAATTATAGAGTTAAAAACACTCTTTTTATTTGGAATAGGTCTCATTCACAATCCAACACCTTCACCAATTACTTGAACTTCATCATGCTTAGAAAATTACATCAAACAATACTAATTACAATGACTTTTACAGACTATGTCCTGTTCCTAGCCTAAAAGGACTATAATTGAATCAAATTACTGATTTCTAACTGATAAATCTAGGATCATGCTTTAGACAAATGAAATATCATCATATCTTCCCTTGTCAATGATTCATTATCTTCCATGTATCAGAATCACGTCCAACTCCCATGTTTAAGAACTGCCTACACATAGTTTTATGTTATTCTCTTACATAGTCATGTTGATAGAGGCTTGAAGATACATGTTAGCCTCAATCATCTAAAATCACATGATTATCATTGTGGGAACACAAATAAATATCTACCATCAAAATAAATACCTTTGTTTATTGATCAATCTCTCAAAACAAGATATAGACCTTACTACAACCTTTTATTGTAGACCTTCACTTCAAACCTTACTCTTCTCTTCTCATCTCCTCATCTTCTATTTCACATATGGATGACTTTATTAAGCTTATCCTTAATAGGTTTGAATCTTATCTTCAACAATCATTCTCTAAACATAGCTTTTAGATTTGAAAAAGACCAAGGTCTTCTCAACTACTTACTCCTTAACATAACATATACTAATTTTTGCCTTTTCCAAACGTTGAGTCATCTTTCTAGATAGAGATTTGGTTGTTTTTATATTTACATGAGTAAAATGGAATTTACATCATGGTGATAACCCTTTGGGACCATTACTAGATGTTTATACCCTTTAAAACTAGCCACAAGGGCTTACAATCCTTCTTTGACAATTTGAATTTTCAAACATGAGGTTTTGACGAGAAAGTGCCAAATATGAGAGTCTAGCTACTTGTGTAATTTTACATGATTAGAACAAGACCTTATGTTACTTAAGACTTACACAAACCCTTCACAAGGTACAAATAAGCATGACTTGGCTTCTTATTACTCAACACATGACTTATTTGACTCACTTAGACTATTATGTACAAATTTACATCTTTTGATTGATGCTCCTGCATCACTTAATCACTCTAAAAGTTTGTAGATACATGTTTAAAGATGTTTTTTAACTGATCCAATGGTTTCATAACTTGAAATTCCCAAAAAGGCAATATATTCATGATTGTTTTTTTTTAAATAGACCTCAAATATGGCTAAAGGTGTAGTCTTTCAACATCTCTTGAAAATCAAAGTTGTAGTAGACTATAAAATGTATTCCTTGTCATGTGTAATGTCCAAATGAATGCATGAAGTCATTTTTTGTGACCTTTAATATGAGTTTGGATTCATAACCCCTTAAAAAACAAATCAAACATAAGTGAGATGGTTAGAAAGCCTATTTTGTTGCATTTTGATGAGAATTAAGTACAAAGAATGGAATAAGCTTATGTGCTAGCTTAGATAGTGTCAAATTAAATACAAGAATACTGTTGGGGACATCAAGATTCAGTCTTGAGTGAAATATTTTCTATAAAGGATCACAAACCTAATGAATAAGGTCTAATATGACAGAACTTTATGTTGTCTACAAGAATTCAAGTTTATATGGACATAGATCAATGTTTTGATGGAGATTTTAAGAAGGTAAAGAAGTGAAATTATGTTAAAATAGGTGTTCAAGAGTACAATAGTAGTCAAAGGAGACTAAATTATAGTAAAGAGGATACAAATAAAATTTTTGACCTAGGAGAAAGCTAAAAGCCTTGAGATAAGATCATGTTTGTTGTGTCATGCAAAGGTGGTGTACTTCAAAATAATAAACCTTGTTTATTGAATAACAAAATTCAGATTACAATAACCTTGTGTTAGTATAAGGATTTAAATATGTGGCATGAAACAAGAAAGGAAGGCTACAAATCTTAAAGGAGACCTAGAAGACCTAGATGAGTAAACCCATAAGAGGCCTGCTTACATTAGATGATGAGGGTGATGAGGGATGGTGAGGGTCATTGACGGAGTGATGAGGGATGATGAGAGTCAATGATATAGTGATTAGGGATGATGAGGGATGAGAAAAGAGTGATTAGGGATTATGAGGGATGAAGAGGGATTAATTAGAGATTATTATGGATGATAAGGAAGTGATTAGAGATGGTGAGGGATAATTAAGGTCAATTATGGAGTGATTAGGGATGAGGATGGAGTGATTAGGGATGATGAGATATGGTGAAGGTCAATGGAGGAGTGATTAGGTATGATAAAAGAGTGATTAGAGATGACTAGGGAAGTGAAGGTCAATTTGGATGTGATTAGAGACAATGAGGAATGAAGAGAGTGATCAGGGGTGATGAGAGATATGTAGGAAGTGATTAGGGATCAGGGAGGGACGATGAGTAAGTGAAATTGACACAAAGTGGTCATTTGATGTGTGAAGGTAATCGATGTAACATATGTTATTCCAATCACACCACTTTGGATCAAGTTAAAAGTGGGTAGTTTTTAAACTTCAATTTTGACAAATCTAGGACTCTAGAAATGCTAAGGAGCAATTTGGAAGGCACGAAAACCTTAAAAAATGTCTATATATTTACCAAAAATGGACATCAATTGCAAAATTTATGCCTTGAAATCTCTAGGTTCAATACTGAGACCTTGAAAATACCTAAGTACTACCCATATTGAATTTTGAAAAACCATCTTCCACATCGTAAAGCATGCAACTGTGAGACCAACTCTATCAGATGCAGAGTGACCCTAATTTCTTATGTTTACTAAAATAAATTAAATATAAGGAATTAAACTTATATTTAACACTTATTTTAGTAAATCATCTGCTACAAGACCATCTATAACTATCAAATATGACTTTTATGTCTTTTTAATGTGATGTCATAAGAACACGTACACATTATAGCATGTATGCATTCCTATGGCATTGCATAACAAAGACACAAAGCATAATTTGGTGGTTACAGTGTCATATAAACACATACGCGTTATAGCGCATACACATTATTTAAATTTTAATTCAAAAAACCAAGCCTTTTGGCTTGAAAATGGCTTGGATTCATTTTGATAAAAACAATCAACTTTCATTATGAAATACATTGTGGATTTCAATAACAAAATTCAAAAAATTATTACCATGACTATTTTAAGGGTTCAAATTATGTTGATTTCTAACTACACATTTTTTAGACCATTACATACCACAAATATGCATGCCTATTCATGTTTATGTAAAAAAAAATTCATTGATCCAAGTGCAAAATAAATTATATGGTCACAAATTAGACCTAATTCTACACACATTAAAAAAAATCAATTTTTTATTTATTTTCGAGGTAGTTAAAAGAGGTCGCACGCCCAGCTATCTAGTTTTTTGTTTATTTTTAAAATTTATTTACTTGTAAAATTAATTAAAAAAATAAATCATTGAAAAAAATTTAAAAATATAGGTCACAATTTAGATGATATTATCTCAATATTCACCAAAGTGTTTCAAACAATATTAAACAATGGTGGACTGCACAGACGTCTATCTACTCTATTTTATTTTATTTTTTTTAAAAGAGTTCACCTTCTGTAGATGTTTAACTTAGTTATACTTAACCATTTTTTAAAAAAATAGTATTGAAAATTAGACTTGAAATACTACAATTCATGTTTTTATACCATCTTCAAATTTTGAGTGTAGCAATGTCAAATTATCTATAAAAGTTTAAATTTTTGAAATTTCACGAAAATCATGTCTACGAATAAATCTTTTTTATCTCCCAACTTTATGCACTTACCCCTTCATCATACTCTGAGAGAAAATAGAATGTGTGTTGTTTGTAATGTATATACCACAACTAAACAATAATAAAAAGATTTTTTTGTTTCTATTCTAAATCTTGTATTCTTGAGAAAGTTAGAATAGTAAAATACCTTTGAGTAAGGCAGCCATTCACTCAGCGCCCTCCTCATATATATATAATTGGTGGTTGTGCATACATGAAAACATTATCAACCTGATGGTGAAGAGGATAAGCCAACGAAAATGAAGAAGCGATGTGGGGAGGATGGTGTCGACTTGAATGTCCCTCAAACTATGTATGACCCATCTCTTGAAGCTTAATTCTTCTTGTAAAGTGGGTAATGTGGTTATGGCATGAGTGCATCCATGATGAAAGGAATGCTCTGAGTAAGTAAACAAAGGGTTTTGGGGGTTTCCAAACTAGTATAGTCTGTCTCAGAGCTACTTAAAGAAGATAGTTAATCTGACAGAGGTAGCCAATCCATGCTACTCATAAAAGTATGCCCGCAGTTAAAAAACTAAAACTATACATTGCGTTCCTCAATATTTCTAATGTCCACTACTAAAGTCAATAGAATTTGTAATGTCTTTGTCGATTAAAGGATGTGAAGAAAGCACAAGTCCATGGTTGAATTATATTTTTCTGTGAGAAGGCATACACCCGGTGAAGTGGGTAAGGGATTCTAGTTCAAGAAAATTAGAAAATACGTTAAAACAGACAAGGAAAATGCACAACTTGTTTCCCTCCCTCTCTAGCAAGGAAGATTTTGCAGTAACATCTGCGAATTTGTATTTACTCCATAACCTGTTGTTGGAAGACTGATTGCAGCCTTTGCACGAAAGCGAAGCCTAGAAAAGATGGAGGTATTATCCCTCACTTCTGCACTTCAGCCTAAGACAAGTAAGCATCAAGGTGGCAGATTATCTGGAGAGATCCTTAAAGAAAATTTCTTTGATTATCTCAACCAGGAGTAAATGCGTCTGTGGGTCCATCAGATGTGGAGGGCCACGAAAGAGAGGCATTATGTGGAGATAAGAGAAATCCATCGTCTAATGAAATAAAAGATGATTGATCTTGGCCAATCCATAGGTCGAAGGAAAGTTATGTATGCATGGTTTTTGGTTGGTTTTCATGTATTTTATGATCCATGGTTTTGTATGGATGTTGTTTTAGTTCATATTTTTGGTGTCTATTTTATTATAACATGGTTTGGATAGTTTTCTTATTTATGTATTTATAAATATTTGCCTATATATTAGGATAAAGTAAAAATTTTAAGTATGTTGGTATAGTGTAGCCTGTTAAAATAATGTGATAAGGAGAACAGTTTATTTTTAGGTTTTTATAGAAAGATCATCCAGTAAATATATCTAATAAAGTTTAAAAACTTGTAATTTCAAACATTTAGATGAATATTTTACATTTTTTCAATATCAAAGTATATAAGATGCATTTATTTTTTATATCTACATCATGTGAGAAGACTTCTCAAGGTCTTTCTAGAAGGTCTCCTAGCAAGGAATGAGAGGTTTGTTGAAGAGCATTTAAAGTGCACGACTGCTCCAAGATTGTGAAGTGAATACCTTTTCTTTCTCCATAACCAGTGATTGATTTTAGATGTGTTGTTTCAAAGAAGTCATTGTATTTGCATGATAGTGTGCAGTTTTTATTTTATTTATTTATTTTTATTTTTTTAAATTAAATAAATAAAATTTTATTTCTTTGTAATAAATATTTAAATTTGGTTTTTTTTATTAAAGAATAAATAATTTAATTTATATGTATAAATAATTAATATTCTTTAACTTAATGTTAACAATTAAAAAATATTTATTTCATCAAATTTATTCGGGACTCGTACCTGACCACATCTCTTTTATTTTAAGGATCTTTAAAAATTTATATTACTAACAAAATAAAAATTGTTTTGATTATTCTAAAATTATTAGAATTTAAGTCTTCAAAACTTAATATTATATAAAAACATCAAACACCTCTCCACAATTATAAATGTTATAAAGAAAAAATAGACAAGCCAAACCTTCACCACAATTTTAAAAGGCCCACCAAGGGTTTGCCAGCATCTTTATAAAATAAATAATAAAAAATATAATTTAAATAATAAAAATTGAAACGTAAAACAAAAACTTCTACCAATAAAAGTTATTGTTTTGGATGGCCGATACACTTTATAAAGGCATCAAACAATTGTCAAGGATTTACTAACGTAAGCCACATATAAGATTTTGACCGAGGAAATTCAATTTAATAAAATAAACCGCTAATTATAAGTTTTTTACCGAGCAAATTCTAAAATATATTATATCTCCTCAAAGTCTAATCAAAGATTAAGCATATATTATAACACATTAGAAGAGAAATTTATATTTTAAAAAATTATTGTAATATTAAAGATGGCTAGGCTTTCTTAACAAGGAATTTCTACAATATATTATTACTCTTTAACTTACAATTGTAGAATTGTGGAAGAGAAATTATTCCAATAAAACCTTAGAGAAAAGGAGATGACAAGGGACCAATTCACTCATTCTCACGCAGTCTCAAGAGCATAGCGTCCCTCCAAATGGCTTTATACAAGTGGTTCAATCAATTAGGGTCCAATTTTTTCTATTCATACCTTCTTAGACGGCAAGGATATTACATTTGAACTTTGAAAAGTGGGAACTAATGAAAAAGGTGATCCCCAGACTACCATTTTCACAATGAACATGTACACTTGATTTAATTATGATATTGACCTGAAAGAAAGTGATCATCCTACATAACTATGACTAGTACATACATCTTAAATATTTCTATGTGAAAAATATTGATTAAGAATTATGTTACTTTCTTTAAAAAAAAATCCACTGATTGATGAAAAATGACATCAATTTAACAATATTAATGTGTTGGACTTAAAAAAATCTTCCTGATAAAAAAAAAGGGTGCCAAATTCTATTGTATGGTCACGATAATACAATTTTTAGATTGACTTCTCAAAGCAACACGAAAAAACTTTTGATTCTTTCCAATTAAAAAACTGGGCACTAAACTTTCCACCATATGGCCAAGATAATACAATTTTTCAATTGACTTCTCAAAGCAACAAGAAAAAAAATCCAAGTAATGTTCAAATGGGTATCAACTTTAAAACTGAAATTACCTATGACAATCAAATGGACGTCTAATTAAAGATCAAACTCATCCTATGACAATCAAATGGACATCTAATTTAATGTTGTAATTAATTGTTTGTGCATGGAAATTGCAGCCCCTTGTTACCACCCCTGTTGCCATTGTAAAACACCTATTAGTATAATTACCAATGTAAACTGCTAATAGTTTAAGGTAAGTATTATTTTTAGATCGTCGCCAAACAACACCGCAATTTAGTGTACGAGGCCCTCCTATGAAAGCCCACGAGCGGTTGTTTTCCACTTCCTTATATATTGCTCAAAGCATGTGACTAGCTAATCCCATACAAAGACCTTCCATACAATGTCTACAAAGCTTGACATTGGTGATACCAAAAGTAGTCCTTAAAAAGTATAGAAATGGTGGATTTGGGTTATGATGCATTTTCGACAAATATGAACTTTGGGAGATGCCTACATTCATATTACTAAATTGAAATAAAAACACAATTATAAGGATTAAAAGCATTAACATATTAAAAGTATTAACATACGGATAAAGTATAAACTTGGCAATAAATCGATCGGCAGGCATTACAGCAAAGGTCGTCAGCTCCAAAATCAGTTACCTAGAACGACACCAATACAACACCAAGGAAAATGTCTATAAAGGAAAAGAAGGAACACGAGACTTGGCAAGTCTTGCAATATCCAAAAATAAGGCGATCATTCAGAGGAAGATTGACATGCCAAAAAGGTATTGATGGCCTAAGATGTATACATCATCATCACCAATCCAAGAAAGATGTATGGGTGATTTATCCTCTATAAGGAAAACTAGTCATTTTGGAGTTGATAGAGCCTACCTGCATATATTTTTAACCTCGGCTCAACCTCACCTACAAACACTATGCATATATTTTAGAGTTAATAGGTGCCTTTTCAACCTCAACCAACTAGTCTTTTAACGGGCCCTTTAGGAAGAACTTGCCATATGATGTAAGTCCTAACATTCTACCCAAAAGTTTGAATTGAAGTTTACGATCCAAGAGAAGTTGGAAGTGCTCATCCTTACAAAACATTCAAAATCCTTCGAGATGAAAAAAACAATTTACAAATACATGATGCTTCCATGGCTAAATTGAATTCAAAGTTTTCTAAAATGAGGATCCCAAACAAACACAGTAACTAAAAACAGTCAAAATCAGTTCCTAAGAGACATGGCATCAGAGTAAATTCAGGGGATAGGGACTAATGAAGGTTTCCTGCTGATAAAAGAGATTAAAATAATATTGCACCATATCAGATCAGACTATCCATTTACACAATCAATTTTTTGGCAACTCAGATCACGTGGAAGATTATAAATAGGCTTTGAACAAACTAATCTAACATTGCTTCTGTGCTTTATCACCAACTCCAAGGCAGTGTACGGATAATAAACTGTTTATCTAAACTTGAGAGGGCTGTGCCCTAACAATTTCAAAATCTTCTTGAAATTCCAACCTTCCAATGTATTAATAAAAGAACATACATTTTAGACTGTACAAGTAAACTAATCTTTTGATGTTTCTACTGTGTTAGAATGCTGAATTTCAACAAAACTTTTGGCTTTCACTATAACAACTGCACCTCCCACCTGAAAAAAACCCTAGAGTAGCCACTCGACATTAATTGATTCTGGCACAGGGAAATCAAATTGGATGCAGATCCTGCAAATGGGAGGAAAGAATATGGAAAAACAAATACCTTCTAGAAAATGATCATTAAAAAGACACAAAAGCGAAAACCTAAATAATGTTACAAAACATAAAGGCAAGACCACATAAAAACCATGCACACTAAAAATTGACAATCAGGCTTTTCTTTTTGATGATTTTGCAGCTGTAGTGCAAAGAATACAGCGCATTTGTAGCCCCTCAGAATCGGTACTAGATTCATTGTCTGATTCATCATCATTGAAGGAGCTTTCTGCTGGATCTCCAAATCCTCCAGAAACTTTTGAACCACTCTTTTGGCTTGAGTTTTTCATGACTGATGTACTCGTGTCCGTGAGACAAGTGGTATGATAAGTATGAGTGCAAAAGAAAGCTACAATTGAAACATTTTGGATAGAGATGGGATCTAAGCATATGCAACACCTCCCAGTAGCCCTTGAATTCAAAGTCTTTGCCGTGCTCTTCCCAGTTCTTTGTCCCCTCTCATCTCTGACCCGATGCTGATTTGCATCCAACCCATCTTCCCTACTTCCAATGTAGATACCATGACGAGCCTCATAATAATATTTCACCAGTAGGTTCACACAGTCAGCCTGTTATTGCCAAGCTAAACAAAAGTCAGTCTTGCCAAAATAATCAACTCAAGACAGAAGAATGGCATGGAATGAGCCATATTATAATCTACTACTAAATTTTAAGTTACCCATACAATCTGTAGTTACTTTGCATAATTTTAAATAAGCATCTTGATAATCAGGTAAGATGCATTTGTAGAAAGTTTAGTGTCAAACGAATCAATTATAAATTTTAAATGATTACAGTTTATAACCTTTAGAATGTCATTGCAACCATGCCGAAGTGAAGTTTCTGTGCGATAATCTGTGATAATTTTGACAAGCCGGTTCCTCAACCTGCATAAAAATATGTCTAAGCATATCTTCTAAGCTAAACAACGATGCGAATCAAAATAAAGGGTGACAGTATACTCGCCTTGGGATTCGCAAACCATTTGGGACCATATTTACTATATGAAGTGGATCTAGATTGCCAACTGTGTGCTCCAGTAACATGCCAACCTAATTATTATCATCAAACACAAATTAGAGATTGAATAAGACTAGCAAAATTAGCAGCAAGAAACCCAAAGCATAAAGGATTCAAAAATGAAAAGTAAGGCAGGGGAGGTAAGTATTATCATAACCAAAAAACAAAAACAAACTTTTGTGCCCTCACCATTTCTGGATTACTCAGGCTATGCTTAATCAGCTCCTCCCACAGATCATCATCATGTTGCATTGTGACAAACTCTATAGCCTAGAAACAGAGCAAATCGTATGGTTGAATACAAAGATGTCATACATATGCATCCCTTAAAATTTTACCAAGTGTAAAAATGTTGCTGAGCAATGATTCTTGAAAAAAGACGAACAAGAAAGTTTGATTGGCATCCGTATACTCGAGACCTCTATGGATGTCCATGTATAATCTTTTGATGCCCATAAAACTTATATCTGGATTACTAAATGACTAGCAAAAATACAATCCCACCTGCTCCATATCCTCCAGATCATTTATGATAAGTGCCAGAGCTTTCCTCGAATTGCCCATCCTTCCAAGAATAAAGACTTGCTCTTTTATAAGGCCTCTTCTGATACAAATCTCATAAGCCTGCATCATTGAATCTTGAAACTTTGGTTACTATTCAAAACAGTAATAATATTTGATATTTCAATTAGAGATTCACCACAAAAGCATCCCCACCTTGTCAAGAGAGTAATGTTGACTGCTGCGAAGGAAAGGGAGAAGCAATCTAGGCTCATATTCTGCATAAAGCTCTACCTACACATAATAGAGATTATAAAGTTTGAATGTGTTCAGTTTCGAATAAAAAACCAAAATATACTTATTCAGACTTTATAGAAGCTCAAACGGTTCTAAAGCTAGTCACATTCTTAAGACAAAAGCCTTCATATCGGTTGGATGATATATATTTGGGGAACTGTAAAAGCCTCAAAAACTGATACAAGGGGTTATTAGCCTATAAAAATGTAAGGGAAATACTAGACCACAAGTAGATAATTTAGCAAAAAATTGGGAGCACTCCAGTGCTCTTCAAAAGCAGTCGTGTCTCAAATTGCACCCACGATGACATATTAGCACCACTTCATGTCACTTCCAAGCATAACAGCATATAAACATCTAGAGGCCATTCTAGCAAGAGCAATCAAATTAAACACAACATTTCAGAGTAATGAATGAAAATCATTTAATCAATAATAATTATCCATATTCATGAACTTGAAAGATGAACCGGCTCATAAAACCGTTCACAAGAAGAGTTTAAAGGCTGGGATTCTATACATCCTACCTAAACAAGAAAAGAAGCTTGAGCACCAACAGTTTGCTGAACAAAAATAATAATTTTTAATTTATATAGAGTTAAAATAATAACATTAAAGTAAGAGTTGTTAGTACACGGACCGACTTGGGTTGGGGTCTTGGTGAGCCATCCGCGCATGCTCAATGGTCAATTGGAAAAGGACTCGTGCAACTGAGGTAGCATATACAAACATATATGAGAAACACAGGGGTTGGTGTTGGATATAGGTACAATACTTGTATTAAATTGGACCCACTTAGGTTAGTGTCTCTAACCCCAAATTTAGAATGTGATTTTAATGCACATCAGTATAGTGGGATTCGTATTGTGGGGTTTGTGGTGGGAAGGAAACACACATTTTTCAATTTTTGCCAACAATAAGCAAGAAAATTAGTCAAATATGTAGATAAAGCAAACCCCAGATCAAAAGTACAGCTCTAACCTTCCAAAAAGGTAAATTAAGATCCCTTGACTTCAGCTAATATGTTAGACTGCCAGTTAGCACATACTTGGAATATCCCATTCCACTATACTTTTCATTGCTCAAAATTTTATCCAACATCCAGATGAGTCCCACCTCCTCATTGTCACTATAAATTAAATTTTGACAAGACATCCAAAGGAAACTTGGGAAAAGCAGGTATAGGGGTTATAATACAAGACTCCCAAGGCAACCCCCTCGTCAGTTGCACATTGGGACACAAACAATTTTGCTGAGCTTCTCACTTTGTACAGAGGAATCAATCTAGAAGCTGAGCATGGCTCACATCAGATACAAGTATGAGACCCCAAGATTATCATAAATCTCGATGCCCAAAGTAGGGACACACAGGAACAGAATTCATTTGGCTCTAATTTTACACAAAGGTCTGGCTACAATTGGAGGATGGAAGGCCAACATGATCCAACACATACTGACCTCACTCGATACCATGGAAGAGGCCACCCTTCAACATCACAATGAAGTAGCGGACCTTTTAGCCAGTATTACAATCAATCACAATCTCGACGACAACTTCCAGCTATGCCAAGGTAGCTCAGAGCTCCCAACCATAATCAGAGAAATAGTAGACTTGAGCAACCACTTTTCGACAAAGTTGACCATGGTTAGGTAACAAACTCAAATTGATTGGGAGGACCCTAACCCTCCTTTACATAACCACAGTTACAAGCGAACCAAGTTGCTTTTGAAACATGGTTTATATGCATGCACCCTACAAAATATCAAGCTCACTTAAACATCACTCCAATGCCTACCTCCCCATCATGTCATATCTACCCATTTTGAAAAATCACCTTGAATCCTCAAAACCTCATCACTCACTCGGTACTTCATGTCATTGTGGAAATTCTCAATCCACAAACTTCTTTTAAACCATTTGGTAAACGTAACACCCCCAACTACCACAAATATAGTAGGTTTCCTTGTCAATACCACCTTACATCGTCAACCCCCCCAACGACAATTTCTACTACAATTTTTTGTTCTCGTTACACCCCATGTCATCCTTTCTACCATTGCGCCCTTCAAGTGCATCTGTATGTGATTTATCTCTCTAAACAAAACCCCCTCTTTAGCCACCTGTCTACCCATCTCCACCCGTCCAAACCACATGACCCAACTACAATGTAGGACACTTACCAGGATAATAGGAAGCCTCACAGTGGTAGCATGAAGGAAATACAAAGCAGTTTCAAAAACTCAGTCACGGCATGGTGTTGATACATCTACCAAACTTATCAGCCTAAATTAGAGGAGATAGAGCAATACTGGCAGCAAAGACTATGGTCATTTCATACAGATCATCTGACAGCTTTAGCCACACCAGGGCATCTTGGGTATCTATCTATAGGTACAAGGAGGAAATAGATATATTAGCAATTGATGTTGTTCACCCTAGACGACTCCTTTGTAATCCATCCCTCCAGCGTGACAATAGTGCTATGCATTCAACCCCCAATGTCGAATCAGTTAATAAAAGTGGTCAACGGAAAGAACATTGCACTGTTTCACCTCAGACAACTATCAAATCCATGGCACCTCAACAAATTTGTTTCTACTGCAAATCCAGGTTTACATTCACATACAAAAGTAACACTCATTTGACCTTGTATAGGTACTACAAGATCGGTTTGAGGCACAGTGCAAGATTGTTTCAAAAAACTGTAAAGGGGAACAGCCCCTAGAGCACTTGCAACTGTCTTGTCAAAGAAGCAAAGTCCTTGAAAGTATATACAAGAAAAACCTCTTCACCTAGCATTATTCCAACCGACCCACAATTGTATGTTCATGTCTCTGCATCAAATCTAGCATTTACTCCATAGCCAACCTCCATGTATCCCAAATTCCCATGTGTTTCTCTCACTCCAGCCTTCCCAGCAACTCCCCACATGCTTCCATTCAAATTAATGAAATGCAAGGTAATATGAACCACTTCAAAGCTACGCCTGTCACCTCCAAAGGGAAAGGAATGCATCATAAGCAAAGCACATAAAGTCATGCCTCCAGCTTTCCCACTATGAACCACCACAATGCTGGCCATCGCCAACACCATAGGAACACTCCTCAGCCTGAAGCTCACCGTCTAATGCCAAAAAACCTTCAATCCAAGAAATGGTACAAATACATGTTGATCTTGTCAAAGCAATATGTATTCTTGATGGAAAACTGAAATTTATTGCATGCAAGTTTAGAGAGTTTGCAAGTCTCATCCCTAAAATGTGAGAATGCATATACAACCTCACAAAACTGACCAATCAACATCATGACTGAATCACTCAATTGCTAAAATCCAACGAGTTTCAGCAAGTCAGACTCCACAATTTGGAAACGATCTTGCTATATGATGCCATAAAACAGTTGATTGTGGACATCCTTTGGGAAATCAACTACAACAGAGGGGCACAAAATGAAAAGCTATGCCCGAAGCCACCTGCAGCAGCACTCAAGCTCAGGCAACAAATTGGGAAGTGCCTATTTTCCAGTCTGACACAATGAATGCAACTCCACAGAACCCCCCAGCACAATGGACAACAGATGCCATGAAGCTGTTAATCAGGGACCCAGCAGAACACAGGAAAGTAGTCCTGTCAGTCAAAGCAACCCCTCAACAGATAAAGCTGATAAATTTAAGATCTTTCTACTTTCAATATCTAGAAGTACATAGTTACCAAAATCACAAAAAAATTGCAATTAATCGCGATTAAACTTGAATCGCCCCAAAAAAACACTTTTTTCATCGAATAAACCGCAGTTAATTCCCAGTCAACCCTTGCAGGGGTCAAAATCATTGACCTTGGCGATTAAAACGTGGAAATTTTAATTTAAACGCGAAAAAATTGCGATTTTTTAAAAATCGTGATTTAAACGCGATTTAAACACCTAGGGTTAAGTACGGTTAGGGTTAAGGTTTTAAGTTTTCCAATTTTTTCCCATTTTTTCCCGATTAATCACGATTGTTTAAAAAACACTTACACTTTTGAAAAAACGATTTTTTCCTCAGACAATTAATGCTACTTTGCTGTAGACCATGTTCCATTTTGGAACTAATTCCAACGGTTATAATAGATATGATAGGTTTATTACGTAGTTTTCTTAAAAGATCTCTAGTATCATGTGTCTATGTAGAATACTCAGAAGTGTTGCTCTAGTTGTTCTTTGCTACTTTTTCACAGCCTTGGACTTCATTGTAAATGCTGTAAATGCAGTCTTATTACTCCGACCCGTTCTTTTGAATCTTAAGGGGCTGCAGTTGATGTATTTATATACATATAACATATTTGTTGGTATGTGAAGTCAGTTTTATTCTTCCAACATTGATAGAGCAGTTGATGACTAGTTCCACGCAAAATTGGTTTCTGTACGTGTTTTTCAGGGCATCCGTACTGTACGGCACATGTAGTTGTACTACACATGGTTTTGTACCGCAGTTTCTAATTCGAGTTCCTTCTATAAAAGGAACTCGTGAATTAGGAAAAAAACATGTAGTAGAACGGTTGTTAGTATTGGAGCTAGAGAGTGATTATGCCATTGATATAACACCAGATTGATCCCTGATATTAATCAAAATACTGAAATACCCTTGCCCTGTGGTTTTTCCTAGAACACTTCCAGGTTTTCCACATAAAATTGTGTACTTCTTATCTGTCCATTTTTATTGATTTTCACTGTGATTATATTTCTTTCTGTACTGTTTACTTTATTAACAATATTAACCTTTCTCAAAAAAAAACACATCAATACACATAAATTTTGAAAAATGTATATATATGAGAAAAGTGGTGATTTAGGGTTTTATTTCTAAAAAGACAGTTACATTCTATATGAATGGCTGAAAATCAAAGCATTGCAAACCATCTCAACAATTTGGAAATAAGAAATCAACTATTGGGCATCAACACAAACATATAAGCAATCAAGAGTTTGTTGGCATTATTCTTAAGAGCTTACCATGGTCCTAAGGCCTCATAGCCTTATTAAATATACCTGAAAGAGTGGATAAATTGAAATTTGAACATTTGTACGCAACATTTGTACGCAATGTTGTTGACATAAATGTTGTGTTTAGGTCCTTGGGATGAAAAGTTACCATGTTATTTTATCACTCGTGTGCATTGGCAGCAAAACAATGAAACTTTAAACTATTTATTCTACAAGTAAAATGAAAAAAAGGAAACCAGGAAAAACTAACTTCAAATGGCCCCTTAAATAGTCCATTAAGCTACAGTGCAGGAAAGCCCAACATTAAGCAAGACTCGGAAACCTTTATTTCAGAGATTAAAATAAAAACATTGGCAGAAAGAATAATGATGTTTTTAGAATATTATGATGAAATAGGAAGGTCAAGCATTGGTCATTCATTGTTCTAGAGATTGCTAATATTAATGTTGTATATGTCCATTTACACACAGGTTGGTTGTATTCTCCTGAGGATGGATTCCACATTTAACCTGGAATGTTGAGAAATAATAATATTAATAATGCAGTGTGTTCCAGAAATCTTTTTGATAAAACCTTATTCATTCTACCTGCAGGGAACATCCAAGTCATGAACTGCTGCAACTGCAAGTGTCCACTCATAGTGCTCAACAAAGGCCGCGATCCCTCACTGAACACAGAGGCTGCACCACGATCCCTCACTGAACACTCAGTCTCCCATTGCTGCAAATTCATCCCTCACTCAATCTCTCATTCTGTGTTGCAAGGAGAATGCTGAAAATTTGAACTGTGAACACTAGAAGACACGGATTCTTCCATACTCTCCCCATCAATCATTGCTCAAACATTCCCTAGAGTTTACAGAGGCTGCCCAGGAAAGTCACAAGGAGACTGCCGCAAGTTTGAACGGTGGAAGACAAGGAGATTTTCCTGTTTCATATGACATTCAAGGTTGGCTTTTCGTGTTTTTAAGCTTCAATCATTCAAAGTTTCAAGTTTCAATCATTGTTTGCAATGGGTTTTTTTAACTTCATTCATGAATATTTCGTTCTTTCAATTTTTCTAGGTTTTTTAGGTTTTATTTTTAAATTTTAGTTGCTCTTTTGTAGGGTTTATTTTTCAAAATGGTATCAAGCTCAAATTCTGTAGCCCAAGGGAACCATTCTCCTATTTGGAAATATGTAGTAAAGAAAATCAGAGGTGGAGGATATCATGTTTAGATATGCAATGACTGCAACATATGATGCCAAGCTACATTGCCAGGAAACAGAAACGTAAAAGGGTTTGAAATGTGGAAACGTGGATTTTCAAAAACCCTTGGTTTGGAAACATCCGTACAATATACTATAAATATATATAAAAACAATGCATAATACTCATTTTTAGTCCATAAACGATAAAACACTTAAAAAATATAGTATTTATGAAAGTTCAAAACATTCAACACGATTATAATTTCATATGTTCATGAATTGTGTTATAGCCCAGGTTCAAGCTTCAAAAACAAAATGTACATTGAAATTATTATAATTTAAAATAAATCATCTAGGCGTATTTGCTGCTAAATTCCTCCTTCCTCTTTTAAAAACAGTAAAACACTAATGGCTGCCTCCAAACTCCTCCTTGTTGCAATGGCTGCCTCCTAGAATCCTCCTTGCTCTTGTAAAAAACAGCAATGATGAGTGTGTGTTTTGCCATTGCATTGAGTGTGTATGTTCATTGGCCCTGAATTGAGAATATCTTTCCATCTTCAGCAATGTAGTGCCTTGGTGCATGAACAAGGAATAAAATATATGCCTTTTGTAGTTGTGGATCGACCATTTCCTTAGCTATGTCTAGGATATTCCTTAGGGTGTTTGGAGGGGTAAAAATTGCTCTAATATGTTTCTTTAAAATCCTTGCTATCTTCTCAAACATGGGCTCCATCCATTGTATCATCTTGTGTGTAGGCTCTACATACTTGCCTGGTTTTACAAAAAGCTTTATCAATCTGTTTCTCCATATAACAGTTCTCCTTACGAACCTTGAAGAAGTAAGCCTTTTCTATCTCAAAATGTGCATCATCTGATAGCCGACATGCCCGTATTGCTAATGTATATATAGCAAAAGACATTATATAAGGATGGCGGTGACAAACCTGATTGTCAATACAGATCAATTGGTAAAGATATATTAACTAAATTGACTCTTGGAACAGGAAACTAGATCTTAAAATTTTAAGGTGTGACAATCAATGAACGTGCAAAAAAACTATCCTTCTTCCTTGCCAAAAAAATCAGGTGGGAAGCCACTGGGAAGTTCACCAAACACTATTTGGTACTGTCTAACACCAATTGTACTAGCTGGATATATGTTGGTTTTTCTGTATGTTTTACGTGTGCACGCCCTTCAGGGGGTGACAAGTGATTACATGACTTGGAGTGCTTTTGTTTGATTTGTTTTTGCATCTTATGAGCCAATATGGTACAACATTTAGGTGGCTGGAAACTTCTAATTTCATGTTCCATACCATCCTGCATGGAACTCAAATACAACTCCTTAAATTCCATGTGAATTTCACCAAGCCCAAATAACCATTTGTATGCCCAATATCACATCGACACCGGCCCATGTATAAAAATCATAGGGATTGTCTGAGACCCCATCTTGACGTTCACACCCTCATCATACAACTAACAATTCACCAGTTCCATCTGCAATGCAAACTTTGAAAGAAGGGCATACACAAACACACAAGCCGAGTGCAGGGACGAGTTTTGAATCAATACAATTATGTGCGCTAAATAAACCAGTCAACGCTATATCTCGCCTCCTTTTAATCCATCCTCCCACTCTCAAGGTAGGGTGTGAATATATACCTCTAATGGCAAGCAAAGAGGCAGTAGGCTGATTGATCACCTCTTCTTCTGGTAGCTCCTCAAAATGTGGCATATCTGGATCCATATGCACTTTTTTATCATGCACCAAACCCATCTATAAAAAATTAAAAATCAGTGGCCATTGTATAAGACCTCATCTTGAGGTTCACACCCTTAGCATACCCCGGACAATGTATTACTTCCATCTGCAATGCTAGCTTGAAAGGAGGACATACACAAAAACGTAAGCCATGTGCAAGGATGAATTTTGAATGAATAAAATTATGTGCACTGCCTAAACGAATCAACGCTGCAACTCATCTCATTTTAATCCATCTTTCCACTCTCAAAGTAGGGTGTGAAGATATACCTCTAAAGGCAAACAAAGAGGCAGTAGGCTGATTGATCAGCTCTTCTTGCAGTATCTCCTCAAGAGGTGACACGGCTGAATCCATATGCACTTGTTTATCATGACTGCTGTCTGATTCATCCAACATTTCAACCAGCTGGAGTTTTCACTTAACCATAGACTTGTGCCATGGAGCCAACCTTTCCTTGCATGAGAAACATCAGCCCAACTTCCCTGATTTTCCATTCGTTGATTTCTTAGCACTCAATCCAGCACCAGGCAATCTCGTATCAATATTAAATGTTGTTCTATTAAAACAAGGATGGTTTCTACAGACTGTAATTGGGCTTGGTCTTTTTGCTTTTAAGCAACTTTTCATATGCTCTAACCTTGTGAAATAGCTCCATCCAAATCAATTGGTTAAGGGCCTTAACATATCCCTTAAATTCATCAGTTAATCAATCCACAAAAATGTAGGATTTTTCAAGAGTTGGAATACCACAAAGCAGCATGCAAAGCGATCATCAACAAGACTCTTACATCTTTTTTTTTTTGGTGAATTTCTAATCTCTATATAGCAATCAACAGTAGTTTGTTTTGTCAAACACGTCAGAGAGAAGAGAACAGAAATCATACCATTTGTTTTTCCAGGTTTTAACAATGTACATTCTTCTAATAATATGCTTATGGGAACCCACTATGTGAATGTCCAAAATAGCCAATGTTTTGGGTCCTACTTCCACACCCATTTTTAGGGAAGAAATGCTTAAGAATTTTCTCTGAAATATATCAACCCAAAGATTTCTTATAAATATATGATTTATAAGAAAATGTCAGATTTGTCAGATTCCTTAACCTTAAATTCATTATCCAAAAAATTCCATTTTTGAAAAGATGGATCTTTTTAAAATCTTTCCTTATTGGTGTTGCTCTTGATAAGGTTCATTATGGATCTCCGTGAATCAGCAATAACGACACTATCATCCTTATTAGAGTGTTTTTCTATCTCAATTGACCCTCTAACTATAGTTTTTATTATACTGGTCTTCCCTCGCAATGATCTTGGCATCTTCTAGACAAATGTGGTGTTTAGTCCTGTGTGAGTTCTCCACAAGCATGGGTTTCTCCACTCAATTCTGTAGGA
Source organism: Torreya grandis (assembly GCA_037957365.1). Lineage (NCBI taxonomy): Eukaryota > Viridiplantae > Streptophyta > Pinopsida > Cupressales > Taxaceae > Torreya > Torreya grandis. Next base: position 3,566,145 of record JARHVA010000594.1, on the reverse strand, counting down.
TATCTTTCACATGTTCATTGGCCCTAACTTGAAACTATATTTCCATCTTCAGTAAGGTAGTGCCTTGATGCATGAATAGGGAACAAAATATATGCCTTTTGTAGTTGTGGATCGACCATTTCCTTAGCTATGTCTATGATATTCCTTGGGAAGTTTGGAGGGGTAAAAGTTGTTCTAATGTGTTTCTTTAAAATCCTTGCTATCTTCTCGAACATGTGCTCCATCCGTTGTATCATCTTGCGTATAGGCACTATATACTAGCCTGGTTTTACAAAAAGCTTTATCAATCTGCTTCTCCATATAACCGTTCGGCATTCGCCTTATGAACCTGGAAGAAGTAAGCCTTTTATATCTCAAAATGTGCATCATCTGATAGCCGACATGATCATATTGCTAATGTATATAGAGCGAAATACATTATATAAGGATGGTGGTGACAGCCCGCTCATCAATACAGATCAATTAGTACAGATATATTAATTAAATTTATCTGAAAAATGCCGATAGTTATCAATCTAATTTCATCACCTTCTCTACGAATGTTTTGTTGACTGGTGATAGATAGCCTCAATCTAGCTACACCACTGTGTTGGACTCGAAAAAAATCTTTTTGGGAAAAAAAGTGGCTCCAAACTCTACCGTATGCATAGGGTATCGCAATTTTAAGAAAAACTTCCTTGAGACAGTCAAATGGACATGAAATTTAAAGTTGTCCATTAACTGTTATGCACTCACAGACATTACAGCCCATCACCACCCCCTCTCCACCCCCAGGCTGCCATTGTAAGGATGCCTATTGGCGTAATGAGTGTCTTCTTCCTATATACCCAATGATATGGTGGGCCATCCAATTTCCTTGAGACCAAACAATCCAAAACAAAAGGCAACCTTCATTTTCCATTTCCATGGAAGATTGAATTTGCCCTAAGAGACGCTTGAGGTGTTCAAGAAAATTTGCCAACTCATCATCCCCATGTGACCAATTGGAGTTCCCGTCTTTGGTGAACCTATCCCACCATTTAGTATTTCACAAGATAAGACTCTAAGGTCCTCTCCAAGTATCCCATGACTAGGTTGCAAACAGTGGGTGACAACAGTGGCCCCATTGCTATTCTTTGCATTTGTTCACGGGCTTCTTTGAATATGTAAAAAGTGCACATAAGGCATATCTCTGCCACACTGGTAGTCTCAAGATCTGTGATGCTCCTTATGACCTTCAAAGCCTCATTTATGGGGATTTTCATGTGAAGTAACACAAAATGAAAACTCAAAAGCAAGTTGAACTCTTCTGCCTTCAAATTCTTGTTATTTTCAACAAACAAAGATGTATCTTTTTTGAAAGATGTTGTATGACCTACCCACGGCTTTAGCATCTCGGCTTGAAACCTAGAAAGAGCATCAATGGGTGAAACCTTAGTATTAACAATGGGTCGTAAATGAATTCCATCTTTATGGATCTTTGGCAAGCCATAGATTTTGTATATGATGGATACACTAGGTATGAGCCACTTTATGTTGCAATCATCAATTGATGAGTTTGTAATGCCTTTTAATTACTTTCTTAACCACCCTTTTCAATGGGTTTCTGGAGATCTTTTTGTAGCTGCCACTAGTTGTGAGGTGCTCATACATTTGAGTCAGTCTCGGCTATTCAAAAGCACTATAGTATTGACCTTGTCTGTCTTAAGAATGATAGTCTCTTTGTTCTCTATAAGCCTTTTAAGGGCATCATATTCCTCTCTCAGAATGTCTTAGGGAGCTGAGCTGTCCTAAGTGTTTGTGAGAAATCAAACCTTTTTTACCTGATTATGAAATGAGCCTGAATACTCTAATACCACTATTATTAAACAAACCGCCATGACACGACTATTATGAACCAAATTGTTCTGATACCACTGTTATGAACCCAAAAATCTGACACAAGTTCCGAGATCTGAAAGAAAAGAGTGATTTATTAAAGAACATATTACCATGAAAAAGCACTTTCTCTATTAGGATGCCACCAATATATAGAACATCCAAAGCTCTCAAGTGAGACACTCCCAACAGTGAAGACAATCAATCTTCAATGTATTAACTTATTAAGTGCTTTTCCAGCAAGATCTCTTAATTGTTCTTTTCTACTTTATGCAAACGATATAATCCTCCTTGACAAGCACCTCAATGACATGGAAAAACAGTTAAATGTCCTTCAAGAATTTTACAATAGGTCCAATTCAACTGTAACATTGATAAAACCAAAATCACGATTATCAAATCTAAAAAATCAACCTACAATGCAATTTCCTTCAACAATCATCCTCTTGAGATAGTTTACAACTATAAATACCTTGGTGTTGATCTTAATCTATGTTGCGCTCTCATCATTGCTGTTTTTTACAAGAGCAAGGAGGAATTTAGAGGCAGCCATTGCAACAAGGAGGAGTTTGGAGGCAGTCATTGCAGTTTTTGAAAGAGCAAGGAGGAATTTAGCAGAAAGTTGAAGAGGAATTTAGATGTTGAATGTTTTGAACTTTCATGAATACTATATCTTTTAAGTATTTTATCTTTTATGAACTAAAAATGAGTATTATGTATTGTTTTTAAATATCTTTAAATTTTTAATAGTATATTGTACGGACGTTTCCATGACATTTCCAAACCAAAGGTTTTTGAAAATCCACATTTCGGACCCCTTTCCATTTCCTGGCAACGTAGATCTTAATCATAAACTAAACTGGAACCTTAGCGTTGAAAAAAAAATCAAAATTGGAAAGCTTTTTACGTCTAGAAAACCAATGCAGAGATGCTGAAATTCAGTGTTGGGATAGAAAGAAAGCACTATTCTCAAGACTTGTAAGAAGCATGGCTCAGGAAACTTGGAATAAAATTGGGCAAATCCAAACACAATTCATTATTTATAACTTAATATTACAAGTATACACCTTACCCTGTCCTCCTCGAGGACACAGGTATGTTGTCCATTGGAAGAGAAGCCTTAAGATTGTATATGCTATACAAACACAAGCTAGCAAAACTAGAACACAATAGACTTCCTATCATTGCTTAACAATCATGTGTAATGCATCTTCATCAATAAACGGTTGAATAATTTTTTTGATAAATAGTTAATGTTTTCCGGCATCCACGATGAAATAATCCCCTCATGTGATGCGGGCCTAAGACTAAAAATTGAAAAAGAGTGTTTGAAAACCTTTGGAAGGATAAAAATTTCAAATCTTATAAAGATATCATCAAAAACTACAAAGATGTCATATAGGGATGTTAGCTTTAAGAAGAAAATTGTGATTGCAAAACTAAGAACCAACTCACATGAGCTACATAGTGAAACTGGTAGATGGGCACTCTCAAAAACACCTTGGGAAAAAGAATTTTTAGGCAATGTAACTTAAATGAAATTGAAGATGTGGCTCATTATATCCTTCAGTGCCCACTATATAATGATATAGGACGTGCTTATGCTGACATCTACAATCATAACTTGGTCCATGAACTAACAACTAAACAAAACTCGGTCATTTTATCTTGAATCTAAATGCCCATCAAATCAACTATCTACATAGGTTGTTAACCGTCCAGGTTTTCTTTCAACAACTAAGGTATTAAAAAAACATTTCTCTACAAATTGTCTCTTTTTTGGTTTAATGGTTATTATCTTGACATGATTCTAATTTGTTGCTTCTTTTCCTAGGCACTTCAATTGGAAAGAGTCTATGGATTGCTAAGGCACTAAGTTGGGAAGACTCCAAAGATTGTGAAGGTCGTCATCAACAAAGACAACTATGAATCACATTTTGTGAGAGGATTCAAAGAGAAATTGCATGCTATACACAACTTGATGGGTCCTATAGACCAGTTTGGTCTAAAGGACGTTAAAATTCATCATCATCATACCGTACTTAGACACACTCCTAAACATACACTTTTTCCAAAAAAGTACCATCCTTGTGTTATCCTCCTACAACAATCTTTAGCCTTTGAATGAGTTTATTTTCTTTATTCTTCTATGTTTATTTGCTTTATTCTTCCAAGACTAACTTTAGTCTTTGGATAGTTTTATGTGATTTTTCTCTAGTCTTTGGATAGCTTTATGTTGTTTTTATCCATTTTCCTAAAATAAACTTACGCTTTTTTCTCTTCCTATTTTCCTAGAATAAACACACACCTTATTCTCTTCCTATTTCTCTTATATCAGGAGTCTTTCTGATTGAACGGAATGTGTAATTTTTTTCTATTTTCCTAAAATAAAATTATGTTTTTTTCTGCTCCTATTTTCCTAGAAAAAACATATGTTTTATTCTTTTCCTATTTATCTAGAATAAACTTAATCTTTGATAACATTCTATTATATCAAGGGTCTTTCTGATTAAAAAGCAGTAGGTTCATTACTGTTGACGCTGGAAAGTGCACCCAGCAGCAGGAACACGGATTCCTGCCCTCTCCCCGCAACATGGAAACCCCTCTCTCGCCTGTGGGACGGCGAAGCAGGAGAGGAGAGTCTCTAGATATGGGCTAGTTCCCTCTGATGTATCTTGTTTGTTTCAGGTAATGCAAAATGTAGATATATAGGTATACACTTGGGGGGGTGAAAAGAGAGAGAAAAGCTTGAAAACAAACAGCGTACTCTAAAAGAGGTGATACACCAAAAACATGAGTGACCTTCCAGATCCACTCTCAGAATCAGGGGAAATGCAAGTATACTCTACACATCTGGTAGAGGGATCAGGCTGCTAACACAAAGGGGGAGGCTATAATGGAAAATACGTCACAGAGGTTTACCGAGGTGCTGTGGAATGCACACTTGCAAGCAACTTACTATGTTCTGTCCTTCTCAAGTATTGCTCTTCTCCTTTCAGCTGTAGAACCGGTCCCTGTAGATAGCTGGTCTGTTGGTATTACCTGTGAAAGCATGAAAGATAATGACTAAACACAGATGATACTCAGGGCATACACAGCAAATCAATCCAAGATGGAGGTAAAAACTGTATTTTTATTGATTCAGGTGGGAAATTTGCAGAGCAGTGCTCTTTACAAAAGTCAGGAAGATCCTTAGAAAATGACTAAGTCCTTGTATTTATAGTAGAAGAGCCAAGAGAAGTCTCATTGAAAAGTGTGAAAAACACTATTGATGACGTCACAAGTCTGCCAAGACCATGCTGGTTGCCTCGTTTTGCGTGCTGGTCTTCTCCTTTGGCGGCTGGGCGGGTTTTTTCTTGTGCACTGCAGGGGAATTTTGCCGCCCTTTGCATGAACTTCATGTAGGAATACCTGCCGACGTCGGCCGATAAGCTGCCGACGGCGGCAATCTTGCCGACGTCGGTTAAAGTAAGATGCCGACGTCGGTAGAGTTATACTCTGCGCGGCAATTTCCCTTTCCCCGCCATGGGGCGGGGTTTTCCATTTCACCGCCATGGGGCGGGGTTTTTCATTTTGCCACCATGGGCGGATTTTTTCGATTCGCCGCCTTGGGGCGGACTTTTCTGGTTTTTGTGCCTGCCCTTGTGCTGCCGACGTCGGCGGTTCTGCCGACGTCGGTCTTTGTAAGGTGCCGACGACGGTAGTATTGCCGACGTCGGCCGATGTCTTTGCTTTTCTTTGTGTTGTGGGCGGCGAATTCGCCGCCCTCTGCATTTTCTTCGTAAACGGGCTCATTTTACCCGCCCTTGTAGTGGGCGGCGATTCTGCCGCCCTCTGCATTTTTTCTGCCTCTTTTTTGACTAAGTGTCGAACACTCCGTTTTTTCCCCTTCTTCTCTTGCGGACGTAGGAAGACTCTGTCCTTTGCTGCCTATTCTCTGCAACGGCGCTGTCAAGACCTGAAAGTGGACCTTGCAACCTGAAATGACTGGGCCTGCGAAGCAGGTGTAGGAGGTGACTGAGATTTTGCCTGAGGGGCAAAATTGGGTCAACAATTACATAGTGTTGTCTTAGTTTATGTTTCATGCATGTATTTCACCCTCGTATGTTTGTGTATGGGAACTTGAGAGTAATGGGTTTGTTGTAAGAAACACACCCAATTAAGATTTTGTTTGCAGATTTGTGTTTTAATTTGGAATTTGAGACGATGGGCATGGCTCACAAATTCTATATAAATATTAAATACATGCATCTATAGAATGAACTGAAATTTAGAATTTGATGACAAAACTAGAGTGACATTAATACCGAGAAATATTTCTGTTCACTCGAAAAGTTAGGAAGAATATTTTGGTGGGTGGGCATTCAAACAATTTTACATTTTCTTGGATTGGGTGCACACCAGTTTGTGAACTTTCTTCAATGCAGCCCACTTGTTCATAATTTTTCTTCTCGTAAGTGCAACCTACTTTTCAAACTTTATTCCTCTCCAAAATGGTTCAGAACCTGGTATAGAAACTGAGCTATATGCCTTTTTTTCAATGGTAACTCTGTGGTTCTTGGATAGTACACTTGTGAGCTTGCAACCATCCTATAAACTGCATTAATTTTGTATGAAAACATAGAGTCTGACTTGTCAGTCACAACAGAATATCTTTTTGCAGCAATCATTGCATTCTCAGCTGATTTGGGGAGTTGTGTAGTCAGAAAATGTTATGCAGATGTGCCCCTGCTTTACTCTATGTTAGTAGAGTCCATGGATTATACGTTTTGGATGCCAATACACTTGGAAGGCTGAGAATATATCAGACTGTTAGCTCCTTCGTATTGTGTAGTCTTTTGTGTGCCTTTGGATAAGCTTTTGAGAAGAAGATGCTGAGAAAGCCATGAGAAACTTCTTGTCTGTTGCAGCTCTGTCATTGTAATGCCAGGGGTGGTTGGGTGGTGAACATTCATGACCTTCTAGTTATGGGAACTTCAGTTTTCAAGATAAGCGTCATCATGTGTTCAAATTTGAAATTATGATGTATTTCCTTGAAATGGATACTATAATCTTTCCATCATTGTGTTTGCATCGGATGGCTTTTTCCACTGTATGTAGAAGTGTTGGAAAAGGTTCTTTTCCATTGTCTTGATCAAACAGCCTTCAAAATGAACTATATCTAGTTCTGTTTGAAAGAGAACATAGAAAGGTAGCTCAGATTAAAAATACCAATAGTTATATAGTGGCAGCACTCATGTTGTAATTGGAAAGCTTAACCCAACGGAATGCTGCAATTAGTAAGTCTAATACAAAACCTGCAACAGAAAGAAATAAATCTAGGAATTTCGTAGTGGGTCTCGGTGGAAATTTTAAAATACCAAGAAACATAAATGGTGACTGTTTATGAATAAGTATCAATGATCATAATACACTCAAATGGAAAATTAGCTTAGAAGATGAATTTGAAGAGTTAGTGCACTGCAACACTACCAATTAAAACCGAGTGATTTACCATTATCTTGTGAACTAGGCAGCCTGACCATTTCCACAGTTGTTAGAGAAGGGCAAATCAAAAAAAGTACATCAATACTGGCAGGAAGATAATCTTTACAGAAGCCAGGTGGGAGGAACAAGTAAAGGACATGTGGCCAAACCCTTCACAATCAGCACATAGTAGGTTTTTCCCTTGCAATTTTACCGTACAGGGCAACAAGAATGCTTTATATGAAATTCAGGAGTTCATGAAATCCAAGGATTAATTTGCCAATCAGTAAGCTACAATTGAAACTCAAACTAATGAATAAGTATCATAATATTCTCAAATGGAAAATTAGATTAGAGGATGAAGTTGAAGAGTTAGTGTATTGCAGCACTACCATTTGAAACTGAGTGATTTACCATTATCTTGTGACCTAGGCGACCTAACCATTTTGACAGTTGCTAGAGAAGGGAAAAATCAAAATGAGGACATCAATAATGGCAGGAAGACAATCTTTACAGAAGCCAGGTGGGCGGAACAAATAAAGGACGTGTGGCCAAACCCTTCACAATCAGCATATAGTACGTTTTTCCCTTGCAATTTTACTGCACAGTGCAACAAGAATACTTTATATGAAATTCAGGAGTTCAAGAAATCCAAGGATTAATTTCCCAATCAGTAAGCTACATTTGAAACTCCAACTTACTTGCAACCAATCTGCTTTACAATCTATAAATTAGCTACTCTGTATCTCACCATCACTAAAGCTAAAAATATAAAAAATTGCAGTACACAAGCATCTAGTTCATATTATAAAATTAGGAAATCCCTCATCATTACAATAGGCAAGCAAACTATTTACTTTTCCCTATTAACCTCATGACCAAAATATTCAATTTACAACAACTATTACCTGGAGGCCATGAAATTCTTCCCCAGCATTAGGATCTGTCTCAAATAATGCATGCAAATATTCGTGCAAGAAATATCTATGTGTCTTATCATTCCCAAACTTCAGCAACTGTGAAACTACATCAGATGGTGGAATAAGCTTTCGTTGCTGGACGAGTAAGACTACAGCTCTTTTCAGATCTAAATTCATCAGAACTTCTGCCTGCAAATAGAGATCAGAGTAGATGGCAGTTTTCAAGAACAAGTACAACAAATGAGACAAGGAACAAAAAGTTTTTGGAGTAGATCTACATGAAAAAATATGATGAGACAAACATCGCCATTATAATCAAAATATGATATAAAGTTGGTGTGGCTAGACAAGTTCAAATTAGAATGATTAAAGAATGCTATGAACCATAATAGTCACCAGTACCAGGAAAAGTGATGGGAAAGATTCGTATGTCAATTTTGACAAGATACTGCTATTTATCAAAAACTTCATGCATCTGAGTTAGAGTAATGTAACTAAGTCAATATTCAATAACATCTTTGGTTCTCAAATTACAACCAACACAATGATGCACACCAAAGTAGTCAACTTGCAGAATGACAAATCTCTTTTTCATAAGAACCTTGTCTATTGACCAATCATTCAACACCCAATGACTACTTAATTTCAGATTTGGCACCGAGACTCTTCACAGGAATAATCATTCAAAAGCATGCTAACCTATTCCACCATGATACCCAACACACCATTCTGTTTGTATTTAAATGCAACTTGAATTATCACAAATGGGAGACATAGATCGGTGCTAAAGCCCCAAAAAATAAAATAAGAGAATTTATGGGCCCAAGCATAACCCTGTAATGGCCATTGTCCCTTTGTTACATTTCCCTTTGCAAAAAATCATTTTCTGTATCAGCCAACCATTCAATGTTTAATGACCAGTGCCCTCGTAGGATTGGCCCCAAGGTTTTCCCAAGAAAAATCCTATAGCTGTTCCATTTGCTAATAAACGTTATAAGGAACTAACCGTCCTATACGCCTTTCTATTTTCATTTACAAGCAACTTAACTTATCACAAATACAGATATAGAATGGATGCCACAGCCTCAAATTTAATAATAAAGTAATGAGCCCATAAATAACCCTCGAATGATTACTGCATCTTCGATCATTTACATTTGTATGAAATAAATCAATTGCTGTAACAGTGCAAGCTGACATTCACAGTCAATGGCCCACTTGTGGGATGAAAATGCAAGCTACCATCCAATACATTACAAAATATCCCCAGGAAAAGGATCACCAATCAAATGAGAGATGCAACACCATATGAAGTAACCCTTCCCCTCATGAAACAATGGACAAGTGGCCAGATGACCATAGGAAGAATATAAAAACTCTTCTGAAGCACTCCAAAAACACAGCAATTCTTTGTCAGAGAAGCATCATTGATCTGAGGGATATCAGGCCATTTTTCTGTATGGTGGAAGAACTTGGCCCTAAAGAAAGCATTTTTCCCAACAAAGAAAGAAACTATATTAATGTCCACAGATGACCAAAATAGGTCAGCGGAATTCAAAATTACAAGAAGAAGAAATAGCTAGGAGCAGCAAAAAGACAGTCACAAACAAACAACAAGATAACACACTAAAAAGTACATTTATGGAAGAGCCGAGCTAACAAAGGAGACCCATCGCTAGCGAAGATAGAAGATAGGCTGAAAACAACAGCTGCCCCCAATCTGAATCATGTGTCCTCACTCACTCAACATTTTTTATTGATATAAGACAAAAGTATATTAATAAGGGAGGATAATCTTTACATCGAACTATAACCTACAAAGCAGATGCCCCAGAGGCTTGGTTTCAATAATTCTGAAACTAGGCTGTCTTCACTATAATAATTTCCTTTTGTATCAGAAAAAAAGGATCAAAATCCAAACTACCCTTTATATCATCAACGAAGCTAATATAGTCTATGCAAAATATTTACAAAAGTATTACATCACATACAAACTTATATTTACTATATATTGGGATGCTTAAAACATTCTGATTTGTCATTTCTAAAAAAGTAGCTACACTTGTGTAACAACAGCTCATGTTTAGATGTCCTTGAAGCACTACCCGTGTTGCCCAAACTTTCATGTGCATGGCAATCAGATCAGCTAACAGGGCCTCCAGCCCTCCTAGTGCTTGGTCCCATTTTTTCATCACCCTCCATCATATCCAAGCTAGGCCAGTTTTGGGGAGCCTGCTTTTAACCTCAGCCCTTAGAACAGGCACCACTCTTTCAGCACATGCACACATCCCACTCCCAACCCTTCACCTTGGAATGCCAGATGCTTGGGAGGAGGTTGAAAAGGAAAAAATATATTAATAAGGAAGAATAATGTTTACATCAAACTATAAGCTAAAAAGCAGATGCCGTTTGGTTTAAATAATTCTGAAACTAGGCTATCTTCATTACAATGATTTCCTTTTGTATCAGAAAGAAAGGATCAAAATCCAAACTACCCTATATATCATCAACGAAGCTAATATAGTCTATGCAATATTTACAAAAGTATCACATCACATACAAACTTATATTTACTATACATTCTGATTTGTCATTCTAAAAAAGTACCTACGCTAGTGTAACAGCAGCTCTTGTTTAGATGTCCTTGACGCACTACCGGTGTTGTCAAAACTTTCATGTGCATGGCAATCAGATCAGCTAACAGGGCCTCCAGCCCTCCTAGTGCTTGGTCCCATTTTTTCATCACCCTCCATCATATCCAAGCTAGGCCAGTTTTGGGGAGCCTGCTTTTAACCTCGGCCCTTAGAACGGGCACCACTCTTTCAGCACATGCACACATCCCACTCCCGACCCTTCACCTTGGAATGCCAGATGCTTGGGAGGAGGTTGAAAAGACACCCTC